>VXBA01001213.1:344946-674044 GCA_013399895.1 Serilophus lunatus
TCCCTTCCCTTCCCAAACCTTCCCTTCCCAAACCTTCCCTTCCCAAACCTTCCCTTCCCAAACCTTCCCAAACCTTCCCAAACCTTCCTCCCAGGTAGTTGAACCCTCTCCCGAGGAACTGAATCCCCTCAAGGAGAAGCTGCAGGGGCAGGTAAAGAAAAGCTTTAGACATGAATGTAACAACTGGTTCCCAGTTTGTCCCAGTATTAGTAACTACTTGTCCCTGAAACTCCAAATTATTGCCCTAAACTCCAGTTGTCGAGTTTCCAGCATTTTTTTCTTTTCCCAGGCAGGTTTCTTCCCTCCACTTTCCTTTTGTCTCCTCCAAAATCAGCGGCAGAGGGATCCAGTTGTGCAGTTCCCTTACCAACCCTAGATGGTGCAATTTAGTCAGGGAGCCTCCAAAGGAAAAACGATTGGAATTCTAAGGTTACTCGGCAAGTCCGGCAGGACACGAGAAGAGGGGATGGGGGAAAAATTGTGAAACCCACACCAGCTTAAGGAAGTCATGATTTAATGAGGAGATGGGGCAGTGTGTCATTGTTTTGTGCCATCCCTGCTAGAATTCCCTGAGGAATTACAGGGCAAGTGGCATTTTTGTTATCCTGTTATTGGAATAGAAACTGAGGATGTGCCCCAGATGCCTGGGAATAATGGATGCAACTCAACTCTTTCTCTTGGATGTGCTATGGGATGGAATTCCCCATCCCAGCCAAGTTCTTTAGGGGCTGACTGAGCTCCCAAGTTCCAAAAGATATTTCTCATGAGGATTTGATGTCCCAGCAGGGATTCTTCAATAAATCCATAAATAGAACCCTCCAGAGTGACTCCCCACTCTGAGCAAAATAAAGAATTGAATGTGAATATTGTGAGCAGCCAAAATTACCTGTCCAAGGAGTTTCTCATCCTCCTCAGAGTGTCTCCAAAGCCTCAACTCTGGGACCTCTCTCATGTGTATTTTGTGACTACGAGACACACAGAAATGGTAAGGAAACAAATTCATTCCCTTCCCAATGGAAACAGAGCTGGAATTCCAGCCCTGACTCCTGCTCTTGTTTGGATCCCTCAGGGATGTGTTCCCAGCGTGGCCTCAGGGATCTGGTGCTAATGCAGTGAACCATTAAGTCTTGATTTAAAGATCTTTTAAAAAAATAAATATCAATTAATAACCCTAACTACTGCTCTGGATCTGAGTTTGAAGGGAAGCAGATTAGATTAAACCTCTTGCAGACCTATTTTATAAATTAATGGCAACAACCACCTTCATGCCTGAAGTTATTCCATGGGCCTGAACCTGCTTTGGACCAACCAGAGAAAGAATCTGATGGAAGGTTTGGGAATTGTCATTGGATTTAGGTCTAAAAATTAGAATTCCTCATGGTTTTCTGACAGCAGCAAGGCCAGGAAGGATCTGTGAGCACAACCCAGTGGTCTCACCCTAAACAAGGGTTTGTTTGCCTTTGATAAAAGAGAAAAAGAAGCCACAACTCAAGTCCTGGGGTCAGTGTTGGGTTCCTCATAATAACAAGGACATGGAGGGGCTGGAGTGTGCCCAGGGAACAGAACGGAGCTGGGAAGGGGCTGGAGCCCCAGGAGGGGCTGAGGGAGCTGGGGGGGCTCAGCCTGGAGCAAAGGAGGCTCAGGGGGCCCCTGGAATTCTCTGCAATCCCTGACAGGAGGGGGGAGCCAGGCTCTGCTCCCAGGGAACAAGGGATGGGAGGAGAGGGAACGGCCTCAGGCTGGGCCAGGGCAGGGGCAGGTTGGATAGTGGGGAAAATTTCATCATGGAAAGGGTTGTCAAACATTGGAAGGGGCTTCCAAGGGAGGTTTGGAGTCCTCATCCCTTTTTTGGAAGAGTCCAAAAAACAAGTGGGCTTGGTGCTTCATGAGATGGTTTATTGGGTGTGGTGGGATCCCATTGAAGGTTGGACTTGATGATCTTGGAGGTCTTTTCCAATCTAAACTCCAAGAAAGGAATAATATGAGTAGAAAACAGAGTCCTTCCCCAGCAAATCTTCAGGATCTGTTACAAATCCTTACAAATCCTTCCCCTAACAGACCTTTGGAAATAATTGAATAATAATAATAAATAAATAGTTCCTCCCAAAAGCTTTTCCTACGATGAGAGATGGCAACTTGTAAAGATGTGAATACATCACTTTAAATGCTTCTTAAACCTGCATTTCAATCTCCTTATAAAATGGAGACCATCAAATTAGTTTTATATACTTCTATAAACATTTTGCCTTTTTTAGTCATTCCCACATTCAAATTCCTGTCATATCCAAAGCCACTAAAACCAACAGGAAAATAAAGCCCAGCTCTGCATTATTATTATTAACATAATTGCTTCACTCTACAAAAAATAGACCCTCTTAAGTGGAATGGGGTTTGCAAAAAAAGATGGAAACAAGTCACAGGAGTGGGATTCCCACTGCCAGAGGGTTGGATGGGATATTGGGAAGGAATTCCTGGTTGTGAGGGTGGGCAGGCCCTGGCACAGGGTGCCCAGAGAAGCTGTGGCTGCCCCATCCCTGTGAGTGTCCAAGGCCAGGCTGGAGCCACCTGGGACAGTCGAGGTGTCCCTGGTGGAATGAGAGGACCTTTAAGGTCCTTCCCACCCAAACCATTCCATGATGACCTAAAACTCTTTAGATTCACTAGGCCCTGGCATACCCCAAGAATTGCATGTAAGGAAAGTAGAACAAGGAAAGTGATTTCTGCAGGAATTTGGGACACAGAACAGTTTGATCTCCACTAAGTGGATCCATTAGCTGGATCCACCATTCCTGGCAGGCAGGGAAGCTGTGCCTGGCGTGGGGCTAAGTTTGGGGCAGGTCTAACTTCAGCAGTTGCCTTAATGTTGTTATTTCCAGATGTTCCCAGCCCTGTCTTCATTTCCAGGTGTTCCCAGCCCTGCTTTCATTTCCAGATGTTCCTACTCCTGTTTTCACTTCCAGGTGTTCCCAGGCTTATTTTTTCATTTCCAGATGTTCCCATTCTTGTTTTCACTTCCAGATGTTCCCAGCCCTGCTTTCATTTGCAAGTATTCCCACTCCTGTTCTCCCTTCCAAGTATTCCCTCTCCTGTCCTTGTCCCTGTCTTTCCTCCCCATGAGAGTTCCAGCTCTGCACCGTGTCCATGCCCAACATTCCCATTCCAATATTCAGCATTTGCTGTATTCTTGGTGCAGGTTTTTTACGGCCTTTTCATCTCTGGGTCCCCTGAACTCCTCTCAATACTGAAATAAACCTTTAAAATGGTTTTCTAACCCCTTCAAACCAGACTTTAGGACTTAGGGATTGTCCAACCTCCCTCCTGAACTTTTCTCTCCACTGAAATCCGTTGTAAACTCAGCTGCTCCCACCTCCAACCCCAAAGCTGCATTCCCCAACACCCCTTTGTACACCTGAGGAACTCTTTGTTTCCCCGAGGCTGCTGCTGATTTGAATTCCAATAAAACCATTCCCCAGCACATTTATCAGGATCAAACACACACACAGTGCTCCTCCCACCCTTCTGAAAATGCAATAAATCCATCCCCTGCCACATGGGTCACATAATTCAGGGAAGTGCTGAGCAGAACTGGACACAGAACAATTCCTAACAAAACCTGACTCAATTGATCCCTCCCCTCTCCCCTGGCCCAACCTGCTGCACTTTTATCTCAGTTTGGTTTCTTGAACATGCTTACGAAAATTCCAAATTTCTTGTCTCCCAGGACATCTCTTTTTTCCACTTTCCAAAAGCCTTGTCCCTGGTTTAGGAGTAAATCCAATTTCTTTGACATGATGTATGCTTTTCTGATCCAGGTGGGCTGTTACTCATCTTCTGTCCTTCATCTGCTCATCAAACACTTAAGGTTATTTATTCAATATTTTCTAAACATCGAGGTCAAGCTGAACCCCCTTTTCTCCTCTTTCCAACAGGAAACCTTTTAAAAAGACCTCAGGTTGAGGTAAATTCTACTAATTATCCATTCCAGCCCCTCTTTCTCCATGGAATGTTGTTCTCCAGCCCTTTGCACCACACGCCTTGTCCTTGGAAAATGGGGAATTGAAAAGGGTTTGGTTTTAAGGAAAAAATAGCAGAATTGCAGTGTCAACAGTGGGATAAAAAATCTCAGGTGGAACTAAGGATTCAGGGTGGGAGCTCTTAAACTGGCTTTGCAGGAAACTGGTGAGAGGTGTGTGGAGCCCTTTGAGTTCCCCAGGATGTTTTCATCCTGCAGAGATTATTTTTCTCCTCTCCTGTTGATTGTCCTTGGGAGCAGCTGATTTGACCTAAATTCTCCTCTGATCTCTCCTTGGGCTGGGTTTGAGTTACACCAACCCCTTCCCTCAGACATTTTGGGGTTAATCTGTGGAAGGTTTTCCTGTCTGTTATTGAACCTCCAATTCTTCCTCTCCATGGAGATGATCTGTGTTCAGAGTCACTGTCCAAAAAAATAGCTGAGCCCTCCCCTTTATTTCTCCCTCCCTGGATCTGCTTTCCTTTAGATCTCATCTGCTTCTGAGTTCATTGGAAGTGACCATAATTCCATTATTCTCCTTTTCAAAGAATCAGGCTCAGTCTCACTCTCCTCCTTCTATGGGCAAGAGTCCAGCTTTCTCTTGGGTTCCCAAAGCATTTCTGGGAATTTGCTCCTCCACCAGGTTTCTCCTCTTTCCTGTTTGTGTAGCTAAAAATCTCCTTTCTCTCCTCCTTACCCATCCCCTCCAATCCATTAGAGGGACAGGAGAGGAGGAAGAGAAATGAGGAGGAATGAGGGCAGGAGTGGCCTCTGCAGCCTCAGGGCAGTGACATTAATTGAAGGTTTCTCCACACCAGATTGGGGACTGGAGGTCGCTGCCACTCTCCATAAACCACATTCCATCCTGCAGCAGCTCCACACTCCGACATTCCGGGTCACAGGGAGGTGAGTGCACATTCATTTTCCGAGCTAACCCAAATATCTCAAAGAAATGCTGCTTCCATTTTCTGTTCACCACTCGCCTTCTATGCTTGAAGTAAAGAAGAAAAGAAAAGTGTGGCCAGAAGGGAGAGCACCAGAAACCAACTGATTGGATGAGACAGAGAAGGTTGGATCAGACAAAAGGATGTGGCCTTAAGGGAGGGAAGGGAACAGTGGGTACTGCTGCTCCTTCTCAGTTCAGGATGCCCAGAGGCTCCTGTGGGAGGACAAGGTGTGGTGAACTGGGCCAAACTGGGGGAGATGCCAGAAAGTTCCTGAGGGATGTTTTCCAGGGAAAGAGCAGCTCTCAGATGTCCCAACCTGCCAATTGATCCCTGCCCTGCCCAGGGGCAGCAGTGCCCTGACATCACTGGGGAGGGGGGATTGTCCTGCTCTGACCTGGGATGGCTCACCTGCAATGTTGGGGCACTTCTGGGTGCCACAGGATAAAAAAGATATTGAGAGAGTGTCCAAAGGAGGGACACAGGGATGGGGAAGGGCCTCGAGGGGAAGGGTGTGAGGAGCAGCTGAGGGCACTGGGTGTGTTCAGCTGGAGAAGAGGAGACTGAGGGGAGACCTCATTGCAGGGACAACTCCTAGGGAGGGGCAGAGGAGGGGCAGGGACTGAGCTCTGCTCTGTGGGGACCAGGGAAGGGCTGGAGCTGTGCCAGGGCAGGGTCAGGGTGGATCTCAGGGAAAGGTTCTTCCCCCAGAGGGTGGTTGGGCACTGAACAGGCTCCCCAGGGTTTGGTCACGGCCCCAAGGCTGCCAGAGCTCCAGGAGGGTTTGGACAACACTCAGGGCCAGGGTGGGATTGTTGGGGTGTCCTGGGCAGGGCCAGGGGTTGGAATGGAAACAGGAAACACTGAGGGTGGTCTTGGGAAGACACTGATCCCTCACACAGCAACCCCAAATTATCTTGGGCTTTTTATCTGTAATTCCTGGTATCTTCCAGCCACGAGTTTAAATGTAATCCCAGAATCCCACAGTGGTTTGAGTGGGAAGGGACCTCAAAGCCCATCCAGTGCCACCCCTGCCATGGGCAGGGACACCTCCCACTGTCCCAGGTGGCTCCAGCCTGGCCTTGGACACTCCCAGGGATGGGGCAGCCACAGCTTCTCTGCTCTCCAATATATCAATACAATCTGTCACCTCAGCCTGGAATTAAATTACTGAAGAAGCAGCTCCTAATGGGGCTCTTTCATCCCAGGCAACAGATTCATTCCCATTTTCAACTCCCACATCAGGATTAGTTAAAATATTCCCCAGTCCCAGCTCTGTTCTGCAGCTTAAAACAAACTCAAAATACTTACTTCTTGTTCTCTCATCTGGTGGAAAATTAGGATTTCATGGTTAAGAAAGACACCAGAGTGTTCATATGTAAGGAAATTACACTTTTCCAGCACTGAGGTGTTAAAGAAACTCTTGATTTATGTCAACATTTTAACTGGAAATTGAACTTTTTTCAGGTTATCAAGACAGCCTTTTCAGTGTTCTGGGTCAAACACTTTCCTATCAGATTTCTATTCTTTTCAGAAGCAGCGAAAATATTTGAGTCCACTGGATTATTTCATTTATATTCCTTGGGAAATTCTGACCTTTAGAATAAATTAATTTCAGGTAAAAAAAACCAACAAAGCAGATTTAGATGTTTCACAGAAAAAAACTTCCCCAAATATCAGTTGATTCCATGATAAAGTCTTTCAAAGAGCAAATTATTCAAACTAATTGCTCGAGTTCTCCAAGTGAAAATTTATAATCCAAACATGCAAAGCCAGTCACATCTTTATTTCCAGGCTCTGGGAAACACCAGGACACAGCTTGTTGTGCCATAAAACGTATTCAGTTTGTGATTTGCAGGTCTCATAAAGCCAATAAAATTTTCCATGTGATGGGATGGAGCCATAAAACTATTTCAATTTACTTCTGAAGCAGAAGAATAAATCTAAGGAGGGAATTACCCACATTGAAGGATGGGTTGGGATTGATGGGGAGAATTTCCAGGCGAAGCAGCACCATTTTGTGGGTATTCTCCAGGGAAAAGTGGAGTGACCAGGGGCAAAAATGAGTCAGTAAAAATACTTTTTAAGAGGGAAAATGCTGCTGAGTGAGTTCCATCCTTGAAGGGGTGACAGGAACCCTTGGGAGGACCTGGCAGAGCTCTGGGTCCCAAACATCATCCACACTTCCAAGGTTTGTGGCTTATTCATGGAGAAATAAAACTAGAGGAGACTTTTTCTATTTTTCTTTTCAAATAGACCCAAAATGTGTTGTGCTCATAGGTCTGCAGGAGTAACAAATTGCTTTATTTTAATTTTTATCAAGCTGGGTTGGGATGCATGTGTCACCAAGTTTCCAATCCTGAGGTTTGGGAAGAAATTTCCCAAGACATCCCCAGCTGATGGCTCTGGCTGAGTGCCTTTTCTTTCAAGTATTAAATCACACATAGGAGCTTCAGGGGGAGTTTTCCTTGCTGTTGCTTGTCCAATGTTTTGCCATGAAAATGGAATTATCTGAGAGGGAATTGCAGAGATGCTCAGAGGAGGGATGTGCTGGAAAACCTCCTCTGATGTGCTCCCAAGGCTGCAGGGCAGGCACTTAAAACCTACCTGGCATCAGGCTCTCCCTCCCAAATCTGTGCTAAACCAGGAACCCTTTTGCTCTCTGGCCTTTCCTGGTGACAGAGTCGAAATCCAACTCTTTAAATGAATGCCTGGAGCAGAATTTCATCTCGAAGCAGGAAGGAGCTTTGTCTCCCTGAGCTGTCACTCATTTCCAGACCTGCTGCCTGAGGGGACATGGTGGTGCTTCTCATGTTTCATATCACAGATTGTGGGAAAACCTTCCCAGGGGACAGATCCATAGTTTTGATGGCAATGCCCCAGTACAGCCCAGATTGGGATCTGGAGGAAGTGACATCCCAGGTGAGTGAGGGGCCCCAGATCCCACCAAGGAGCACAGGAGTGAGGAACAGGCTGGAGAGGAGAAAAAGGTCTTTGTCCCACTGTCACCAGCCCTGGAAGCTCACAACTGCTTTGTCCAGAGGGTTGAGAGCAGGATTCGGAGGTGTTGGTGGGTGGGAGGCTGGACATGACTCATCCCAGAAATCACTGATCCCACAGGGACCAGCAGGGCAAGGGGGAATTGTGCCCCTCTGCCCCCTGAGGTGAGACCCCCCTGCAGAGCTGCTCCAGCCCTGGGATCCAGCACTGGGAGGACATGGAGCTGCTGGAGAGAGTCCAGAGGAGGCACCAGGAGGATCAGAGGGATGGAACAGCTCTGCTGGGAGCAAAGGCTGGGAGAGCTGGGAATGTTCAGTCTGGAGAAGAGAAGGATCCAGGGACACCTTAGAGCCCCTTCCAGAGCCTGAAGGGTCTCCAGGAGCTGGAGAGGAACTGGGGACAAGGGATGGAGGGACAGGACACAGGGAATGGCTTCCCACTGCCAGAGGGTTGGATATTGGGAAAAAATCCTTCCCTGTGAGGGTGGGCAGGCCCTGGCACGGGGTGCCCAGAGAAGCTGTGGCTTGGAGCCCCCTGGGACAGTGGGAGGTGTCCCTGCCCAGGGCAGGGGGTGGGATGAGATGATCTTTAACGACCCTCCCAACCCAAACCAGACTGAGATGCTGAGATTAAAAAGAATTGGAAAACCCGGTGGCATCATCCCAACATGTGCAGCTGGGACTCAGACACACCAAACTCAAGCCCTGAGCTGGAGGAAGAGCCAATGCTGACCCTGTCCCAGTGTCACACCTTCACATCAGGCTCCCTCTGGCCAGCTCTGGTCTCTCCTGCTGCTCTGCAGGAACTTGGGCTTCTTTTAGGTGCTTTTTTCCTCACACAAATTTCTCTTCTGACCCCCAGAAAGGGACTGTGAATCTCACAGGTCACACCTGGGAAATCCAGAGATATTTTTTTCCTAATGCTCCATTCTGCTGAATTCTGAGTCAGTGCTTGAATTTCCATGAAATGAAAATGAGCAGAGCCAAACACACTTGTGTGTTACAAAGCTTTCAGTTCATTTGGTCAGACTTTGGGGTATTTAGCCTCAACAGACAGCCCAGACTGACAGGAGCCCATTTATATCCCTGTATTCCAGATGGAAAGGAATGGAAAAGCCTGGTTAAATCCAGTCAAAAGTGCTTGTGAGATCGATTTGCTGCAGCCAACACAACTGTAAGATTTGAAGGCATTCTCAAATCTCCACAACATCCTGCTGAGCCCTCGGGTGTCTCCAACAGGGCTCTGACAGGGCTTGGGTTGGGGCTTCACTGCTCCTCTAGAAGCTGTGGATACAGCTGGGAGCTTGCAGTTCTCCCAGAACTGCTCCTCAGTTACTTTCACCTGCCACAAGCTCATTTTTTTGGCAGCTAAAGCTGAAAAAGCTTTTGTGAATCTTGGCAGGAATTTTATTTTATTGGATAAGATCCTGTGAATCTTCTCCAGCTCCAGAGGGTCAACAAACAGGGAGAGTTTGTCCCCTTTTGAACAGCTCCTGTCCATGGTTTGCTCTGTCAGTGTCCAGCCCCTCTGGGTGACACTCAAGCTCCTCTTAAATCGATTTTTTTGAAGAGGATGTGGCTTTAACTCCCCACAATTGCATTAGTGTTTGATTTAATGGGTGATATTTTCTAGGGAAACAGCAACAGCTGCTAGAAGTGCCCCAAAATGAGAAACCATTTGTTCCTGGGCAGCATTATATGGCTGGAAAGGAAAAGTCTTGGCATTACATGTGATTCCATCTCCCTTCCATTGGAATTGGGCTGGAATTGTGGAGGTTTTTGAGACCCAGCACTGAGCAGTTTGGTCTGAACTCAAAGCTGAGCTTTACTCTGGGTAGGACTAGATGATCTCCACCTTTCCTTCCCACTCCTCCAAAGGTTTCACACGATCTCAATAATTCATAGGGATTAATAAACCCATGCAGACTTTTTATCTGGATTTGCTTTCTTTCATCTTGATTTGCTTTAGGACTGTCAAAATTCCCAGGAGCCCTTAATGCCCCTCACCCCTGAGCCTGAATCTCTCACTTTACCAGGGAAAACCTGGGCTGGCTCTGGGATGGCTGAAGTTATAATTCCACAAATACCCTTCTCTTTCTCCCCTCACTCCTCCAGTCCATCACCACAACAAAGCCAATCCCTGGGCACAGATGTGCCTTGTTCATCCTGCTCCCTGTGACTCAGTGCTGCTCATTATTCTCATGGAAAATAAAATAGAAAAAGATAAAAAGCAGCCAAAGACGTTTTGCCTTCAGCTGCCAGGAAAAGCAGTTGTGAGTTTTCTTGGCAGAATTTCCAGTGTTAAAAGACTCCTGTGAAATGTTTGCTTTTCAAATAGAGAAAGAAAAGGTAATTTATTTATTTTTTTCATTGGTGAAATGAAGCCACTTTTTCTGCAATCTGCTCAGCCACAACTCCAGCACTCTCAAAAAGGCAGGGAAGTGGTTCCAACTAATCCTTCCCCACCTCTGGCAGGAATTGATTGTCCAGCTCTGCAAAGCACCTTCTTTCTTCCTCTGCCAGCTTTGCTATTCCTGCTGTCAGTGCCCACAGCTCAGACACTATTTCCATTTCCCTCCAGATCATTTCTCTGCTTTTTCTACCTCTTTTTCCTGTCTTTCCTCGCTGATGCAACTCATCCATCAGTTTTTATGTTCTCAGCCTTGGGAGTTTTTATCCCTCTGCTCTTTCCAACAGCAGCTGCTACAGCATGACCAGGATCCCCTTTTCAGCCTGTTCACCCACACTGGGAATTTTGAAGGGAGTTTTTATCACTGTCAATACTCTGGTTGTGGCCAACAGCCTCCAGAGGGGACAATCCCAGCTGGAGGGAGAGAGGAACATGTTCTCTGCTGGATTTCAATGCCCAGAAACCAACTAATCCCAGAGGGTGGGCAGACCCTGGCACAGGGTGCCCAGAGAAGCTGTGGCTGCCCCATCCCTGGGAGTGTCCAAGGCCAGGTTGGAGCAACCTGGGATAAGTGGGAGGTGTCCCTACCTATAGTAAAAGGTTGGAACTGGATGATCTTTGAGGTCCCTTCCAACCCAAACCGTTTCTTTTTAATTATTTTTTTCCCTTGAAGCATCTGAGATTTTACAGAGTATTCTCTTCTCCTCATGACACTTCCAGGCCATTTCCCAACTCCTCTGGCCCGAATCAGGCCCTGCCCTCTGTCCATTTTGGTCCTTGTATCTTATCACCTCCCACTGTCCCAGGTGGCTCCAGCCTGGCCTCGGACACTCCCAGGGATGGGGCAGCCACAGCTTCTCTGGGAATTCCATCCCAGCCCCTCCCCACGGTCCCAGCCAACAATTCCTTCCCAAAATCCCATCCATGGCAGTGGGAAGCCATTCCCTGTGTCCTGTCATTCCATCCCTTATCCAAAGTCCCTCCCCAGCTCTCCTGGAGCTCCCTCAGGTACTGAAAGGCCACAACAAATCTCCTTGGAGCCTCCTCTTCTCCAGACTGAACAATTCCAAGTCCTTCATCCTGTATCCATAGGAGAGGGATCCATTCCCCTGATCAAGAACAGGCAAAGTGCGGAGCAGGATTTTTTCCAAACACTACTAAGTGGAACAACACTGGCTCCAGGATATTTTCCAATGGTCAGCACAGCTGAGAAACAGGGAAGAAACATCCCAGATCCTAGCTCTGCACAGAACACTCTTCCCATGGCTGTCCTGGGAAAATCAGCTCTGCCTGAAGAGATGAGAACTCATTTTTCCTCAGGAATGGACCTTGTTGTCCAAAAATTTTCACTCTATAGCTTAGCAACATTTTTCATCAGACAAGGAGCAGCTTTCCAACATATCCTGAAACGCATACACCTGGAATTTTGAGGAGTTTCCCAGATTCCCAGCAGACACAGGGATGCACAGGGATGTGGCTGATTGTGGCTCCTCCCTCCAAGATCCAATTACTTCCAAGTCATTTTGCCTTTTCCTATCTGCCACTGTTGCTTAATTGATGCTCTGTGTTTAATGAGGCAGAAAAGAAGCAGAAAGAGCAGCAAAGGCTTCATTCAATGGAGAATATTTCACATTTAGTCGTGTCTTGGAGGGAAGATGAATTTGTCCTGGAGCTGGAATTGAGGAACCTGGAGACTGTGCAGCACCTGAGGTGGATCCAGGCTCTGTCTGGGAAATGGGGGAAAATTCTGGGAAAGAATTTTTCTTTTAAAAAGGAAAATAACTTGTCACGTTTTATAAAGTACCTTCATCACTGGGCAGCCTGAGTGTAGAAACATCCTCAGTTTTGGCCCACAAAAGCAATTCTCAGCTTCCTCCTCACTCCTTATCTCCCTGGGAGCTGCTTCTCCCTGTTCCCCACACAGCTCCTTCTCCATCAGCTGCCAGGTTTGGACAACTCCCAGTTGTTCAGAGACACAGCAAGGGAGAGTTCCTGGCGTGGCAATGCCAGGGAACATGGACAGGGAAGGAAACACCTTGTAGGATAACGAAGATGAAGGTCCTAAAGAAGCCTGGAGAATTTCCACTTACTGTCTCATCAGCTCTAAATAAAATTCTTTTTACAGATCCTTCTTTTGGTCACTGGCACGAACTTCCCCAGGGAATATCCCAAATCAAAAGCTTTATTTTTTGGATTGGGTGGAGCTGGAGTTTGGATTGATGGAGGTTGTGCTGATGGGAACCACCCCTGGCAATGCCCAGCTCCCAGAAATGAGGGATGGTTTCAATCCTTCCACAGCCCATCTCTTGTGTGAAATCAGTAGAAACATCTCAAATCTGCTGGGAGTCAACAGCCTTTTGTTTCCTGAGCAGATATTTTGATTTTTTTATTACTGTGCTTGTTCTAAATCCTCCACCCTAAAAGGCAAAGTGGATTTATATGCAACCAATGCACTGATAAGGTTGTTTCTCTTACACATGAGAACTAATTGGTGTCAGACAAATAAATCCTCAGCCACCAGCTTTTCCTTTGTTTGTTCTCTACAGCTCTATCGTAGAAATTACTTTGTGTTTGCAATTTGCTTTTTTAACCTCACCTTTCTTTTACCTCTACAGCAAAAATAAACCCAACAGCCTTTAGAAGTCACACAAGAAGGTAAAAAAATCCAACATCTACCTATGGAAGGGGAAAAACCCCCAAATTTAAAAAGCCACTAATCCCCCCAAAAGAGGAAGGTTCAATTCTCCTATAAAATATTTAGTTAAATGATCATTATTGGCACAAAATCAGAGCAAACCATGAACCTCCTGCCTGGGGCATTGACTGCAGGCAGGAAAGAGCCCCAGGAAAACTCTGCCACTAATTGGAGTGGATTTCTGTCAGAGCCCAGAAGTGGAAATTGTTGTAAAGAAAGCAGCAAAAAGTTGTTAGAACACCCCATTCCTGGATGTTTATTTTCCACATCTCAGTGAAATTCCCTCTATTTTGGGCTCAGGAAAAGTCTTCCACCATTAAAAGGAAAAGAAATAAAAAGATTCAGGCTCATCCCAACATGGAACAAGGTAATTTTTGAGCTTCCAAAATTCCTGCAGGATGGGAAAGTTTTTCCTTCTCTGTCTCAGGGTCAGGGGACACATACGGGTATTTTGGAACAGTGTTGGGAAGCCTGGATCCACCTGAGGAAACACCATTCCACCTCCAAATTCCATAAAACACCTCCATCCCTTGGGCCAGCAGACAACAACCCACCTCTGGCTGCCTCTCCAGGATAGACTGGAAACACATTTTATCCATATTTAAAGTTTCCCTCCCAGTTCCTTCTTTTGATTACTGCAACCTGTCCCAAAAAGTCACAGAACCATGGAATGCTTTGGCTTGGAAGGGACCTTAAAGCCCATCCAGTCCCACCCCAGGGACACCTCCCACTGTCCCAGGTGAATCCAACCTGGCCTTGGGCACTCCCAGGGATGGGGCAGCCACAGCTTCTCTGGGAATTCCATCCCAGCCCCTCCCCACCCTCCCAGGGAAAAATTCCTTCCCAATATTCCATCTGAGCCTGTGTTTCTGAGATTCCACAGTTTGCTCCAGGTTGGTCTCAACACCTTGATTTAAATTCCAGTTTTGATGTTGCCAACGTTCTCCCTGATTTAGAGGCCACCACTTCCATTAACTGAAAATCTTGGAAATTAAAACTGGGATGCTTTGGGGGAAAGTTGATCTTTTGACATCTCAAAATTTCACTGAAAAATCCTAAAGATCCCTGGAGATGTGGCTTGGACAAAATTCCTTCTATTGACAATCACAGTCTGTGTTTTCCTTACTCCCTCAGTTCCCAGGGATGTGAAGTTAAATCAGGTCTTTCTGCATTTCGCTTTCAATGTTTTATTTTTAAAATTAGTGATTTTGAAAGAAACACAACCCTCAAGCAAATGGAAATACTCCAATGGTTTCTTTTCAAACCTTCCTCAGTTTTTCAGTCCATGCCATGAGCTGTAGGGGAAGGTGAACTCTGACTTCTGAGGGACTGAGCCTCCCAAATCTCAAAGAACACAGTGAAAAACCATTCCCAAGACAATTCCAATGCTTCAATCTGTTATTTTAGAGCATGTTTCAAATGGTTATGTCTCTTTTTAAAGGTATTTGTGGTACATCCCTTTGAAATCAGTGGAATTGCTCAGATGCTGGAAATCAGAAACGTGCTGAGGTGCCTCACTGTAACAAACATTTATCCTAAAAATTGGGAAATTCTCCTCAAAAATAAGAGGCCTCCAGACATCCAGTGATGATTCAGGAAAAGCAAATTAACAAAGCTCTTATTAAAGCAAAAGAACCCCCCACCCCCCCCAATGCAACCAGAGCAATAAAGAACCTGGGCTGGAATCATCAAATCCAAGCCACATAAAGGGAAGAAAGGCAAACAGTACAAATCTAAAATATTCCTGCCTGGAATTTTGTGCCTCTGGTTGGGCAACAAATTCTCCCCCAAAGTGCTCAGTGGAATCCGGGATTGAGGAGATGGGAAGGAGCAGCAGGTCCTGGGACCACACTGAGCTCACTGGGGGTCTGCCAAGCAGTACCAAATATCTGGATATGATCAGGAATGAGCATGAGCAAGGGGCTGGAATTTCTCTGGATTACAGCCAAAGTTTGTGGAATTTGGAGCACAAGTCTGAGGAGGAGCAGCAGCAATCCTTGGCAATCCAAAAGGAGGATATTTGGACATTGAATTCCCATTCCCTGTGCAAGGAAATCCCCCAATGTAATTCCCTTTGCTGACAGGTTTGTCTGTGCTGCTTGAGGAGGATGTTCCTTCTATTACTTGGATTATTCAGGATCAGAAATCCTTGTAAGAGATTGAAAAACTGACCTAAAGTTCAGAAGTGATCCAGGTGATCCTCTGTCCTGACTCCCAATCCATCATTCTCTGCTTCCTCAAGCCAGTACTGCTCATCAACACTTAAATTCAGAGTTCTGGAAGCAGGAGTCAGATATTGGGGAGCCCCAGGAGCAGCTGAGGGAGCTGGGGGGGCTCAGCCTGGAGCAAAGGAGGCTCAGGGGGCCCCTGGAATTCTCTGCAATCCCTGACAGGAGGAGGGAGCTGGGGGGGGGTTGAGCTTTGCTCCCAGGGAACACAGGAGGAGAGGAGAGGAAAAGATCCTACTGGGATTCAGGGGATTAGAAAAGGCAATAAAATCCAGGGGATGGGGCTGGACAGGAAGAACCCACTCAGAGACCTTTTCAAGGTGCTTTCTAAGGTTTGCCCACACTACAGGGCAAAGGAAGGAAAGTAAAGGAAGTTTAGGGTTCAACCAAAGGGAATGCAAGGATTTTTAGGCATTAGCCAAGTTTCTATTCCATTTTTCCTGATTGCTCTCACACCTCCAGCCAAGAAAATGATAGAATGGCTTAAGGACCTGCTCTTTATTAGTCACATTCTTCACCTGATTTATACAAAGATTATGAAAGTTATTATAAGAAATATTACACAGTTCCATAGTTTGAAATGTCAAAATACACAGTTTATTACCCTCAGTGTTCACAGGAGAATTTCCTCAACCAAATCACACATGGAGCACTTTCTGCACTCAGTTTTCTCTCTGACTTGACAGGAACAATTTAAGGGCTGTGCCAAAGATCTCAGCTCAGCAGAATGGTTTTCCTGTCTGGAACTGCTCCATATCCCCATCCCAAGGGAATTTAGAGCTGTAGCTGTAACTTTCTCTCCTGGCTCAGTATCTCCCATCACTTTATTGGTGTCAGGGTTGAATCCCAGCCTGTAACTAAGTCCCAAACACAGCTCAAACACATCCCAGTGGGATGGGGAGTGGAACTGGGAAAAGGAAAAACCTGGGGGTCAAGGTAAGAACAGTCTCCCTCAAGTCTTCTCATGTTCCCCTGGACCTGCAGCAATGCCCTTTCTCCTCTTGATGTTCCCTTTAATTTTGACAAGGTTTGTTGATGAATAATTAAGGAAAACCTTTGCTCCCATGGAGATGTGACTCTTAAAAGCCCCAATTTCCCCTCTTTCATAAAACCCACTAAGACACAATTGGCAGAAAATGAAGGATTTGACTGGTTGAAGCTGAGCAAAGTGGTCCCTGGTTGGAGCCCACAATGTGTCAGAGAAACATAAAACTGCCTTGCTGAAGTAACACAATCTGATTTTGGTCCAAAAATAACCACAGTGGGACAACCTTTTAAATAATTCCTGGTTCCCAGGTGAATTCACTCCACCAAGAAGGCAGGAGATCATTCAGGGAGAAAGGAAACTATAACCCCAATCTCCTTCTGTTCCTTCAATTATTTATGTGGCCTTTAAATATTTAACTTGGCACTTGTGCCCTTAAGGAAACTCTAGTTCCCACTTCCCCAATCATTTATTCATGGAATCAATAGGAATACAAAGCAGGAATGCTGGTTCTGAGGGGTCAAGGGGCTGTGTCCCTTTGGAAGGAGCCACCTGATTTTTGAGGTCACTTGTCCCTAAGACAAGTCCTTTGCTTTGGAAGTGTTTGGTACTGAAAGGTCATTCCAAGGATGAGATGATTCCAGTGGGAAGCTGAGCACCACAAGTGTGTTTGGGATTGTAAGATGGATAAAAATCCATCTATTGAGGGGAATAATTGAAGCCACTGGAGATTTTTGGGGCATTCCTGTGCTTTCCCTGACAGGTCATGGCAGAGGTGCTGCCTCTGCCCAGGAGCTGAACTTGGCCCCTTGTAACCTGAAATTAGGAATATTTGTGGCTTCTCTAAAGGTCTTGTTTCTAGGAAAGCCTAAGGCAGGGCCATAGAGAGGGATATGGAATTTATGTCCCTTGCCCTGGGCAACCTCAGGACTTGGCAGGGTGGGAAAGTCTGGTCTCCATTGGCATCCTGGGCACACAGAGTGGGAAGGATCCTTCCAAGTCATACAGTGATGACCTGGTTTTGTTATCCTTGAAGTCTTTTATTCCTCCTAAATTATCTTTATCTCTCTTAAATTATCTTTAGAAACAACAGGTACAGTTGGCACAGGATGAATTCAGTGCAATCTTTGGTTCAGGTTTAACTGAGTGGAGACCAGCCAGGCTCAGTTTTCATCCTGTTCATAAGCCTTGAATGCTCCTTCCACTGGAAAAAACTCTGATTTGGAGCAACCTGGGACAGTGGGAGGTGTCCCTGCCCATGGCAGGGGGTGGCATTGGATGGGCTTTAAGGTCCCTTCCCACCCAAACCAGCCTGGAATTCTGTGCTAACAAACAGTTCTATCATCAGACACCTCAAAATCTCAAATAATTGCTACTTCAACAATGTATTTAGCAGTGTCTGAAATAAATATTGATGAGGTCAAGGTTCCAATACAAGTGCAACACTGAACACGTGGCAAATGAAGACTAATTGAACTTCAATAATTATAAAGAACACAGACAGTTCATCTCTCAAGGAATAAAGGCAGAAAAATAAAGCCAGGCCTTGTTGAGGTGATCAGAGACTGTTGGTATTGAACTGGGTTTTGCAGCCTGACACAGAATTCTCAGTAAAGGCAAAAGTAATTAAGGACACAAAGCATTTAAGCTTTGATTCTCTGTGCAGGTTCTGGAGGTATAAATTGGACAGTTGGTGACACAGAGAGTGATCTTAAATTTTCCTCTTTGCTGTTATTGTATTATCCATGTGGGGCAGAAAACATGAGAAAATTCAATGTTCAGCCTTCACAGTGTAAATGGGGGAAAACAAACACTTCTAGAACATTTTCAGACAGTGGAGGGAGTTCTCATTTCATTTTTTTATCAAAGAAGTTCCCAGTGAAAAATGTTGCCTGTGCTATGTCTTACTTATTCCCACATTTCCAAAGAATTTTATCCATAAGAATAATATTCCAGAATAACTGCCACCCTGGGCAGTTCCAATGGCTGCCAGTCCTTTCCACGAAGAAATTCCTCCTGCTTTCCAAGACCTGGTTACATCTTTCTCTGCCTAAAGGCAATTCTGCTTTCCAGCCCTGTATTCAAGGGCATAATTACATCAATATTCCTGGGCAAGACAAGCTGCTGTCACTGTAAATTTGACACAGATTAATATTAAACTGGATTTAAGATGCTGTTTTAACATGATGGGCTTGTAATTACCTGGCTGAGAGCAGTGCCTGGGATAGAGCAGCACTGGAGCTACTCAAGGAAAATTGAAATGAAATCCCAGTTCCACGATCACTGAAATTTGCTGGGGAAATCCCGTTGAGTTCACACAAAAGATTTGCTTTCTGATGCCACCAAAAGCACAAATGGTTCTTGTCCTCAGTTACCAACCTGCCACACCAGGAGAAAAACCCAAGCAACATCCACAGAAGGTCATGGGACTACAGAGCAGCTCCTGCTGCCCCCAGTTTGGGCTGGATGATGCAGAAATGATGATGGTTTAGCAGGAGTAACAACCCATGAGAAGTACCTGCAGAACTCTCTCTGTGGGGCTCTGTGTCCAAAAGGGAAACTGAGACAACACCAGAACCAGGAGAAGTTCTTCCCTGGGTGGGTGGGGAGGCCCTGGAATGGATTTCCCAGAGAAGCTGTGGCTGCCCCATCCCTGGGAGTGTCCAAGGCCAGGTTGCAGCCCCCTGGGACAGTGGGAGGTGTCCCTGCCCAGGGCAGGGAGTGGCACTGGATGGGCTTTAAGATCCTTCCTACTCAACCCATTTCATGATTCTTGATGGAAAAGAATCTAAAAGTGACTTGTAAACCTCTTGTAACCAATATTTCATTCCTGGCTAGAGTCAGAAATAAGAAACCAGGCTTAGATTGTACTCACATGTCACTGGTTGCTTTCTAAACTTGTGGAATCACAGAACCTTTAAGGCTGGAAAAGGCCTCCAAGCTCATCAAGTCCAGCCCTTGCCTGAATCCCCCCATGACCAACAAACCACAGCAGAAATAACACCTGTGCTCATTTTTTGAACACTTCCAGGGTTGGTGACTCCACCACTCCCTGGAAAGCCTGTCCAGGGCTGGACAACCCTTTCAGTGGAGAAATGTCCAACCTGAACTTCCCTTCATGCAACTTGTGGCCATTTCCTCTTGTTTTGTCACTTGTTACCTGGGAGAAGAGACCAACCCCCACCTTCCTGTCGGGGAGTTGGAGAGTGAGAAGGTCTCCCCTGAGCCTCCTTTTTTAAAGGCTGAGCCCTCCCATGTTCCTCAGCTGGATTTACAGTTTGTATTTCAAAAATAAATTTTAAAAAAATATATATACATAAGAAAAATACATATACAAAGCCATACACAACCCCAGATTTCTCTATATTGAAGCACAGTGCCATTAACTCCTCCAAAATTAACTTGCAGCACCATCCCCATGGCTGTTTACATCTTTAGGATGTCACTTACAGCTTTCTGTGCTCAACCATCAAATTATCCCTTCACAGGCAGAGAAGAAAAGAGAATTACAGTCATCAGCAGAGAACACAAAGAGAAAGGAAGGTTGCAAATGAAAGAAAGCATCCAAAAGTTTAAAATCATTAGTTCTCCTTTCTAGAAAACTCCAAGAGGAATTTATCACCCTCTTGTTGGGGTTGTTGGCGTGTCCTGTCTTGGCCTGACTCCTGGAATTGTGTGGGGAGTGAATCCTGCAAAACTCCCTCAGGTGCCACTGGTCCTGAACTGACATCCAGGAGGCTGCAAAGAGCAGGAGAAGATCCCTGTGCCAAGGGTGGTCACCTGGAACAAATCCTGGCTCTCCCTCTCTCCCTCTCTCTGGGAGCTGAAGGGCCACAGATCCAAGGAGGGATGTGGGGCTCCAGCAGCTCCTTGTGCAGCTGGAATGAGTTAGAAACTCATCCTGTTCTGCTGGTTCTGCCCTGAAGAGGTTTGTTTTTCCTCGTGGAAATAAAGGATAACAGCAATTGCTGTGCAGCTTTTTGAGATCAATGATTGATGATATTTTGAGAATGATAAAGGTGGGATTTTTGGGGTGCCCTGTGCAGGGCCAGGAGTTGGACTGGATGATCCTTGTGGGTCCCTTCCAACTCGGGATATTCTGGGATAATAAATACCACTCATGTCTCAAGGTCAGCACAGACACAGTGAGCCTGGGAAGGAATTCCACTGGGATTTTGGCAGCACAGCTTCAAGGAGAGGCTCCAGAAGGAGCCCCACATCCCCCTTCCCTCTCAACCTCCAGGAACACAAATCCCACCTCAGTGTAGGGAATCTGCCCACCTGCCTTCTCCACATCACCCCCACGCACGTGTGGGGAGGGAAATGGCATTTGAACCCTTCCCAATGATCCTTCAGCTTTGCACCAGTCAGTTTTTGGGACTGGGAGCATCCCTGGCCTTTCCCACTCCCAGGACAAAGGTTTTCAGAGACAAAGAAAACACTCAGAATATTTGATCCATATTCCTACTTGATTTGGGATTTGACATCAGTCAGGGAAGACTTTTCTCAATTAAACAAATATCTTGGTGGATTCCACCTCAAACTTTAAATGGCCAGAAAAAAATGGATTCATTTTCTTTTTTCGTTGCACTGGAGACAAACAGTTTCCTGCTTCAGTTGAACCTCTGAAGTTTGATGCCGTGTATTTAACACCATTATTGCCATTCCTATTACCTCTTATCCTGTTAATTTGATATTAAAACCCAAGCACGAACAAGAGCTGAGTCCCAGACCCCAGGCTGAGCATTAATGATTCCATGGGACTGCAGAGGTTTAATCCCAGAATTAACCCCAGAGTAGGCAAGTGGTATTTGAAACAGTCCTTGAGCTTCCTCCAGGGAAAGGAGATTTAATTGGAGGGGACAGCAATAATCCAGGGCTGATCCCCACATGTGTCTCTGCTGCTTCCTCAACCTGCCAGAGATTCCTAGGCCTGACTTCACTCCAGTAACCCCAGAACTAAATACAGAGGTTCTGCCTTAATCTGTGTTCCCACCACATCCCTAAAGATTCCACACATTCCTTGTTTGCTTGAGGTTGTGGGAACAGCTGGGTTTTACTTGTACATATTGGGTTTAGCAGGGATGGCAAATGTGGAGTTGGAAGAGCAGATTTAATGATGGAATCTTGGGATGGTTTGGGTTGGAAGGGATCTTAAAGGTCAACTGGTCCCCTGGGCAGGGACACCTCCCACTAGAGCAGGTTCCAACCTGGCCTTGGACACTTCCAGGGATGGAGCAGTCACAGCTTCCCTGTTCCAGTTGGGTAAGAACCTTTATTTCTCATCTTTTCTGGGACATTGTGTGTCAGGCCATAGTATAACTTGACAAAGAAAACACCACCAACCTGCAGTGCCATGAAGTCCAGGTCAGAATTCCCTCTCTAGTGTCCAATCCCACAAATACTGACACAAGACCATGAACCTTGAGAACATCAGAATTCTCTACAGAATCCAAAATAGTTCCTTAAAGCTTCATTCTCTGCTGGTTCCAGCAGACCAAAGAATCCATAGTTTTCCATTATTTCACTTTAACTACTCAATTATTTAGGGAGGTGTTGGGTCTGCAAGGGTTTCTCAGAGGTCTCAGGTGTCAGAAACAGCTGCTGGTGGGATTTGTCTTTCTGAGCTGGTCACCAGTGGAGAAAAGGGTTTGGATGCTGCATTCCTGCCCAAAATTGAAATGCAAGTACCTGCCTGGGACCAGCCAGGAGCACTGCACTTCTTTCTTTTTCTTTTCCCAGGAATGATATTCATAGTCATTTGGATATTCAAACAAATCTTAATTGTGATTTAATGGCTCACCCCGTAATGAGCCTCCAGGGAAAAGCACTTTCAATTTACCAGTGTAAACATCCCATTTGTTCCATCCTTACATGTTCTGCTAAATTTCCTGATTAAGAGCTGGAAGTCACAGAACTCATGAGGGAAAGCAGGGATGGCACCTGAGATTATCAATGTGACAGTTCCTTGTGTCTCCTGCTGCTGTGGCTGGGAATTGGTGTGTTCCTGAGCCTGGTGGTTGGCACTCAGCCATGAAATTCCTCTCCACAGGATGGATAATTTTGTTCCTGCAGCTGGATCCCAGCAAGTTTCCAGCACAAAATGGATCTGGATAAGCTTTTGCATGAGATAAAAAAGCAGTCCCAGGGCCAACACACACAGGAAACCTTCAATGCCTTGTGGTTTAATCTATTTACTAGATTTAAACTATTTAAATCTAATCCATTAAATCTAATCTGTTATGTAGCCTTATTATATTTATAATGGCCTCAAATTGCACCAGGGGAAGTTGAGATTGGATATTAAGACAAATTCCTTCATGGAAAGGACTGTAAATATTGGAACAGGCTGGAAGTGGGAAGCACTTCCCTGGAAATGCTGAAAAACATGGATGTGGCACTTGGGGACATGGTGGTGCTGGCTGATGGTTGGACTTGATGATCCCAAAGGTCTTTTCCAGCCTGAAGGATCCTCTGATTCTCTTTGCCCACATCAGCTGTTGGAACACAATAATTGGGGTGTTTCCCCCAGTACCAGGTGAATTCCAGGGAATTATTCTTCCTAGAAGCAATGAAACCAGGAAAACCACCAGCCTGCCCACAGCATAGGTGGAAATTCCTTCTGCAAATGAACCAAAGATCCAACAGAGGTTGGATCAGAGCTGTTGACTCAGCAGCTCTGGCTGTGGAAGCAGGAGCCCCTCTGTGTCCAGGAGCTGGGATAGATCACATTCCCAGCACTGGGAATTTCCTGATTTGCCCCTCAGATGTGTCACTTCAGGGCTTCCATGACTTCTTTTCCAGCACTTCTCACAGGCACTTCACAGAGGGAAAAGCCAGAGGAGAGGCTGGAAGAATCACAGAGTCATGGAAACACAGAGGGTTTGGGTTGGGAGGGACCTTAAAGCTCATCCCATCCCACCCCTGCCCTGGGCAGGGACACCTTCCACTATCCCAGGTTACTCCAACCTGGCCTTGGACACTTCCAGCTTCTCTGGGAAATCCATTCCAGTCTCTCCCCACCCTCACAGGGAAGAATTCCTTCCCAATATCCAAAGGAGGGACTGTCTGAGGACTGAATCCATGTGCTGGGGGGAGGAACAAACCCCCAGAATGCCTGTGAATGCTCTTTCCTGAGAGAGGGAAGGGATTTTCCCTCCATACAAGGACCAAGGCTTGTTGTGGATGTCACTTAATCCCAGGATGGGTCAGGTTGGAAGTCCCCACAATGGATCATCTGGTGCCACCTCCCTGCTCCAGCAGGGTCATCCCACAGCACTTGGCACTGGAGTGGCTCCAGATGCTTCTGGAATATCCCCAGTGAGGGAGACTGCACACCCTCCCAGGACAATTTGTGTCCTTTGCTTATTCCAAATTGTGCCTTTTGATAAATCTTAGCCCAGGAAGGGGAGCAGAATTCCAGCAGACACTCCTTGGCTTCATTCCCAGGCAGGTCTGGGTCTTCTGCTCAGGGCAAGCAGGACTCCAGTGGGGAAAGGCCAATTCTTTGACATTTTCCCCAGGCAATTCCCAGCACAAAAGCTGTAAAGCCACCACTGAGGAGTTTCCTGGAACTACAGGGAAGCACAAAACATGGGATTCTGATGGACCTTCCTCCAAGCAAAAGGTACAACTCCCACCCAGCCCAAAATCAAGGAATAAATGGTTCCTTTTCAACAGTGAAGGCCACGTTCACAACAAAGCAAATTGAATAAAAGAACAGATCCCAGAGTTCTTTTTATCCTCTCATCATGTGGATTTGTGTGGGAATTTTTGCTGCCATAGAGCCTGAATGTCTAAAAGCATCTTAAAGAGTTTTTGACAAGCAGTTCCAGTTTATAAATAGGGAGTTTTGATGACTTTCTGCCTTTTACTATTTCCACAAAATAGGGAATTTACATTTGGTACATTTTTATGCCTTATTTTCTCCCCATCTTTGATTTTCTCAAGCAAAAGTAAAATTCTAAAAAAAAAAAATTAAAAAATTTTAAAGTATTTATTTATTTATTAATTTCCCTCCAGCTTTTAGGAACAGTCTCTCCTTCCCTAAGTAAAAAATTCCCCAAACCAACACTTTGTTTTCTCCCCTTGTCCTTTCACCTTCTCTTCTGTTTTCTACTGACTCAGTTACTACTCGATAACTCCAAGTTTTTTAAGTGGAAAACAAGCTTTTCAACTCCAATATTTACTCATCTTCTGACCTTCAGGATTAATTTTCAGAGATAGAAATCAGAATAAAAGCATTTGTTGCTCTTGCTCCACTGAACCAAAGACAACAACTGCAATTTGCCTTTTTTTTTTTGGCCTTAAAATCAATAATTAAGATGACAACTTCCCATTCAGAGCTGCACCAGCTCAATGTGCCAAGGCCAATTTAGGAGGAGGCAGAAACATTTAATACCAAGAGTTTACAGGTTTTAATTTCACACTCTACACAACAATGCAGGAGGAAATTCAGAGGAAAACTCAGTGACCGATTTACACTGGAGCTGAAAAATTCAGTTCTACTTCTCACAGAAGATTTGCAGCTTAAAATAGTTTGAACTCCTGAGAACTCCCCCCCCTGCAATGGTGCATTCACTTCAAATATCAGGTAAAAAAGGCCCAGTGCAGATGCTTGGTGTGAGGGTTCAGTCAAAGGCGCTGTTTGACAGGACAAAGATCAAGAGGATGAACCAGGGACAGTTAAAAATGGAACGCTCAGATTTCATTCAGAAATCATCCTCCTCATATCTGAGGTTTCAAATGCAAATATTGACCATTTTCAATCATTTTTTGTGCTTCTGAAGCTCAGCTACAACAGTCTCTGCCAGACCAAAACTGCAGGGCCCCAAACCCACTAAATCAATAGCTATTGATCTGATCTGCAATTAAACCAATGTCCATTGATCTGTTCTCGGATTAAATCAACACCCAGTGCTCTGATCTCAGTCTAAATCAATGCTCAGTGATCTGATCTCCAATGAAATCAATGCCCATTGAGATGATCTCCAACTAAATCAATGCCCAGTGATCTGATTCCTGATCAAATCAAATATTTGCTCATTTAGAAGTTTTCACAGCACAAACAAATCAATTTTCACCCACATCCAAGGATGCCCATCCAGGAGGAAGCTGCTCCTCTGGGTTGTATGGAATCCAAGGAACTACAAAGACCTTGTACTTCCTCGTTAGGGAAATGAAGATGTCAATTAATCCTCCCCAGCCTGAATCCTGAGCTCTTGGAGCTGTCTCGCACCTCTTTCCATTGGGAATGGGAGAGACATTCTCTGGGTGAGGCTTCCAGGTGGTTTCCTCTCCTGCTGGAAGCAGATGAGGCAGTTCCTGAGCAGCCCCAGGCTCCCCAGGATTGCTTGTGCCTCCTAACATATGGTCCTGGAGGTACTTCCTTAAGCTTTCAGAGGCTCCAGATGGAGCTGGATACGTTGAATTGACAGCCAAGGATCCTGATTTTCCTTCCCTTTTCTATTTGCACACGATTCAGCACAAAGAGGACACTCATCTTTCTAAAAGGATCCAGTACAGGCTCGTTATCATGGGTTTCAATTTCAACTTCCACTTCTACACCCTCCCCTGCTGACTGTCCTCACACACATCATTCCTTGGAACTACAACTCCCTGATGCTGAAAGCTGGCAGAGCTGGGGAAGACAAATGACAAACCAGAGCATGAAATAAAAACAAGCTCTACTGTCCAAGAATAAGGAAGAATTATGAAGCCAACTGCCAATTCCTCCACTCGTGCCCAGAGGGCCCTTGCAGCAAGGACAGGGCTCACAGATGTTTGTATTCTGCCTCTCTCTGCACCTCCCAACACAATCCCTCACTTGGTCGCCCTCAGAAACCTATTTAAGACATCACTGCTTCACTATTTATTTCAAAGCCAACATTTATCCCATTTTCCCTGGGCAGACAATATTTGCTGCAGTGGGATGGTGTGGAGGGAGGAATACAAAGAGGAGGGCAGAGGATTGTCTGCTCTCACAATTCCTCACTTCTCTGTAGAGGTGCAGAGATACAGATGGGAGGTTTTGCCTTTGGTGAGGTTTCATTCAGGACTGTTCTATTTATCTCAGTGTTCCTGTGATCATCTTAATTTCTACACACAGAACATACCCCTGGCAAGATCCTGGGCTTTAATAACCCCATTAGGATGCTGGGAGCTGTATCCATCCCTCTTTATTTCCATTGTTTGCATCTCTTCAAAGGCAGGAAGAACAGGAATCCCAAAGGAGCTGATTTTTCACACATCATTTCTAATATCAATGGAGACACTTAGCAGTGAGCAGAATTAGAGCTCTGCTTAGAAATTGCTCATGGGGGTAGGAGAGAAGATGGAAAATGTCAGGAAGTGATTGTTTCCCACCCTCAGGACAAGGGGGATCCCGATTTTTTTGTCTCCACAGGGATCCTGAGTCAATGAAGGGAAACTGCCCAAGTTGCCAAGTTCCCCCCCATGGCAATTCCAAGGTCAGGACTGTACAACAGGAGATGATCTGATGGCACCTTGGATTTCTAAACTTGGGGGAATTTCTCTCCTCTTTGTGACCAGTGAAGATGATGAAGAGCTTTATGCAAAAATGTCAGTTCTCAGCCACAGAACATGTGGAAGCAAAGAACCACTGCCCAGATTTGGGTTCCTAATCTTGACCTGGGTGGATTTTAGTGATTCCAAATGTAAGGAAACCTCCAGCTCTGCACACAGAGTCATTCATAGGCCCCAGGGAAGGAGGTTCCAAGGATTCAGGTCTTTAGACAAGAGCCAGGTGCTGAGGTCTTACAGCACAACAAACACCAGGAGACAGAAGAGCACAGTTGGAACAGGGACCATGGAATCCTGGAATGGTTTGGATTGGAAGGGATCTTAAAGCCCATCCATTCCCTCCCCCTGCCCTGGGCAGGGACACCTCTCACTATCCCAGGTGGCTCCAACCTGGCCTTGGACACTCCCAGGGATGGGGCAGCCACAGCTTCTCTGGTGCCAGGGCCTCCCCACCCTCCCAGGGAAGGATTTCTTCCCAATATTCCATGTAAACCTGCTCTCCTGCAGCTGAAGGCCACCAGGATGCTGAGCATTGTCACTGTTCACATTCCTTCCTCATTGTGGGCCCTTCCTCCCCAACTGCCCCCTTTGCTGGAAAATACATCCAGGAAAGTTTGCCCAGAGACTGTGCTATTCCAACAGCGCCCCAGTGGGGAACAGGGAACAATCAGCTGTCTCCCTAACGGGTTTTAAAAGCCTGGGAGCATCTGTTAGCACAGGATGACAGTTTGCTGGCACCTCCCAACCAAGTAAATCTCATGGCAGGGGGTTGGACCTCCACACAATCCGTGCAGAGCTCACAGGGAACTGGCTCCAGCATCTGTGGGGATGCAATAACCCAGCACGGGGCAAGCAAGACTGGAGGAGTGTTGTAATGCTGGTCTAAGCTGCCTACAACCATCCCAAACCTCTGTGTCCTCGTAGAACTCTGAGCTGGGCTTTGGATTAAGCCAGGCCCTGCCTCATCCACAGGCCTCCATTTTGGAGGAATTTTAATGGGGACAATAAGTCAAATTACAGTTCCAGAGAGAACTGTTAGGGTTTAAGTCCAAGGTAGCTCCAGAGGCTTTGTCTGCAGTCAGTGAAGTGAAAGAGGTATTTCTGGGGTGTCCCAGGGAGATCAGACACAGGGCTCCCCTGAGAGGCTGCTGACATGGACCTGTTGGAGCAGGACATGGATCTATGGAGATGCTCCAAGGGCTGGAGCCCCTCTGCTCTGGAGCCAGGCTGGGAGAGCTGGAATGTTCAGCTGGAGAAGAGAAGGATCCAAGGAGACCTTGGAGCCCCTTCCAGAGTTTAAAGGGGCTCCAGGAGAGCTGGAGAGGGACTGGGGACAAGGGACGGAGGGACAGGACACAGGGAATGGCTTTAAACTTAAGGATTAGATTTAGATTAGATTTAGATTTAGATGGGATATTGGGAAGGAATTCCTCTCTGTGAGGGTGGGCAGGCTCTGGCACAGGGTGCCCACAGAAGCTGTGGCTGCCCCATCCCTGGGAGTGTCCAAGGCCAGGTTGGAGCCACCTGGGACAGTGGGAGGTGTCCCTGCCCAGGGCAGGGGGTGGAATGAGATGATCCTCAAGATCCTTTCCAAGCCAAACCACTCTGGGATTCCATGATTCACATCAAACCAAACTTTCAAACCCAGAAATTCCCTTAAATTCCTGAAACCAGTCTTACCACAATACATTTTCTCTGTCCTCCCTTCTCTGCAGGGTCTGTAGCTGTTTCTTTTTCACTGCTGAAAACACCAACTGCACACAAGTGATAACAAGCTGAGCTTTGGGGATGAGTGGAGATGTTTATCAGCAAGTTGGTTCTGGTTTGCTGGGAGAGAGCAGCTCATCTCTGAGCCACAACTCCAGGCAGCTGCAGGAGCCTCCTAAGGAGTTATTCAGCAAACATGTAATCTCCCCTGATAAGAAACACCCACTGTCTGGAGCAGAATTTCTCTGTGTAAATTGAAATCAGGGCTTTGAAAAGCTGAATTAAACCTTTGTCATGAAGCTGCAAACCTGTCATATCCTTCCAGGTTAAGCTGGAAGCCTCCACTGAGCACAGCCTTGAACACTGCTTTGACTGCAGTAGTTGCTTTTAGAACAACAACAACAACAAGATGATCTGTTCTTCAAAATCCTTAAATTGTATTGATTTACAGCACAAAATAACCAACTGCACCACACTCTGCTTATATCACTCTTCCACAGTCAATACTGGTTTTCTACAATAAAGCTGCTTTATTTTCATAATTGCCCCTCCTGAGAAATTTTGTTAATTGTTCTTCTCTCTTCCCCCACCTTTAATTCCAATTTTCCCCTCTCCAGCCTCAGGGAATAAAACCGACTGGATTTCATCTCAAGTTTGGGAAGCTGGTCAGCTTTCATTACACCCTCAGTCACTTTTAATCAGCTGTCCCAAAAAACCAATTGAAAATAATTAACTGAGCTTCTCCTGGGCTTTTGGGTTCAATAGAAAGGTGATCAGCTGAAGACAGACAAGAGGACACTGCTCCTGTCAAAGTCCTGTCAAAGCCACTTTCCAAGGTCTGAACCAAGGCTGTAACACCAAGTTTCAAAATTCCAGTTATGGACCTACAAAAAAAGCCCTGCAAGATTTGTATGTGATTTGCAAGTGTCCTTCATGTTGCTGGTCCCTCTCCAGAGCTGCTCTCAGCTGGTCACCCCCAGCCTCTGCTGGTGCCTGGGCTTGTTCCTCCCCAGCTGCAGGACCCTGAATTTGCCCTTGTTGAGTTTCAGAAGGTTCTTGGCCCATCTCTCCAACCTGTCATGTCCTCCTGAAGGGCTGTACAAGCCTCTGGGGATTGTCCTCTCCTCCAGCTTTGTGTCAGGGAAGTTGCTGAGGAGGCACCAACCCCTTCATCCAAGTCATTGATGGATAAATTAAATAACACAGGGCCCAGTATTGAACCATGGGGGACACCACCTTCGGACCTTGGGGGGGTATCATCATTGAACCTCAGGGAAATCATCATTGAAACTTGGGGGAAATCACCTTTGAACCTTGGGGGACACCACCATTAAACTTTGGGGGACATCACCTTTGAACTTTGGGGGAACTCACCACTGAACCTTGGGGAACATCACTGAACCTCGGGACAATCATCACTGAACCCTGAGAGACATCACCTCACGCTTGGGGCACTTCACCATTGAACCTTTGGGAGCATCACTGAGCTTTGGGGACATCACTGAACCTTGGGGGACACCACCTCAGAACAGGGGAACTCCATGTACACAAAAACCTCTCAGCAGATTCTGTGCTTGACTTCCCAGCAATTAAACCCCACATCAAAAGAACCAGAACTGGGGACACTGCTTTGCTTATTAACATCAGCTCTGACTCTCATTGCCTGAAGGTCTTTCCAGCAACGTTGACTTTAATTACTTTAATGAGAGAGAAAATGATCTGAGGAGTGTCAGCTGAAGGGGGCAAGGTCCTCATGAAAATGCCAGGTCTGGGATCATTAGCTGAGCAGTTAATGGGACATTATCTGAAGTTATTGGAGCTAAATGTAAACAGCTTCTGAAGCCCAACTGATGTCAGGGTCAAAGCTGGGCAAATAAATCAGAAGACGCTTTGAAATCAGGTTGTGTTGGTTCTGCTCCCACCTTCCTTTGTTCCTCCATCACAGAAACAAATGTTTGTAGAGAGAAAAGAAAAGGAAATTGAATCCCCTGTGGGCTTGTCTTCAACAAAACACTCAAGACAATTCTTTGCAATGAACTTTTTGGAGTGGCTGAGTGGATCTAAGGCAAATTAAGACCAAGCAAATCAAGGCCACTTCAGCTCTTGAGGGAAACCCAAGATTTTTATCTGCTCAGTCCTGTTGGAAGCCCTGGGAAGGCAAGATGGAACAATTTAACTTCATTTGCAATGAAAATGGCACTGTATGACCTCATTTCTGCAGGTGAAAACTGCTCCCAGCCACCACAACTCATCTGACACACAATCAGTTTTCAGGGCTGTGATTATGATTCCGAGGCAGGAGTATTTGAATCAAGGACAGAATATGGTTAAATGAATTCCATTTAATTTTTTCCCAGACTTCGTGCTGCCTGTGCTTGTAAGTGCAGCCATTCCTTGTGTTTCCTCTGTGAGGATTCCAATTGCTGGTTGTTTCAGCTTGGAATTAGAGAGGGAATTGCATGAAAATAGATGAAACTAAGGGCTTTACTTCCCAAAGAAAAATCCTTTCCTGAACTTTCCTCCGATGACGTATAAGCCAGGCAGAGCACGGATCAAAGCCAACCAAGCCATCCTTGGAGATTCCAGCTCATCAGACATGCAGATTCCTATTTCAGGCTTCATCTTTTTCTCTGTCTTAGGAATAATTTGGGGGTTTTGTACAAGTGCTTTGAACAACTTTAACTGGTTTGTGGCTTGTGAAAGCAAATTGCATCTTTTAAACAACCCTGGAGTCCTGAGCTGTGGTGAAAGCCCCGCGGAGAGCAGCCCTCAATTCCATGAGAAATGTCCAAGGAGCAGAGCCAAGTGGGTCAGTGTGGGGAACAAAAGCTCTTCTGCAGGCAGGTAAGTGCATTCAGCACTTTACAGGTCAGGGTTAGGTCCTGCTTTTTCCCCAAATAAGGAAGTTTAACCTTAAAGGACTGAGGTGAGAAGCTGTGGCTGCCCCATCCCTGGGAATGTCCAAGGCCAGGTTGGAGCCACCTGGGACAGTGGGAGGTGTCCCTGCCCATGGTCTGGACAAGGTGTTCATAGAATCAGAGAATTACAGAATCACAGAATCCCAGAATAGTTTGGGTTGGAAGGGACCTTAAAGCCTATCCCATCCTACCCCTGCCCTGGGCAGGGACACCTCCCACTGTCCCAGGTGGCTCCAACCTGGCCTTGGACATTCCCAGGGATGGGGCAGCCACAGCTTCTCTGGGCACCCTGTGCCAGGGCCTGCCCACCCTCCCAGGGAAGGATTCCTTCCCAATACCCCATTAAACCCGCTCTGGCAGTGGGAATCCATTCCCCTTATCCTGGCACTAATAGTGATGCTTTAAGATCCCTCTGTGCTGTTGGCAACCACAGGGTGCTTTGTGCCACCAAACACTCTCCTCATCCAGGACAAAGGAAGGACACACAGACCTGGCACCACCTCACCACCCTTCCCACAACTACCAGTGCCAGTGGGATGAGGAAGAGTGGAGAGAGGGAACATGAAAACATCTCATGGCCTTGTGGCTTCTCATCCAAAAGCAATCCTACTTGTTGAAGGAGCTCAGAGACTTTACAACCCATCCCATGTTTTCCTGGGGAAAGACAAACCCACAGGTAACCACTGAAACTCTGTGATCTGAAACACAGCCCTGATCCAACAGCCAGGAAATCCTAGGAAATTCCTCCAGAGGCAGCAGGAAATTCTTTGCCTTGGGGTGAAGAAGGAAACAACCAACATATTTGTGCAGACTCAGAGAAGATCAGGCAATTCCAGCACAGGGAGCAATGACAGGAGTGAGGATCACAAGTACCAGGGCACCCAATTTTGCTGCCCCAAGGCATGAGCTGCTCAGCAGATGCATGAAAAGAGCTCTCTGTTTGTTATGGTGGCACACACAGAGTGATTAACCAGGGCTGGAAACTCTGGGGCAAGATTCTCACAGTCCCAGCAGCCCCAGAGACAACCAGGGATGTTTCCTGCTGCTGAAGTCCTGAATGGAAGAGAAAAATTGTACTCCAATGTGGAGCAGCACAGGGTTGGTGACCCAGTTGTTCATTCCTGCCCGTTGGACCAGAAAAAAACAATCAAATGATGGATGTGTTGGACTGATCCACTTAGAAGTTGGGGAAAAAAGCTTTACCAAGGTGGGAGTTCATGAGTTGAGAGCTGCAGGGAGAGCTGTTCTGGGAATCCCAGATATGAGGAATTCTGGGGCTTATTGGTGGAAGCAAAACTAGAGAGAAAGAAGGAAGGAATTCCCTGTGAGGAAGGTGAACCCTGGCACAGAAACTGTGGCTGCCCCATCCCTGGGAGTGTCCAAGGCCAGGTTGGACCAGCCTGGGACAGTGGGAGGTGTCCCTGCCCAGGGCAGGGGGTGGCACTGGATGGGCTTTAAGGTCTCTTCCCACCCAAACCTCATGATTGTTGAGGTCACTGTTGTCCAATTCAGTGGCAGTTCTTTAATTTTCCTTTGAACCTCAGACAAAAAAACCGAACAGGATAAGAAATGTGGGGATTTTTGCCTTGTTTATTTCCAGTCCTTCCATAGATCTGGATGCAAATGCTGCTGCACTTTATACTGGAATTGCTGTATATTCCAGTGGCACTCTCTGCAGGATGGGGCAAGAATTCCAGATGCCTTAGAGGTGCTTTCTGGTGGATATGTCACTGCCTCTTCCCCTTCAGGTCAGGGACAGCCACCAGCCCTTTCTGAAGTGCCCAGAGATCTGAGATGATTTATGTCCAAGTGGGGCTGAGCAGCCTCAGTTTGTCTTGATTTCTCTTTGTGTTCTCTTTCCCATCTCAAGCCACATCTTTAAACTCCTCAAAACCAAGCTTTTATTTTGCAGGAAAGGTCATTCCTTTAAACTCAACTTTCATCTCAAGGGAAAACCAGCATTTTCTAATGAAGAAAAGCAATGCCTTGTTTTCTTCCTCATGGAGTCATCAGGGCATTTGCTTTGGATGGTGCTGGCACTTCCCTGCACATATTGCAGCCCCATTTTCAGCTGAACACAGATCTTACCACATCCATTTTCTTAGGATCAAACAAAATACAGGATTACACAACCACATCTCTGTTCTGTTCCCCTGAACAGCTTTTCTTTCAATAAAATGGCAACTTCTAATGAAAAAAACCCAAATATTCTTGACAGTTTCCCTCTTGGCTCCTCTGTCATCAAGTGCAACTGTGCCAGTTCTTTGGATCAAGATTTGAGATAATTTTAGGGGAAGGAGCTGTGCCAGTTAAACCTCCCTGCAGTCCCAGCATCTTGAGTCACTTTTGTCCACTTTTGTGTTTCCCTGACCTTTAATTAATTCCATTTAGCAGAGCCCTGATTGGAAGGTGAGGCTGTACCTGCTTGGGCTCCTGTGATGCTCTTTAGGGCAGGCACAGCATTCCTGCCAAAAGTTATTCCATGTATTTGTGCCTTAGGCATTGTCTGGGCCCAGCAATAACTGCAGGTTGTGCCTTTGTATTCCTTAAGAACTTCTGCTGCACTTTATTCAGGACAAGAACAGTGGGGATTTCTCAGCTCAGGGGTTTAATTACCTCTTTGATTGAAGCAAATGTTGTATCAAGTGGATAGAGAGAGGCTGTGGTTGGAATGATCTCCTTATACAACGATTAGAAGCTCAGCCTCCCTTATCTACCAATGGCTTCTAATGAGGAATTTCAGATTCTCAGCTTCAAAGTCAACTCAAAACCACAACTGAGCAGTGCCAGGGCGGAGATTCCACTTTGTTGCTCTGCATTTTGCCTCCATGTCCCTTTTTTCTCTCCTTTTTGAGCTGTTTGAAATTCTCTGTATTCCTCGTGCTTTGGAAACGCTGCATCAGAGATTTGGGGAGCTGCTGCTGGAAAGTGGATGATTGAAGAAGCCAAAGAAGTTGGTTTGGATGAGGCAAACAAATAAACCTGGCACAGCTTTGTAGGGGAAGGATTTTAACAGCTCACAGGGGAGGAGAAACTGTAAATATTTGTTTCTTGTGCCATTTTCCCAGCCTTTAACCCCACATCCAGCCTTACCTGAGCAAAAGGGGATTGGAGAGAAAATTCACCAGGAAATGTCCCAATAAATAAAAGGGAAGAAACTCCACAAGTTCATTGGATCTGAAAAGTTTCAGTGCAAATCTCTGGTAACTTTTGTGGACCAGGAGCAGGGAAAACACTCCTTATTTCACCACTTGGTGTGTCCAAAGCTGATATGTTAGAAGATGCAGTTTATCAGCTCCAAGGACAGAAATCCTAGGAAACAGCTGTCCTGAGCTCCAACTCAAGTGCAAATTCCTGCTGGATCTGCTGCCAAAGCTCCCTCCAAGAACCTACATCTTAAAAATCAGGGAGGGAGGTGGTTCAGCAATAAAATTTGCCCCTTGGTTCTCATCTTTTAAATTCTTGAATCAGGTATAGCTATAAACTTTATTGCTGAAAATTCAACCTGAGGCTAGGAATCTAATAACTGAAGGCTCTAAAAAAGTGCCTAAAAGTAGGAATTTAATAACTGGAGTCTGGTTTGGATCATAACTCTGGAATATGGGAGCCTTGAAGATCAGGTTGTTCAATAAGAGACATCCTGGAGGATGGTGTATTTTTTGGTCAGAAGTTTCCTCAAGTGTTTAATGAACCAGAATTTCCCTCCTCAAGGACCTAAATTTTCCTCTGTTCCTACTTTTTGACACTTTCAAGCAAGTGATGCATCTCAAGAGTAAAAAGCTCATTCCAGTGACCTTTTAGCAAGGATTCAGCTCTTCCAAGTGGATGTTTTGTCCCACACCCAGCCCTTCCCTTGGGATTGCCCTTCTCCTGCCAGGCTGGTTTGTGGAGCAGAAAAGCAGAGCTGAAAAAAGGCTCTTCAGCCCAAGCTTTGAATGTTCTCCACAGGCAAGGCAGGGGCTCCTTCCAGCTTTAAACCCCTGCACATCTCCAAGGCACTGGGTGTGGAATCTCAGAACATAATCCCAGAATGGTTTGGATGGGAAGGGACCTTGAAGATGAAGCAGTTCCACCCCCTGCCCTGGGCAGGGACACCTCCCACTGTCCCAGGTGGCTCCAGCCTGGCCTTGGACACTCCCAGGGATGGGACAGCCACAGCTTCTCTGGGCACCCTGTGCCAGGGCCCCACCTCCCTCACAGGGAAGGATTTCTTTCCCACTATTCCATCTCTCCCTGCCCTCTGGCAGTGGGAAGCCATTCCCTGTGTCCTGTCCCTCCATCCCTTGTCCCCAGTCCCCCTCCAGCTCTCCTGGAGCCCCTTTAGACTCTGGAAGGGGCTCTAAGGTCTCTCTGGATCCTTTTCCAGCCCATCTCCAGAGCAGAGGAGCTCCAGCCCTTGGAACATCTCCATGGTCTCCTCTGGACTCTCCAGCAGCTCTAGGTGCTCCCTGTGCTGGGAGCCCAGAGCTGGAGGCAGCTCTGCAGAGGGGTCTCATGAGCAGAGCAGAGGGGGACAATCCCTCCCTGCCCTGCCCACACTGCAGGTGATGCAGCCCAGGGGTTCATGTCCATCCTTCTCCCTTCTCCACATCCTTCCATCTCTGAGGACAGGGACAGAGACACTCTGCCTGCCCCAAGAGTGCAAACTGAGGAGGCACATCCTGCCTGGACACAAGTTCTTCCAGAGCAGGTTGTGCCGATGCCAGAGAACAAATCAGGCCTGAATTCTCCCAGATTCCTCTTTCCACCCCCCATCAACCTGCACTTCCTCCAAACCCACTTCTCAGCAGGACAATGTCATCCAGGCTGACACATCTGCTCACCTCCAGCCACATCTGCTTCAAACAGGAGCCAGTTGCCACAAGAGATGAGACTCTGGAGCTGCTGCTGTGGGTTCAGTCGAGGTTGGGAAAGAACTTCCAGGCTCTGCCATCAGCTGGCAGAGCTGAGCAGATATAGCTGCTGTCTAACCTGGTTCTGTCAAAAAGGGTTTAAAAAATTCAACAAACAAAACCCTACTATTAGCAATGTTTTAAGCTAATCCAGATCATTTTGATAGAATTGGGCTAGGGAACAATTCCAGCTGTCACACTCCAGCAGTGCCAACCTCTGGTGAGGGACATGGCAGGGAACAGGTGGAGCAGGACATGATGAACCTTCTCCCTGGGCAGCTCTCAGAGGGCACAGGAAGATTAAGCTGCTCACATGGCCCTGGTTGATCCCAAGCATATTCCACAGGCAGGTCCCAACCAAAACTGCATCTAAATTAAGGGTAGAACAAGACAGGTCATAGCTTGCTTTGTCCCCTCAGGGTGGAGCCCAAGCGTCCTCAGACACCCAGGAATCCTGGCTATTCCAGAGATGTGCCCTGGTGGATCCAGGAGCAAGGAAATTATGTGACATTGGAATAAACTGTGCCACAAACCCTCTGTGGGTTTGTCTGACGTGATCTGGGTGACTGATCATAATCTGGGAATGACTCAGCCTTGGCTCATGGGGCTGAATGATTCAATATTTCACTGATACCACACAAGGCTTCAGGCAGCACCTTCTGCCTTGGATTGGAACTCACAGCTCTGCTGTGACACCCGGATCCAGGTGAGCACAGAATCATGGAATCATTAAGGTTGGAGAAGACCTGTAAGATCATCAAGTCCAACCGTGTGATGTCATTGAGAAGCCCAACCATTCCCACCACGACTGACACCGAATTCAGTTGGAATGAGAGGGATCCTTGTCCGAATTAACAATCTAGGTGGGAATACACATGTAAGGAAACACTTCCCAATTTTCAGGTGAAGCATAGAGACTGTAAGGAGCGGATTTCTCGCTATAGATTATTCAGAAGTGTGCCCAGATTATTTTTTTAAGTGGCAATCTCCCATCTGTGGACAGATTTCCAATCAGTCCAGGCAGGACTATCCATTTATCCTGCAATGACTTCTCACCAACAGCACCTTCATTCCAACCAGCTGTTGGACAATCTCTGACCTTGCTGTGGTGTTGCTGAACTTGGATAAATTCCTTGTGACTCTGCTTTGAAAGTGGTTTTGCCAGTGCAGACACCAACTCACAGGGAGTCACAGAACATGGAATATCTGTGCTCCACCACAGGAGTCCTTCAGCATCTCCTTCAATCCCTCCAGTGACCCCAGTTTAACCCAGTGCAGTCTAATTGGGAGTCAGAGCATGGAATTCTGAGCTCCGTGGGGAGCAGATCTCTGTGGCTGCCTGGGGATTACAGACATATTTCCCAAGCTCTCCTTAACAGCTACTCAGCATTTACAAACACAGTGTCCTGGGGGGCTTTATTTAAGCTCCTTCAGAGCTTTTCAAGCAAACAGGCCTCCCCTGCTTTGTTCAGACCTTGCAAACACAACCAAAAATTGGCTTTCTGGACTCAGGTAACTAATTTGATGTCTCAGACACCGAGGTCCCATCTGCCACTTCCATGTGACTGGGATGTGCCAGGCACTGTTCAAAATCAGCAGCTTAAACCCTCCTTTCCTCTGAAGAAACCTGCCTTTACCCAAATGGACAGCACACCTGAAGGATGTGGAGCTCCTACGAACTGTTTACCTTCACCCCCAGCAAGACTTTATTCCTACTTCCCTCCACCAGCAAAATCCTGCCTTCCCTAATATTCAAGTTGGCAGGAGAATGGCAGAGCCTTTGGGATTCCAGATGATTTTGCACTGCTCTCATTAGCACAGGCTCTCCAATTAACCAGGATGTTCATTAGAGAGCAATTTCACTGCTCATTTGGGAGCAGGTTGTTTCACCTGGAGTGAGAGCACAGCACCAGGATCAGCTCCTGTGGCAATGACCGAGCTGCCATGGATTGGGATAACAGAGCTGGTGGCACAGCAGTGTCCAGGAGGGATGTTGAGGGGCTTGGCACGTTGGCATTTGGGTAGTTACTCAGTCCAGGAGCAGTTTTAGGATTTCTGGAAAGGAAATACCTGTTGAATAAAGATGAAAGCCAGAAAAATTGTAGGGTGAAAGAAAGGTCTTGCCCAGAGAAGCTGTGGCTGCCCCATCCCTGGGAGTGTCCAAGGCCAGGTTGGAGCCCCCTGGGACAGTGGGAGGTGTCCCTGACTAGGGCAGGGGGTGGCACTGGATGGGCTTTAAGGTCCTTTCCATCCCAAACCATTCCATGACTCTAAATAGTGACCAAGGGAAATGGTTCAGCCCAGTTTTTGTGATGCCTCCAGCTAAGGAGGAGCAGGATTCCCAGATGTTTTAGCCCAATTCCCTGAGGAGCCGGAGGATTTCTCCAGTTTCCATTTCACAGGAATGTTGTGGGAAGGATGGTGGAGGACACAGTGCTCCAACATGTCCTTCATGCTTGTCTTCCTGCCACACTTGAGTGGCTTCTCCATAAACCCTTAAATGGCTTCTCCATAAAACAGAAGGCCAAGGACTTCATTTTAACAACTCTGACCTTCACAGCCAAACAAATTCCCCGGGTAAAAAACCTCCAGCACCTCCTCCATCCTCAAAGCTCTCCAGGTTTCCAGCCTTAGTCCCAGGACTAAATCACAGGGCGGATTTTTCCTGCAGATTTATTCTTGCAAACAGCCAAGACATTTGTTTGCAACATGACAAACCCCTCACCATCTTTAACCAATTTGTAGACAAGATGTTTTAGCAGCCGTGCTCAGACAGCATCACTCGTCCAGCTGCTCCAACATTCAGATCACAAACTGAAATCCAGGAAAACCAGGAGCTAAAGGAAGTGCAAATTGGTCCAATCCCTCCTGCCAAGCTGCTTCTGAGGAGAGGATTGGGTTTGTATTCGAAGCAATCTGAGGCATACAAAAGGATCTTCCTCAGATGTCAGTGGGAGAGGGGAGACAGAATTGCAGCCAGGTGGAAAAAGTGCCTGAACCCCTCCTGGTCCAATCCTGTCTCCAAAAAAATGTCTGATCTTCTAATGAAAACTACAAAAACTCGTGCACATGAAAGCTTCTATAAATTCCAAAAGCAAAGCTGTAACTTTTATGTTGAAATGATTCATTTGGGAATTTCTGCCAGAAAATAATATAATACAAGGAGAGAGAGAGATTTTAAACATTCAGCTTGTTCTGATCTGCATCCCTGTAGACTGCTCTTAAACCCCAATCTAGGCTGTTTCAAACTCCACCTTGTAAACACACGATTTATTGAAGTTTATTAAATACAATCTCCTATTCCAGCTCAGATTTGCAAACCACTTACGAGTTGCAAATGATCTTTTATTGATTTTTCTCCTTCCACAGTTGTTATTATTTACTTTATTTACCTGGGAGCCAAAGCTCTGCTGGAAGGAAGGTTCATTTCCCTGCACTTTGGATGGAAATAACTCCAGCAGTAGCTGCTTAATTGTTTTGAATTATTGCTATTAATTGAGATTGTGTCTTTGATCTGCTGAAAGGCAACGAGCAATGATTTCACTTGCACCTAATTAGCAGCAGTTTTGATTACTGGGAGCTTCAAGTGGCTCTAACCCTCTGCAAACAGATTCTTGAGGGGTTATTTTGCCAAATATCACAGGAGGAAACAGTGGCTGTCAGGGGAGAGCAGAAGGACAAACAAGTGATGGAGAAAAAATGTCAGAGTGACAGAAAAACCAGCCCAACCAGGGGGACCTGAGCTGGATCTGAGCTGCAGTGGAGGGATGGAGGTAAAGTTTAGCTCTTTGTATCCCAAAGAATCCAAAATAATCACATCCCCAAGTTCCTGTTGTTCTTTCCTGGGGTGGCCACCCCAACACCTCCCTGGGCAACTTATTCCAATTCTTGACCCAACTTATTCCAATTCCTGACCCAACTTATTCCAATTCCTGACCACTCTGTCAGTCAGTGAAAAAATTATTTCTAATATCTCATCTGAAGCACTCAAGGTCATTTCCTTTCATCCTTTCACTTAAGACATGGGAAAAAAAGATCAACCCTCCCCCCTGCTCACAACCTCCTTTCCCTGTTTGGGAGTGGAGATACTTTTCCTCATTGCAAAATTCATGTTTAAATTTCTTTAGAGCTGGAACAATCCCATCATCCGAGGGAAAGGGTTTGGCTCTGATTTGAGAGTTGCTGGAAGTGGATCTGGAGTGTGTAGGAGGTTTGAAATCCAGACAGAAACAGGTTGGGACAATGTCAGCTCTGCCCTGCAAGGAAATCAACAATTACCAGGACAAAGAAAAGACATCCATGTTTTTTATTTTTAGGATCTCTATTTCCCGTCCACTAAGAGCAGCTGCCTCCATGTGTGCTTCTAAAATACACACAGAATTAATAAGGTTGGAAGAGACCATGGAGATCATCAAGTCCAACCTTAACCTAGGTTAACAACCTACCCAACATCTGTCTAACATCTATACCATCTAAACCATTTAAACCATCTAAACCACACCACTAAGCTCATCATCTAACCTATCCTTAAACACATCCAAGGACGGTGACTCCACCACCTCCCTGGGAAGCCCGTTCCAGTGGGGGATCCTCAGGAATCCTCTTTGTCACCTCCAGGGTGAATCAGCTCTGGAAAATTTTGACAATTCCTGAGTGGTTCCAGGGTTCTTCCATTAATGTTCCAGCTCCTGGGACCCCACCCAGCAAACAAGGGCTGAGCTTTGAAAAAGGGATGTAAAAGTAACTGGAAGTGAAGGGTCTTGGCTCCTATTCACTGACCTGAAGGTGTTCCAGGTGTCCCAGAGCCGCTGTTTTGAGCTCTCTGTAAATGCAGGAAGAAAGTTGTGCAATTGTCAGGTCAGAGACGGGGGTGGGGGAAGAGAGTAAATGTTGGAGCTGAAGATTTATTGTCTTTCACAAATGCTTAATTAAAGCTTTGGAACTGAGACAGTAGGTGACAAGTCCTCATCCTGCTGAGTCAGCTGAGAAGGGAGGGGACACCCTTTGGGGATGCAGAGACATTTTGCAGAGTGACATGAGACCATGAAGGGAAAGCACAAGGGGGAAGGGCTTTAAGCTGAAGGAGGACAGGGTTAGATGGGATATTGGGGAGGAATTCCCGGCCGTGAGGGTGGGGAGGGGCTGGAATGGATTTCCCAGAGAAGCTGTGGCTGCCCCATCCCTGGTAGTGTCCAAGGCCAGGTTGGAGCCACCTGGGAAGGTGGAAGGTGTCCCTGCTCATGGCAGGGGTTAGAATGAGATGATCCTTAAGGTCTCTTCCCACCCAAACCATTCCATTATTCCATGGTGATTTTCTGTAATTCCTCAACAGCCAGGGCAGGCACAGAAGGAACAGCAGCCAAAGCTTTGGGTGTTGCATTTCCACAGATCCCAGCTGGAACTGGGAGTGTGCCATGGGTGTGGGATTTGAGATTTCTTTACCTGACCCTTCTCTGGGAGCTGCACCCAACTCTAGAGCCAGAGAGCTGCAAATGTGTGTGAGATTGTGCTCAGAGAGAGCAAAAGCAGCCCCAGAGTTGCCTCCAGAGCCTGAGCTCAACTCCAACCCTGCAGAGACTTCCCAGAGCTGATGGTAGGGAATGAAACCTCCCAAATCTCTTTTTGTGGCAGAACATCTCACCTCCCTGGGGTTCCTCACAACAGCACACCCAGCTCCAAGCCCTCGCCCTCCCAGAAGACAAACAGCCGAAATTGCTGATTTTTAAACCACCAGAAAGTAATTTTCTCTGCAGTAGAAGATGGTTTCTAATTCACTAGTTAGCAGAGCTGTGTTTAAACTGCGTCTCAGATGATTATAAAGAAAGGAAGGCACTGAGAAAAGGCCAAATTGTCACAAGGAGTGTCCTCAGGGTCATATAATTTGGAAGAGAAGCTGCCTGGCTCCTATCACTGAAGAATCTTTTATGGGAAGGAAAACATAATTACTGCAGTATTGAATTTCACTGAAAGATTTATGATCTCATTTGAAGGTGTAGGGATTTATTTGTTAATTGTAATAAACAGCAAGTTCATTGCACTCCAGCTTCCAAAGACAGGGAAGAAAATACTTGTTCCATTCATCTGCAGGGCAGAAGTTAACCAGGGAAATGCCAAAAACTGAGAACAAAACACCAATACCTCTCTGCCAGAAAATCATCTTTCAATATTAAAACACATGAAAAGAGGCTCTTCCTTTGGAAGAACCACCTGGTTCCTTGGAGCTCATGGAATGTGGAAGTTGTTGTTCTCCCCTTTGTACAGACAGAGAAACAGGGGCAGAAATGAGGGCAATCAGGGTAAAATTAAGATCTTTTGGGGATGTTACACAGAGTTTGGGATATCCAGCTGAAATGGAAAGTGGAGAAGGGTGTCCAGTCCAGAGGAGAACATTTTACATGGCCCAAATCTTCCACCACTGCAGCCCATCTCCCAGAGTCTCTGAGCTTATCCGTGGATCAATCCTACATTTTTGCAGCCTTGGAGCAGGGCTCTGGGATGGCTCTGTGTGACTGATGGCAGCACCACGAGGCACAACACAGGGAGATGGAATTGCTGCTGGGGAGGAGATCAAAGGGGTTATTATTCCCTTCCCTCTGGAGTTCTCAGAGGGAAATTATCATTGAATTTTCCCACTGGGAAATAATATCCCACTTGAAATGTCAGGAAAGCCCAGAGAGAGAAAACTTCCCCTCCAAGATTTTTCATTCCTTTACAGTTTTTTGGCCACTGGGAACATGGCACTGGATGGTACCAAGTGACTCCTTGTTGGACTTTCAGGCCACCATTTTTCACTGGAAGGCCACTGGGAAAACCTGGAGAAACATCAGCACATTCTACACACTCCTAATCCAGATGTGAACTCACCAGCAGTGCCTGGGGCTCCTTGTCTCCCCATTCCCTCTTTTTCTGGTCTCCCAGTTCTGCCACAGAACTGGCACCATTCCCAGGATCAGGAACTCACATAACAATGAAGAATCCTGGAATAGTTTGGGTGGGAAGGACCTCAAAGCCCATCCAGTGCCACCCCTGCGATGGGCAGGGACACCTCCCACTATCCCAGGTGGCTCCTGCCTGGCCTTGGACACTTCCAGGGATGGGGAATCCACAAACTCTCTGATTAAACCCTCAGTTTAGAAAGTGAAAATATTAATCCTTAAAAAGAAAAGCCACATCCCACATCTTCTTCCAAAAATTTACCCCATCTTCCCTAAGAAATTAAGGCAAAAATGCTTTATTTGGAAGATAAAATTGTTGTCCCTCTTCCCAGGATTTTTATTTGCTTCTGCAATTTTGTAAAACTTCCAAATATTTTTATTCTATTTTCAGTAAAACACAGGTTTTTAATTAGCACAAACTCACTGTAAGAGAAACAAGCTCCCACTACTGAAGGAGGAGGGTGGATCCACCATCTGGACAAGAGTATCCACAGAAAAAAAGGCAAAATAATCCAGTCTCATCTTTACTCAAAGCATAACCATCTTTATTTTACAACAATAATTTTATTTATTACTACTTACAATAAGAATTTAATATTGCAATAATTTTATCTTGCAAGATTTCTGCAAGAATAAGATTTTGCAGAAGATTTCTTCCCCATATCCCATCCAACCCTGCCATCTGTCCATTTAAAACCATTCCCCCTTTTCCTGCCATTATCAGTCCATAGGAAAAGTCTCTCCCTCCTATTTATAAACCACAATGAGATCTCTCCAAAACCTCCATGCTAAAATATAAATTCTGTATTCAGTATAATTATATTAAATAGTATTTTTTAATCTGAATCAGTGGTGGGTAATTGCTTTGAGATGGGGAAGGAGGTGCTGTGCTATTAGAGCTGTAAAATAATGAAATAATAAAAATAATGAAATAAAAGAATAAAAAGGACCTGCTTTGTTTCCATTTGTGGCCTGTGGCAGCACCACTGTGAACTCTGGTATTAAACCTGCCCAAAGTCAGTCACAGCCCATCCCATTATTTTTATATAACAGAGCAAAGACAGGATCCAGCAATAACAAGAAGATAAGAATTTAAAGGAGCTGTTGGACTGAAAATCATCCCTGGAATTGTCCAAGGCAGGTTGGACAGGGCTTGGAGAACCTGCTGGAAGGTGGTTTGTTGGGATGAACAGGATGAACTTTAGGGTTCATTCCGAACCATTCCATGATTTTATGGTTCCAGCTGTCCCAGGTTTTCTCTACTCGGTATCACATCAGATGGAAAAGATACTAAACAATCATTTTAATTGAAACTATTGATTAAATGGAGCTTCCTGAGAAGGGACTGACACCCCATAATCAAGTCTTTTACAAATCCAGATTTGCAGCTGGAAAGCGTAAATAGAAAAAATTATTTCATTAAAAAAGCCCAAATACAAAAATATTTACAGTTAAAAGATTTTGAGTTCTGCTTTTAAATCAAAAATACCTTAAATAAAAACAAACCTCAGGATTTGCTTTGATGAACTTGGAGAGGAGAAAACTCAGTTCACCAAAAACCAAATTAGAAAACTATTAATATTCCATAAAGCTTTTCTCCAGGCCATAAAATCCATCAAAACTGTGTTGGCAATTCCTCCTCCAGCCCATCCCCTCCCACAGCCCTGCTCTGACATTCCCTTGGGAACAACCTGACCCAGCCCAGGGTTCAGAGGGGAGGCAGCAGTTGCCCAGCACACCTTTGGATAATTTGGCACAGCCTCAAAAATATTAACCAGAGGTTAATACCAGATATTAACCAGATATAAGCCAGAGGTTTGGATTCGTTCTCTGTCCAGGATTCCTTCCCTGGAGTTTGTTAAATGGGTTAAGAAGAAAATTCACATTTCTTTGAGCTTCCCATGTGTGACACTCACTGTCTTCTATAACTATAATCATGGCATCATGGAATGGGTTGGGTGGGAAGGGGCTTTAAAGATCGTCTCATTCCAAGCCCCTGCCCTGGCCAGGGACACCTCCCACTGTCCCAGGGGGCTCCAACCTGGCCTTGGACACTCCCAGGGATGGGGCAGCCACAGCTTCTCTGGGAAATCCATCCCAGTCCTTACCCATCCTCACAGGGAGGGATTCCTTCCCCATGCCCCATCCATCCCTGGCAGTCTGAAGACATTCCACCTTGTCCTGTCATATGCCCTTGTAAGAAATAGGGTCTCTCCATATTTCCTGCAGCTCCTTCAGGTCCTGGAAGGCCACACTGAGGTGAGGAGACCTCAAAGCTGAGTTTATCGCCCCCAGAACAACTCCTGACTCAGCCTCGTGTTTGTCTGTCCGGGAATTCCCAGGAAGGTCAGGATGGAGCTGTTTGGAGACAGCAAAGGACATGAGTGCCCAAGGACCTGAAGGTTGAGGACAAAGGACAGGAGCTGCCCCTCCACTACAAGTTATTTTCTGGTGGCAGAGGAGGGGGAAACCACAGAATATCCAGAGGAAAAGCTCAAAGGGCTCCCCACCAGGTCTGTCTGTACCTCTAAGGCAACAGGGAAGAGCCAGCCAAGAGAATTCCCTCTAGAAAAGGGGTTTTGATGGAGAAAATCCTTCAAGAATCCAAGCTTGCGTGCAGGAAAGGCATTACCTGCCTGAGGAGGTTTTTGCCCAGCACTGAGGTGGAGGCTAAAAAACTGTCTGGGTGTCTAAAAATGACTGAGGACCTCAGATGACTCCTGGGACCTTTGTGCACCCTCTTACACAAGCACTGTGTTGTATTTGTGCAGAAGGGCAACAAAACACAACATTTCTCATGATTAACAATTCCTGTAGGGAATTCTACAGCCCTGGCAGGTGCTGCATTCCTGCTCCAGAGGGGCCACAACTTCATTTGGGGCTAAAAAACAGACTAGAGAGGTGCAGGGAAGGAGAAGGAGGAGCAGCTTTGCCCCCTGTGTGTGTGGGGGGGTGCAGTGCTGCAAAAAAAATTCAGAATGTGGGGGATAAGAGAGTAATTTGGAATGAAAGGTTGTGATGAAACTGTGGATATCCCATCCCTGGAAGTGTCCAAAGCCAGTTTGGAGCAGCCTGGGATAGTGGAAAGTGTTGGTGGTGGGATTGGATGGGCTTTAGGATCCTTTCCAACCCAAGTTATTCTGGGGTTCATTCTGAATATTTCTCATTCAGTTAAAGGGCACCAGAATTCCTGCCATGATTAGCAAGTCCCACTCCTGCCTTCATTCTCCTCAGCACAAGCCAGAAGCATTTGAAATGGTGAAGGTGATGTATCAAATGAATTCAGGCACTGAAGGGCCACAGAGGGTTCCCTGGGGCTGCTGGAATTCCTGATGTCCAGGGAATGAGCTGTGACTGCTCCTTCTGCCAGTGGGAAATGGGTGCAGACATTTGTCCTCGACTTTTCCAATTTGCTCCTGGTTTAAACCAGCCCAGAAAACTGTGGGAAGAGCTGCCTAAATCCAAACTGCTGCTCCAAGTGGTCCCTCTTTGGAGGCCACACCTGAGCCAAGAGCTCTGTCTAAAATACAGCTCAGAATCAGGCTTTAATTGGGGGAACCATTTCTTCCCTCTCCAGTGCAATAAACCCAACATTCCCTGGATACATCCTGTCAGGTCATTCCAATCTCTCTGGGGAGCAGAGGAGGGACAGAGCTGTTTGCTCTTTCCTCCCTTCTCTCCCCAGTCTACGAGAAACCCCCTGAGCAAGTACATTTCTTATTCTATTTTTTATTAAGACCTGATCACTATCAGACTTCAGGTCAGGGCTGATGGACAGATACTTTCAAGACTTCCCTGGGAAACCAGGTGGAAAATGTCACTGAACATAAAATCATCTGTATTGCATCTGCAGGAGCTGCTCCAGCAGAGGAGGGAGGTGGATCAGTGAGACATTCCTGGGAGCAGAAGGGAACTTAGATCTTTCATTTGGCCACGGGCAGAGGAAAACCAGATCCCAAATTCAGCAGCACATGAAAACCTTTTGCTGGGATTATCAACTGCTGGGAAAGTTCTGGATGCCTGAACTCAGGATAAAAGGCCTCAGAGAGTTTCCAGACAAGGTTTTCTGCCACTCTGAGTCCCAGGGAAATGAGGGGTCATTCTGGGCAGTGAGAAGGGCTGGGCATTGTTTGCTTTGCAGCTGCTCAGCCCATCTGTTTGCTGCTTCATTTTGCCTCCTTTCCAGCTTTTCCCATCCTCTCATCTCATGCTTTGGGCTCCTCAGGGGTAACAACAGCAGGCAAAGGTCAAACCTGTCCTGAAAAGCCACCAAGACCAAGTTAATGCATAAAGAAATAATAAACCTTTCTTTTCTGGCCTGTGGTTTTCTTAGAAATAAAAGAATTACTGAAGCCAGGGTTATTCAGCAAAAAACCAAAATATCCTTGGGAAATTACTGCCCTGGGGTCATCTACTTTTTCTGTCACAAAATAAAGAATAATTTGGAACACCTACAAGTCATTCAGCATTAGCAGGTGGGCAGAACCAGTGGATATAAAACCTTTGGATGGGATTTGGAGCAACCTGGGATAGTGGAATGCTCCCTGCCCCTGGTAGGGGGTGCAACTGGGTGATTTTAAGGCCCCTTCCAACCCAAACCACTCTGGGATCCTATTAAAAAAAACATTTCCTGATTGTTGGGGTGAATATTTCCTGATAAACCTCATTCCCTTTCTTAAGCCCATCCAAAGGCACAATCTGGGTGGAACCCACAGGTCTCATTATCTTGGGGCTTCACAACCTTCAGATGAGATTTTTTTGTTGTTTTCCAACAAAAATCATCAAAACACAAATTTGCATCTCTCCCCCTCCTCCCCTCACACACAGGATTTTATTTGACTTGTAGATTTTGTGGACTTTGCTCCTCATGAAGAGCTCTCTGATCCCTGTGGGTAGTGAAGGATGACTAAATTCATGTTTTTCAAAAAGAGGTGCTTTGATCTGAGCACAAATTGGTTGCTGGTCTCTCTGGACATTTGATAAACAAAGATTGATGGCAGTTCTGTGGGTAATTACACCAAGCTGGTCCCTGTGTTTAATTGCACAGCCCAATTTAACACATCCAAGTGCTCATGGCCTCCTCAATCCCCCCCCACCTGGACTGTCCAAGGTATTTCTTATCTCTTTTTTCTTGCCACCTGTGTCTGCCCACACTCTGCCCTCACTTTATTGCACTTGGAGCAGCCAGGAGTTCTTGTCCCTGAGGCTCTGGGCTGGACAGGGCAGTTCTGGGGCTTTCAGAACTGGTGCCCACGAGCTGCTGAGGCTCATCCTGACATGAAAAATCCTCTTCAGCACCTTTGGGTGCCTCCACACAGCCCTGGCATCAACCTCAGAACTGGCAGGGTGTAGGAAAACTGCAAAGATGATCTTCAAAATAGGAAGTGATGATGTGACTCTCATAGCAGATGTTAAATCCCTCCCCAGACCTGCCAGCAGCAATTCTCCTTTGTTCAAAATTTAAGAAGAGACACAGAAAAGTCCCTCTTGTTCAGGAGTTTCACTGTTGTTTTGGGTTGGGTTTTTTTTTAATCCCTTTAATCATAAAATCATGGAATGGTTTGGGTTGGAAGGGACCTTAAAACTCATCCAGTGCCACCCCTGCCCTGGGCAGGGACACCTCCCACTGTCCCAGGCTGCTCCAACCTGGCCTTGGACACTCCCAGGGATGGGGCAGCCACAGCTTCTCTGGGAATTCCATTCCAGCCCCTCCCCACCCTCCCAGCCAACAATTCCTTCCCCATATCCCATCTATCCCCATCCTCTGGCAGTTTGAAACCATTCCCCCTCATCCTGTCCCTCCATCCCTTGGAAATAATATCTCTCTATTTCTTGGAGCCCCTTCAGGTCCTGGAAAACCACAATGAGTTCCCCCCAAAGCTTCTCTTCTCCAGGCTGAACACTCCCAGCTCTCCCAGCCTTTTTTCCATCCCTCTGATCCTCCTGGTGCCTCCTCTGGACTCTCTCCAGCAGCTCCATGTCCTCCCAGTGCTGGAGCAGCTCTGCAGGGGGGTCTCACCTCAGGGGGCAGGAGCAGATCCATTCTCTTTCCTCTGCTCTGCCCCTCCCTCCTCCTCCCCCACCTTCAAGTGGCACCACACAAACGCATCCTCAGAAGTCCAATGATACATTTCTGGATTAAGTCACCCAGTTGCATCTTGTATTTCAGCCACCTCAGAGGAGAGAAAACACCATTTTCCATTCCCTGTGCTCAGTCTGTCTCACAACAGCATCCTCAGCTTTTTAACAGCTTTATTGTACCTGGTTTTCACAGAAATAAATGAGCCTTTCCATATTTTATGTGCATTATCATCGAAAATCTTACAACCACTAAATTTCCAAGCGTTAAAGCTTTGATCAGCAAAACTGAACAAATCCCTCACAAGAAAAAGCATCGTGTTTTTCAAGGATCCTCATCCCTTTCAATGTTTGCTTTTTGATTTTAGTTTGACTTCTATTTTTTTTCACTTTCAGGCAAATAAACCCATCAGAAAAACAACCCAACACTTCTGCTTAAGTGTAAATTAATTGGCAGGATTCCTTTCGACACTCTGCAGCTCTTCATGTCTCTCTCAGCTGGCAATATTTGTTCTACATCCTTTGGACTTCTAGATTTCCTTTCATCTGCAAATCTCAAAGTGCTCAGCAAAGGGCTGATTAATAAATCCCAGCCTAAGTCTCAGTGGCTCAGGTAAATTGGCAAGTGAAAGTCTGGACATTCTTGTGAGAATCAGATAAATTCCTCAGACACCTCTGGCAATGATTTGCCTTTGGAAAAGCCACAAGAGTTTTGCTGCTCTTTGGTTTCAGGTGCTCCATGGGAGGTGGGTTGGATCAGCCTGTTCCAACACATGGCTTTTTGTAGCTATTTTAGGCTCTGTTGGAAATATCTGCTTTAAACGAGGTATGGAGTGATTCCCAAGGAGCCCAACCCTCGGAACAAGCCCCCCAAACAAATGATTCTCTCAAGCCAAACAAAAAATTTCCAGCTCTCTGAAAAATGTGCAAATTGATCCCAGCAGATTTCCCTGGATTTTTCCTGCCAAGAGCTTCACATGCTCTTCTGTTTTATTCATGGGGCTGTTTGCTCCCACACCTTCTTTTACCTCACACTGGATGTAGGAAACTCAAAATCCAAAAGGAAAAGGATTCAATGTGCTCCCTTCAAATATTATTGGTATAGGAATTTGGTCAGAAAGGTGGGATTCATCCAAGTGTCTGCAGTGGGACCCTCAGTAAGAACTCGGCTCTTCCTCTGAGCTGCACTCACCACGCAAGCTTTGGCTGGTCACTCCAAGTCCCAGTTAGCACGTGAACAATTGGAGTAAAGCTCTTTATTATTCAAAATATAGACCCAAACATCATTGTTTCAAGTGTCAGGAAGAAGATGAACCATCAACAGCAAGGAAACAACTGTGTGTTAAAAGGGAATATCCAAGAGAATTCTCTCTCTCCTTGTTTTCCTGCTGAGCAGCTCCTTGGATATTGTCTAACCCTGAGTTACCATCCCAGCTCTTTGGGTTTTTTCCTCAAGGCTTTTTTTTCCCCTAAGTTTTTTTTTTTTCCAAGTTCACATCCTTAAGTAGAGATCTAAGCTTGAGGGAATAAATGTGGTTTAATCCCCAGCCCTTTTCTTCTGGAAATGTTCCCTAGGAGTAAAGTGGCTCATGACTGAGAGGGAGTTGTTGGCTGGGAGGGTGGGCAGGCCCTGGCACAGGGTGCCCAGAGAAGCTGTGGCTGCCCCATCCCTGGGAGTGTCCAAGGCCAGGTTGGAGCCCCCTGGGACAGTGGGAGGTGTCCCTGCCCATGGACTGGTGAGTTTTAATGTCCCTTCCAACCTAAAGCATTCCATGATTTTATGGGCCCCTTCTACAAAGAAGATATAAAGAGCACCCATCCCATCCCAGGGATGTGTCTTCCCTATTTCCCATCCCAAAGAGGTGAAATGGATCCTTCTGATACAACCCTACACTCGGCACAGGTTCTCTTCCACATCACCCTGGGCTTGGCCCATCTTTTACTCCAAAAAGAAATTGTTCAGTTAAATGCAGACCTGGTTTGCACAAGGTACAGATGGTGGAAAAATCTGGACAAGGGGTCTCATAATTCTGGACAACCTGAGTGTCACTTCATTAGGGGGGATCAGTGCCCTAAACCACACTAACCTCCAGCTGTTAAATCCCACTAGAACTGTCCCACAGTCAGTGTGTGCCTTGTGGCACCAGCAGCCCTTCCTCAGAAAGGGAAACCACCCCAAAAACCTCTTGGGATTTGTGGTTTAATCCCAAATGACAACCAAGTACCACACAGCTCACTGCTCCCCGCCCTGTGGGATGGGGAGGGGAATTGGAAAGAAATAGGTAACATTTGTGGGATAAGAACAGTTTAATAACAGAGCTGTTTAATAATATTACTTTTTAAAATTATAATAAAAAGATAATAATGAGGGAAAGAGGAGAGAGGGACTAAAGCCATGCCAGGTGAAAACCAGGTGAGTGATGCCCAGTAGAGCTGCTCATCACCTGCTGATCCAAGCCCAGCCTGGCCCCAGCTGCCTCCCACCAACTGCCCCTGTCCATACACTGGGCAGGATGTATGGAATCATGGCATGGCATGTCCCTCTGGCTACTTCAGATCAGTGTCTCCCTCCTGCCTTCTTGTCACCTCCTCAGTGGCAGCACAGGACACTGAAAACCCTTTGATTTAGAGGAGCACAGCCCAACGTTGTCACAACCAACACAAACCACAGCACTCTTATATCCACCAGCTGCAAAATTAACTCTCCCCCAGCTGAAAGCAGGACAGGGCTCTTCCCCCAGCCAGATTCCCAGCCAGCATCCCAACACATCCTCCACTCCAGGTGACTTGGCTCTATATCCTGACCCAGCTACCAAACCTCCCTCTCTGCCCTTCACACCTGGAATGCTCCCAGACCCTCCCCTCCCTTCCCAGTGCCCTGTGCCGTGGTTGCAGCTGGTGTGTTCTCCCTGCAATCAGTTCAGCAGAGCCCCGAGGGCTCGAGGCAAATGGGCAGTGACAGCTCCGAGTCTGTTCAGGGAGCTGGGTTGTCATCTCTGAGCTCTTCTCCTTGCTGACACCGCCCTGGGCCACAAGACGCTGCTGTCACTTGGAATTACCGTCATCCTGCTCCACAGATGCTGAAGATATTCCCAAGGGATGACCCTTGGAGCCCTGCAGGGGCAGGAGGAGCTTCTCCAGTGGTTGAATGCAAAAGGCCCCTTTGGAGAAGAGCTGAGAACAAGTCGAAAGCAGCCCCAGGTGGGCAGGGTTGGGTCCCAAGAGCCGCCTGTGCCCCCTGCCAGGGCCAGGGGTGAGGGGCTGCAGCAAATCCTGCTCTCCCTGAAGGGTCTCCCTGCCAGGAGGAGCCTTCCCTGTGGGTTTGTTCTAATCCACAAAGATGTCTCTAGCCGGAGGGGGTTGGAAATGAGGGATCTGTGCCCATCCCTGATGGGTTTCTGGGCTCTCACACTTGTGAAGAAGGATGGAATTCCTGCCTTATGGGATTCCTTGCTTTTATCTGTCTTCGGATTTTCACAAAATTCCCAGGATCTGGATTATTTCTGAGACCTGGAATTCCTCACCAAATTCACTGGGATTTGACTGATGGGTTCAAACACACTGATGGACAGAGACAGGCAGATCTGTGCACAGGCAGCCCAAGCACATCAGCCTCATTTTCTCCGAAAACTGGAGAACCTGAAAAGAGTCTTACAAAGCCCAGAATTCCTATTTCAGCAGAAATTAACATCTGACAATTCATTGCCATGATCTACTACTTCATTAAACAGAAATTCTATAAGATAGCAGCTTTCTAAAAATATTCCCTAGTCTCAGAGAAGGAATTGTGTTCCAGTTTGTATTGGTTATATTATTTCCCCATTATTCCATGAAGCACTCTGCCCCCACCAGCACAGATAATATGAGATCATAGAAGAGTTAATGAAGTCTGGTTTTTAGGGATTTTTTCACATCATTAAGTGCTGCTGCTATTCAGCACTGATTGAAATGTCTCATCTCTTTCTAGATGGAAATATCTGCAGCTTGGTGTAATCAAACAGTTTGACACTTTACAGTATAAACAGGAGATATTTGAATGTGGAAAAGATGAGATTTTCAATCAGTGCTCAGTAACTGCTGCACTTTTCTGAAGCATTATACACTTTTAAAATAGATTTTTTTGCATATTCATTAATAGCAGCATCTGTTAAAGTCTACAATTGACAAATAAGGAAAAAGAAAATAATACAGAATTATTGAGGTTGGAAAAGATCTCTAACCTGTGACCCCACCTTGTCACCCAGCCCAGAGCACTGACAGCCATGTCCATGGAGATTGTGGTGACTCCACCACCTCCTTTCCAGTGCCTGACCACCCTTTCCATGAAGAAATTCCTCCTGGTGTCCAACATAAACAGGAGAAATTCACAATATAAATCCTAAAAAAAATGAAACCATGTCAGAAGGAGCTTATGTACATGTACATTGATAAAAGATTTTCTTAGAGGAATTTTTCATTCAAATAAAAATAGGCTTTTACACTGGGAAAAGCATCTTTCAGGCAGCTCCAGCTTCATGAAATGTGATATTTGCTCTGAAATGGGCAACTGGTTCAGAGCAACTGGTCAGCACTTGACCTTGTTTTTAATTTACAAACCTATCTGGAGCTTGGGCTTTGCTGACTCTACAGGAGGCTGAGAGAAGCAGAAGCTCAGGGAGGTAATTAAAGCAGACATGTGAGACAGGAAAGTCCCCCCAGACGAGAACCATCAGCAGAACACCTTCAATTCAGGGCCACTCATCAGTCCAAACCTGTTCTGCCACCAAAGAAACCACCCCAGAGTTCAGTTCAGTTGTGCCTGGGACTGTCAGGAGCCTCACACAGAAACCTGAAGAGAATGTGAAGAAATATGAGCTCTGTCAATAAAAAGAGGTTCAGCTTGGCCCATTCCTGCAGGTTTTGATGCTGCCACCACCACATTCTTCAGCCTGGAGAGGAGAAGGATCCAAGGAGACCTTCGAGCCTGAAGGAACTCCAGAAGAGCTGGGGAGGGACTGGCGACAAGGGCTGGAGGGACAGGACACAGGGAAAGGCTTCCCACTGCCAGAGGGATGGATATTGGGATATCGGGAAGGAATTGTTGGCTGGGAGGGTGGGGAGGGGCTGGGATGGATTTCCCAGAGAAGCTGTGGCTGCCCCATCCCTGGAAGTGTCCAAGGCCAGGCTGGAGCCACCTGGGATAGTGGGAGGTGTCCCTGCCCATGGCAGGGGTAGCACTGGTGCCTTTAAGGTCCCTTCCAAGGTCACTGCATCCCTTTGCTTTCCTTCCCTCTGCAGCTCCCAGTGTTTCCCTGTAACACCCATCACCTTCTGTATTTCAGGGATTTTAAAGTCAACATCATCATCACAGATTAAACCAACAACTCCTGCTCATTTGCTCCCCAGCTCCCAAAGAAAATCCTTTCCTGTAAACCACGTTGTGTCCCAAACTCCCAAGAACCAGATCTGTACAGTCACAAAACACTGGCCAGGAAGAGAAGTGGATTCAGCAAGAGAGGGATTTTTAAAGGGAGAAAGAGGTGTTTCCATGTTAATCACCTGCAGCAGGAAAAAAATCAGCACAAAAGCAGCTCCAGACCACTTGAAAAGGCAGAAGAAAGTGTTGCAAGGGAACGTTGGTGACCCAGAAGGCACAGGAACACCTCGGTGAGCTCACAAAGGTGAGAGAACCAGAAGGAAACTTCTTAGAGGGCTCAGGAACACCTTGGAGGGAGTTCTGGGTCACTCGGTGTGATATTGGGGAATAAATATCGCTCAGACATTTGGGGAAGAGCAAAGTGCAGGTGTGGAAAATCTCAGCTGGCTGGAAAAAATCAGGATGACTGGGCAAACCTAAAGCCAGCTGAGCAACCTGCAGGTCTCCTGCCTTTGTGCAGAGTCACTATGGAAACCAGAGAGGAGATGAATATTCAGGGAGCCCAGTCCCCCCAGGCTTCCCCAGCTCATCCAGGCACAGCAGCACAGTCAGGCACATGGAAACAGGGATATCCAGGGCAGGGATGAGACGGGAAATGTGTCCAGGAGCGCTCTGCAGGCTGTTCTTACAGACAGGCTGAGATTTCCCATCCCTGGGACTGTCCAAGGCCAGGCTGGAGCCACCTGGGACAGTGGGAGGTGTCCCTGCCCATGGCAGGGGTGGGACTGGATGGGCTTTAAGGTCCCTTCCAACCCAAACCCTTCCATGATTCCATGAAACCCAGCCCTCATCCCGAGGAAGAAAAAGCTCCTTTATCTTTACAGGCTACACCAGATTATATCAATTTAATGCAGTAAATAGAGGAGAAAAATCACTGGCAATTTTTGCAGCAGAAAAACACTGTTCCCATATGAATCGAGAATTAAATTTTTCAGTACTCCAAAAATAATTAAAATTTTAAAAACGGGTCAAATGAAAAGTTTAGATTTTTGTCATGGCTTGTTCTTTTACAAACTTGCACATTTTCCCTCTGCTTTAGCATGTCTTTAAGGATTTGGAAAGATTCAACTCCGAAGTTTTGAAATAAAAAAATGCAAATTAAAGAATCCAAACATCTGGCTCCGAGATGTCACTGTTCAGTAGCTCAGTTGCCAATGCGCACTCACTCCTCCCCTCCCAACGCATTTCAAGGGAAAAGCAACAGCTGTCCCATAAAAGAGTGAGTTTCCATTAATGAGGAGAAATTGCCATTTATCCCTGGCAGCAAAATCAGCATCTTCGCCTCAAGTGATCCACGGTCCTGAGTTGGCACTTTCTGCCTCAAGTTCCCAACCCACTTTTGCGCAGTTTGTGGCGGAGCTTTGCTGAGCTGAGAACTCCCAAACCCCGATGGGACGAATCTCTTGTTGAATTGCTTTTGCGAGGCAGTGGAGCAACCCCCGCTCTGCCCGTGGAGTTTGGATCAGTTTGTTTAAATGTTTCTCCCGGGGAGAGAGCACATTATCCGTGATGAATATGGAAGAGCCGGGAGCAGCGGCTGGAAGAGCGGCTCCTTTAGGGATGCAAATCCACCGTTGGTTTGCTGGGCCAGTAACTCACCGACTGTGCCTGGAATTGGAGCCGGAGGGGGATGGATTTTCTGCTGGGGGATGGTTTTCCTCTTGTGGAATGGATTTCCTGCTGGAAAATGGATTTCCTGCTGGAAAATGGATTTCCTCGTGGGTGTAGCAGGAAGTTCATAAAATGAAATGTGAGCTCAACTCTGTTCAAGGTGTCCCAGAGTGTTTGACAATAAACTGTTCCTGCTGGAACACGGGTTGGAAAGGAGAGAAACTTGAGGAATCAGGTCACAGGACTCCCAGAACAAGGCAAGGAGGTATGGATTGTTGAATTTGTGGGATTGATTCCCTGCAAGTGTTTAAGAAACTTTTCCAGGTGGTTGGATGGGGTTTGGAGCTGATCCATGGAAGGTGTCCCTGCCCATGACAGAGGGTGGAATGAGATGATCCTTAAGGTCCCTTCCAACCCAAACCATTCCATGATTCCACGAATTCAACAATGTCCAGATTGATGATTTTAAAGGTCTTTTCCAGCCTTAACATTTCTATGATTGACATCATTCAACACAACAGAGTTGATGCAGAGACCACACCTGGAAATGCTGCTGCGGGTGAGAGAAGAATTAATTTACAGCTAAAAAATTATAAACCAAAAGGAACCTTCTCAGGCAAAAACTCGGACTCTAAAAATTTGGTTTAATCCCAGAATTTGGGTGTAACACTGGGGTTTGTGTGCACATATTTATCCACAGGCTGACATTTCAAGCTTGGCTGATTTAAGTGTCATGGTCTGAACGAGTCCAGCAGTGATTTATATTCTCCTCCTGCAAGATGTTGTTTATGGGAGACTCTTCAAAAACCAGATGCCCCAAATTTCACAAATTTCAGTTGAATTTCAAAACACAGTCTTAATACAGAACCAGCCAATCTGTATAGGAGAGAAATAATTCCAACTCCAAACCTGTAGGTAAGAGCTGAAGGGAAACACATTGCAAGTTCTCCCAAAGCCAGTCTGACTTCAGGGCAAAAAGGAATGAACAGGGATCTGCTTTTTTGCTTAAGACAAGCCACTGGTTTTTCTGAGTTATTCTCTATTTCAACTGGAAAATTTCTTTACAGTGGGAAAAAAAAAAGATTTTTTTAAGTTAAATATTACCAGACCTTGGGAATCCAGCAGTGCCTGTTGGGAATTGTTAACTCTCTTAAACTTTATGTATTTCTTGCAGCTAAAATTTGTCTGGTTTAGCTCCCATGTCTTTGGTGTCCTCCTAACTGAGAGGCTCAGGACTCCACCCAAATTTATTCCCCACACACTAAAATATTTGGAATATCAGCCCTGGTTCCTCTTTCTCCTCAGGTTTTCTGGATGTGCCTCAGTTCCCAAAGCTTTTAACAAGTCACTTTGCAAGAGGTGTTTTGGGTTTGAGTTTATTGGTGTAAATTTTGTTTTCGTACTTGTTGGGTTCAGGCAAAAGGTTTCATGTGAATAATTCAGAAATGCTGCATTTCAAATTCAACTCCAGTTCATGCAGCAAAAAATCATCAAATGCAAACACTGACTTCAAAAGGGAAAAATCAGGCCTGGCCAATAATAAACATCCATATTTTAATAACTTCTCTCCCCTCTCTTCTCTGTCTTGAGCAGGAAGTTAATTAGACTCCTGGACTAATTATTTGGTTATATTGGTTTCAAAGAATTTCCTTTATTAAAGTGGAAGTTACCACAGCAAAAAATTTCCATGTCCAGTCATGTTGTCTTTTTCTAAACTCTCTGAAATCCACAAATAAAATGTACTAGAAAAGGACATTTTGGGATCAGGAACAGGATTGTCTCTATCCATACAAGATTTAATTTTTAAATTATATTGTTAAATATAATCAGAAATTATATATTAAATATATGTATTATATATTTTATAGTCAAAAACTTTAATTGAAACACATTTTTATTTTTAAATTATATTGCAAAGTCAGAAATTTTAACTTAAATACATAAAATGTAAAGAAGTTCCCCCAAATAACTGTAAAAATTCAAACTATAAAATAAGAGGTTAAAAATTTTTTTTAAAAAAATTAAAAAGTAAGAAAATAAGAGAAGAAAAACCATAGAGGAATTTGAGAATAAAATAAAGGAATTAAAGTATGAAAATAAAATGAAGGAAGAAAATAAAAGGGGAGAAACTATAGAAGATGTTGTGAATAAAATGAAGGCACAAAATAAGAGGAAAGAAAACATAGAGGAGACTGAGAATAAAGTGAAGGAAGAAAATAAAATGAAGGATGAAAACAAGAGAAAACAGAGGAAGTTGAGAATAAAATGAAGGAAGAAAATAAATTAAGGAAGACTATAAAATAAAATGAAGGAAGAAAGTAAGAGGAGAGAAACCATAGAGGAAGTTGAGACATTCCATTTGGAACACAGTAAAGAATGAAAATCAGAGGAGAGGTTACAACATTCAATTTGAAACACAATAAAGTTTTCGTTCATAAAATATGATCATGTTGCCAATCTGCTACTTGTGTGCACAATTAGCTGTGATTAAATCTCTGTACCAAACGATCTGGAGGAAACTCCTAAAAAACTGTTGCTGCAGAGCAGCTCCACCCCTGAATTCCAGAAGGATTCTGAAAACACATCCTCCTAAGTGGCTCCCAGTTGAAGAGGAGCCTAATTGCCTGATTATTGATTATCTCTGCAGTGCAGGGAAGGGGAGATGCAGCACATTTACCATCTGCCCGTGGCCTGCCCAGCCCAGCTCTGCCCCCCAGTTGGGAGAACACAGCAAACCCAGATGGCTTGGGAGGGGAACACAAGGTGGAACAGACCCAGCATGGGACACCTCTGGAGCTGTTGGGATCATCTGCCCCGTGTCATTGACTCTGTCCTGCCCTTGTGGGACACCCAGGGATGGCACTAAACTCAAAATGCCAGAATGGATTAGAAGGAATTATTTAAGAGCATCCAGTGCCACCCCCTGCCCTGGGCAGGGACACCTCCCAGTGTCCCAGGCTGCTCCAAACTGGCCTTGGACACTTCCAGGGATGGGGCAGCCACAGCTTCTCTGGGAATTCCATCCCAGCCCCTCCCCACCCTTCCAGGGCCATCACCAGGCTCCTCCAGATGGCATTTTGGGAGAGGAGAGAGAGATTTTTAATCCTCACCTAAAGCATTTCTCCTCCTCTTAGTGAAGAATTGCTTCCATTTCCACTCTGGCTTCACTGTGAAGTTTCCTGAGGAGGGATCTGCCCAAGACACTGTTTTCTCAATCCCTCTGTTCTTTCCTTTTCCAAGAAGAAAGACTTTGGAAGGATTAGTTCCACCACTGGTTTATGATTCAGAGAGAGGTGGTTCTGACATGTGTTTAAGAGGGAGATTAACCTGCCCTGGGCTCAGATCTCCACTGAGAGACTGAAGCAGCTGCTCCCAACCCCATGGGATCCACAGGAGGAAGTGAAAGATGCCAACAGGAGGATTTGGGGGTTGTTACAGTCTTATCCAAATGCCAAAGAAATCCTGGTAAATTGAACAGCTCTGGAATGGGAGCTGGGGAAGTAGAATGTAAAACGTGAGCAGGGTTTGTCATGGTCAGCTGCAGTGGGGAATGTCTCTGGAACCACAGCATGACTTCAGGAAGAACGAGCTGAAATCAGAATCCTGCTCATCATTGTGTTGTTTTCCAAAGTGGGCTCCGAGTCTGTGTGCAAGACGGAGCTGTTTTCATGGAAGTCCTAAAGATTCCCAGGCTATTCCCTGGGATAAATTACTACCCTGAATACATTATTGATATTGGTATTATTTCTACCCTGGATACATCTTTTACTCAGCTGATTAAAACCATCTATTTTGATATATATATTTACATATATATTTTTTTTTCACTATATTTCAGTCCATTTTTCCCTTATCTGCAAATTTAAAGGAAAAAGGCACCACTGAATGGACTTCAGAGAGACCTGGCTGGATTCTTCCTGTAGCAACAAGAATTTGGGTTTTATGAGAAGGAGAGATTCAAACCCTTTCCTGGTTTTGATCCCAGTCTGGAAACCCCAGACTCTCTCCACTGATTATACAGAAAGAGGGAAAAGAGTATTTTAGCACTTTGTGACTAATTTCTCAGAGCTCTCCATCTCTTGAGATCCCAGATGATTACTAAGGTCACACTGAAACATTTCACCCTCTGCCATCAACTTTCCAAGCCCAGCAGTGCTTCAGTCTCAAGACACTGCCCTGCTCCCCACAAACCTTCCCACTTCAGTCATCCAGCTTTTCCAGCTGCTCCTTCCCACTGCTGCTTGTGTTTACAGAGGCAAATGAAGTTGTCAGACTTCAAATGGTCTTTCATCCTGTGAGTGGATTTGCCGAGGCAGCTGCAGCTGCTCGGAAAACGCTCCTAAAGGTTTAACATAATCGCCTCTTTGAATAACAATTTCTGGAGCCTCTCACTGGATCTCCAGTGGGATAACCTGGAAATTGGGAATGCACAATCCCCCCAGGCACCGGCGCTTGCAAAGGATGCTCAGGGGACAGGTTTACACCAGGAAAGCTCCATTCCAGGACTATTGCCCCCTGTCCAGTTTTTCTCTCCACGCACTGAATACCATGCAGAATTCCAGCTCCAGGGACAGCCAGTGCCTGGGTGACTCTGCATTCCAGCCTGCATCTGCTCCAGGCCTTCAAAGTGAGGTTTCCTGCTCTTTCTCTGGAATTCTGCACTCTGGATCAGCCTTAAATCCAGCATATTGTGCCATTTAGCCTCAGAATGATGTGCTGAGTAATTGCTGCCCTCTTAAATCATTGCTGAGCCCTTTAAATATACAAGAGATCAGCTCCTGCAGTGGAGGAAGGAGGGGTTGGAAAATGTGGTGGAAAATGTCCCTAATGGAATTTGCCTGGTTAAACAGGCACGGTTCTTGAGGCAAGAGAATGCAACGATCTCAAAGAAGAAACATCTGCAGCACATGAGTTTCTCCAGCCCGGAGCCTGCAAACAGCTCCGTGTTTTCCTGCAGAAAGGGAAAAGGAGCAGCTCAGCAGAGAACTGGGAATTTCAGAAACAGAACTGGGGGATGGTCATTCCTTCTTTATTCCTGAATGCAGCAATTCACAAGCTGATATTAAACTAAATCTTTCAGGATCAGGAGAGTCAGTCCTTTGAGGAGCTGAGGGAGCTGGGGGGGCTCAGCCTGGAGCAAAGGAGGCTCAGGGGGCCCCTGGAATTCTCTGCAATCCCTGACAGGAGGAGGGAGACAGAAGGGGGATTGGGCTCTGCTCCCAGGGAACAAGGGATGGGAGGAGAGGGAATGGCCTCAAGTTGCACCAGGGGAGGCTCACGTTGGACATGAGGAAGAACTTCCTGGAAAGGGTGGCCAGGCCTTGGAAGGGGCTGCCCAGGGAGGTTTGGAGTCCCCACCCCTGGAGGTGTCCAAAGAAAGACTGGATGTGACACTCAGGGACAAGGCAGGGATCAGGCACAAGTCAGACTCGATGGTCTTAGAGGTCTTTTCCAACCTCAAAGATTCTGGAATTGTAAATGAATGCACAGGTGACAGTTATCCCAGCAGTCACCAGTAACATCCAGGAATTTGGGCCCATTTAGGTCTGCTGTGAAGGAAGAGCTGGACATCAAACCCAACATCCAAATCTATTCCCCCACCTCTAGAACGTGCTCAGAGTGGAAAAAGGAGCTGCAAAAAGGTAATTTGTAGTAAGAAAAGAAAAAAAAAAAGGATGTTTTCAGTTCTCTCAAAGCCCGAAGAACAGTTTCATTGATTACATTTTGTAGCACTAGAACTATTTATATTTAAATAAAGAGAGGCAGAAAATCTCTTGTAACTTGACCTGGCTCCATCAGCTGGTTTCTGTTTCTTGGCAATGTGAAAATCAAGAGTGAACAATGCACTTTTTGAAGTTTCTCTTCTGTTTGCTGTGTTAATAATAGAAAATAAGAGAGAACACGCAAGAACAAGAACCCAGGTGTTGTATTTTACTTCAGTGAGAAGGGAAAAGCAGAGACAGCTTGTGAATGCAATTAAATCCTCCAGCAAAGAGCTGAAAATCAGCTTGTGTGCAAAGAATGGGAAACAGGGAGTGGGGTTCTATATTTATGGAAAATTTCCTTTGAATTTTGCAGCATTTGCATCAAGCCCAAGGCACTGAGGGAATAGATCTGTCTCTTGCAATCTGTAACCCAAATCGACAGTAAATATGTGAATTCAAAGAAATGAAACCTTTGGAATGCACAAAAACTCAAGGTAATGCTGCCCAAAGGAAATCTGAGTGTGGGACTCACCAATTCCTCCTTACACTGAGGGGTTATCCAGGCATGTGCTGGATTCCCTGGAGAGAATCAGATATTCCAGGAGCACACAGCATAAACAGAACCCTTAATCCTGGATCACTGAGAACACAGCCCCGAGATCACTGTGACATTCTTAATAAAGGGTTTGTAAGAATTTTCTTCTGTACAGCTTTGTGTTCAATTGTTTTTTGGAGGAAGCTGCACAACAGACAGGATTCTCTTGGCTGGTTTAGGAATGTCTCAGATTGGCTCATTATCTGCTCAGAAATGATTGTCACACTGGCAGAGATACATTTTTGTAAACAGGGATTTATGAGAGAAACAGAAAATCAGATTACAGGAATGTTTCTGGCACAGAGTGACAGGACAAGGGGGAATGGCCTTAAACTGAAGCAGGGGAGGTTTAGATTGGAATTAAAAACAGAAGAATCCAGGGAGACCTCAGAGCCCCTTCCAGGGCCCAAAGGGGCTCCAGGAGAGCTGGAGAGGGACTGGGGACAAGGGATGGAGGAACAGGACACAGGGAATGGCTTCCCACTGCCAGAGGGCTGGATGGGAAATTGGGAAGGAATTCTCCCCAGGGAGGGTGGGCAGGGGCTGGCACAGGGTGCCCAGAGAAGCTGTGGCTGCCCCATCCCTGGGAGTGTCCAAGGCCAGGCTGGAGCCACCTGGGACAGTGGGAGGTGTCCCTGCTCATGGCAGGGGGTGGCACTGGATGAGTTTGAGGTCCATTCCAACCCCAACAATTCTGGAATTTGTGCCAAACCGAGCCCCTGCCGTGTTCGTTTTACCAGTGACTCTCACTCCAGGGCTGGGAGCTCAGTGCTTCCTGTGTCCTTCCATCCCTGCAGCACACTGACTCCCACTTTATGGGAAGATGGCCAAGCCCAAGGAAAGCTGTGATTATGGCGGTGAAGATCTCATTAATATTGAGAGTCCAGGTTAATCCAAGAGAACCTTGGGATAGAAAGATCCAGAGAACATTCACCACACCCTAAATGTCTAACACAGCTGAGCTGTGAGAGGCAGGAAAAGAGGGGTTTTTTGTGCCTTCCTGTCTTTCCTTCCTCACTCTTCAGCTTTCACTGGCTCTGGGCTGCCCTGGAAGTTTGTTCTATAGCCAACATCTCCCACCTCTGGGCTCAGGGAAGCTGTGAGAACTATCAGAGACTGCCAGACATTGCAGGGCTTCATTTAAAATGCAATTAACAGCCCCTGCAGCTCTGCAGAGAGGACAGAGAAAGGCTGAACTAGGGAGGAAAATGAGCAGGAAAACTGCTTCCAATTAAACTTCCCATAACATAAACGTGGACCTTGTGGAACTCCATAAAGCCAAAGGAGATTTCTCCTCCTGCCTCTTGAGCACCACAACAGACCCCTCTGGATGCTGTTCCCTGGGATTCATACAATTCCCTCAGAGGTGTTTTCCTGGATTTATGCTCCCAATGCATTTTCTGCCCAGGCAGGGAGGAGTGTGGCCAAGCCAGCAGGTCGTGGCCAAAGGCTTCCAACAGGGATGGACACGGTTCTGCTCTGGGCTCATCCTTCTCTCCTCCAAAATCCCAGTCCCTGCCTTCCAGAAAGAGGAGTTGGGTCCAAAGACCAGCTTGGGAAGGAAGGAGAGCAACATTGAAGCCTTAAAGAGTGGTAGAAATCCCACAGGGCTCAGGAGACTGGATCTGCAGAGGGAAATTCCCATTTTATGGAGCTCCAGGAAGACCAAAACCCCACATTTGACCATTCCCTTCATCTGTGGGAGAGAGAACTGTATCATGAGCCCTGCAGGGAACTGGGCTGTTGCTAAACCCTCTTGGCATGTTCTGAAATATGGGAGTGTGAGTGACTCTTCCAGGGAACGTTGGCCTGTTTTGTGGTGGGGAAAGGAGTGGGAATTCACAGCCCTGCATAGACTGTGAATCCTTTCACTGAATTCAAACACATCTCCTACATCTTTGCCTGGCCTTGACATCTGGATCCATTAGGAATTTGCAATTCTAATTGGAATCAGCCACACTAATTGTGCTTTTTTTTTAATTGGCTGCACTATTGATTTTACAAGAGATGTGCTGCTCTTCCACCTGTGTGCAAGGCTCCTGCTGGGAGCTGCTAATGGAAAAAAACACCTCAATTAGCAAGAATTCCCTCTGAAATCCTTGAAAATCCAATATTGCTGATTAGTTTGTTAAAAAATCTTATTAAGGAATGCTTGGTGGCTTCCCTAATAATATCAAGGAGCAGCTCCTCATGCTGGGCTCCCTGGAAGACTAATCTCTCCCTCTCCTTTCTCCTCCCCTGCCTCCAGCAAGGTTCAGGATTTGCAGCAGGCAGGAATTAATTTTCCAGCCCCTCCCTAGTGAGCCATGGAGGAGGAGAAGTGTGATTCCTTTTTTAGCTGCATGTGGAATATGGAGCTGGGTAAAGAAATTAATGATGTTAATCCAGATTCAAAGAGAGTGGTGGAAAGTGCCAGGGAAATAAGGGCCCTTTCATCCCTTTAGTGCCTCATCAGCCAAACTAACTCCATCCCTTGCTCATCCCCCTTCTGCTTCAGCCTGGAGTTCAGGTCAGTTTAGTCAAGTATCTCCTCCTAAATGGGAAAAGGATGTTCTTCCTGTCTTTCTTTTGCCCATCACTTCCCACAAGAGGTGGGAGAACCCAAAACGAACCATCAGGTGTTTGGGACACGAGTCCTGCTGATCTTTCTCCCCCAGGGATCAAGTGCCTTCCTTTGCTCGTGCCCTTGGCATCAAAATACTAAAATGCAGAATTAAGGCAACTTATGCCCCAGCACACATTGGCCTGTTCCTTTATTTTCAGGAAATCACTGAAATTCCTGTGAGCCAGACTTTTAACTTCCTTAGGAAAAGGCTTTTTTTCTCCCTTCCTACTTCCTTTGGCTGTGTCAGCACTAAAGAGACATTCCTGGAGGGATGGGATCTTCTCCTTTGAGTGCAACCAGGGGGTACAGAAGAGCTTTGGCTTCCTGCTGGTGCTCTCCAGCTCCCTGGGGGGGGTTGAACAACTCTGTCTTATTCAGACAGCAGAGGAATCAGCTCCAGGGAAGCTCTAGTTGCTCCAGGGGAGGTTCAGGTTGAATATCAGGGAACAGTTCTGCACTGAAAGAGCACTGGAACAGATTGTTCAGGGCAGTGGTGGGGTGCCCATCCCCATCCCTGGAGCACTTTGAGCTCTGGCTTAGTGAGACTTGGCCAAAGGTTGGACTTGATGAGCTTGGAGGGCTTTTCCAACCTTAAGACTCTGTGACTGATTCCCTGTTCCTTTTCCAGAAGCGTTGCTGGATGAGGGAGAACCCAAAGCACCACAACCAGTTCCTTCCCTTCTCCCACATCTCAGTCAACACATTCCTTACAAACATTCCTGCCATGCTGGGGACCTCAATCCAAAGGGATCCAAAGCTGTGATCCCATCAGAGAGCCTGAGCTTCAAAGTGCATCCCGTTCTCTGCCAAAGAGTTTGCCCAAAACCTTCCCACAAAACCAACATTTGCTACAAACCAGGAACCACCCAGAGTTTTTCAAGGACTCTCTGACCAGCTCTAAAGTTTAGAGACACCTTTTCTGTTCCAGTTGTGGGTTAGTTTGTTCAGTTGGGTTTTAAACACAATCCAGACGTGGTGGAAATGAAAATGTTCAATCCACAGCTGGGAGGGAGCAGTGAGGAGCCTTCCCTACCCTGGGAAGGAACTCCACTGAGGGGAGCCCTGGAAAGGAGTGTGGAAAACTCCTTCCTTAAATTCAAAGCCTTGGTTGAGGAGATATTGGTCCCCCCCAGTTTCTGGGGAAGGAGGGCACTGCCACAAGGCAGCTCAGCACCCACTTTTGGCCTTTCTGATGTTCCAATTCTTGAAAAAACACCAGCTCTGGCAAGAATTGTCCATGTGGGGGAGTGGCAGAGGCAGGAAGGCGCAGCCACAGCGAGGAACCTCCTCAGCTTTTCCTTTGCTGGCTCCTCCTGAGCCTCTGGACCGAGCTGGAGCTGTCCAGCCCCTCATTCAGCACATGCTAATTCTGACATTTCCATAATTTCTGCTTGTCATCCCCAACTCTTAATTTAACCTCACTGCAGAAATGCCTCCTGCATTTCAGCCAGGCAAGGCTTCATCTCCACTCTCTGCTTTCCTGCTGTAATTCCTGCAACACTTCATTTCCCCCCTTCTCCCCCCTCTCCCAACCCACCTCCTCGTTTACCAACCACAGTCACTTGAAAATGTTTTGCTGGCAAAACAAATCGCTGCTGAATTCGAGCAGGGCTTTTTTCCCCCTTGGGTTTCTGGATCAGCCTGTTGATGTGGAGAGGAGCCAGGGAGTTAATGGGGCTCAGAATCCTGATTTTCCCCACACCCAGCTGATTCCATGAGTCCTTGAAACAGCCCAGCGCAGTTCTGAATTCCTCCTGAGGAGATGAGTGGGCACTTGCACTGCTACAGCCTCTTTTTAAATGCTGGGAAGACTTTCCCTGCCTTTTCAGAGCTTCATCTTTCAATCCCTGGCTCTGGGTGTCCCAAGGGCACAACAATCTGGGAATTGGGCAGCCCAGGATGCAGAAATTTGAACAGCCAGACACGGGGAAGCACAAACCATGAGGATGCTGCCAGAGTTTACAGCTACCCAAGGGCTTCAATCAAACCTTCTGTGTGGGGCATTTTCCTTTTGCCACGATGGGAAAACCCAAAACGAAAAACAAAAATAAAGGGAAAGAATTGTAATTTTTTTCTAGATTTCCCCAGTGACTCTTCAGCAGAACAAGCATCTTGTTCTTCCCAAAGGGCAGGAGAAATCTGGCTGTAGTTGAACCTTTGGAAACACCACCACCCCAGGCACCTACTTACATCCTCTAATGGACTAAATCCTGTCCTAACTCTGGCTCCCACTTTAGGATAAATTGACAGCAGGATCATATTTCTCTTAATTCATCCATCAAAACCCAGACTGGGGACCTGTTAAATCCTTTAGGATTTAACCTTTTAGGACCTGACCTTGGAATTACAGAATCCTTAAGGTTGGAAAAGACCTTTGAGACCAACAAGTCCAACCAGCACCATGCTCGCCACTAAACCACATCCTCTGGTGTCACATCCACACATTTCTGAGCACTTCCAGGGATGATGATTCCAGCATTTCCCTGCTCAGCTTGTTCCTGAGGCTTTCCAAGAAAAAAAAGTTCTCATGAAGAAATCTTAACCTTCTCCATGTGCAGGAATTGTGTCACTCACGTGTGAGCCACAGTCAGGAGAGGGCAGGAAAGTGATAATCCAAAGAAATAGGGAATTATCCTGTATCCACACTGTGCCCAAATACAAATTAGGGCCTGTGTCCAACTGCCCCCTGCATGGAATTCATGATTCCTGCACTCACCCTCATCCCAGCTCACCCTGTGGGACTCTCCAGCCAACAGTATCCATAACAAAGAGCAGAAAAGGGAACGTTGTCAATAGAGTTTGGAATTATTGTCCCAATCAGCCTCAATCAGCTGCTGCCTTCCCTTTGATCTCCTCCCCAAACAGCAGCTCAGGGGTTAAGGCACATCCAGGCTCCTCAGCATCCACAGGGGAATGTGTGTCCACCTTGGAATGGCAGCTGGAATCAGGCTCAGACAAAAGAGTAAATGGGAAAATGTGATTCTCCAAATGTTTTGTGCTGCTGAAATATCCAGGCTGGAGAGAGGAACTGAAATGGGAATTAAACTGTCTCCTGTCACACTCGTGACTTGGGCTTTTGCATAACAAGCTGGAATGACTGTGACTGAGTTTGGCATTTTACTAATCCCAAAATTCCACTAATTCCCTCTCACTGCTGGGGGTGAGAATGTCCCTCAGTGCTGTGTTTGCTTATAAAGCTTATTATTGCTTGCTATGCTTACATTTTATATTATTATTATTATTATAGATATTTTATATATATTGTATTTTATATTATTATATATTTATATTACATATGCATATAAAGATGTCCATATTCCTGTGAACCTCCAACTATCCCCCAAAAGAGCCTCAGGAATTTATTAAGGACAGTAAAACTTCTGTGGAGTTACAAGGGAAGTCTGCTGTGTGGATCCATAGGCCTTTTTCCCATGGCAGAGCAATTCCTTTAATTAATTCCTGTTTAAACTGAATTTCAGAGCCAGCACCAGCCAGTCCCTCTTGGCCTTACAACCTGTTATTGTGGGAAGCCCTAAAATCAAGATTAAATGTCTTTCTGGAAGCTCAGTGGCCTAAAAGAGAGAACAACAAATGGCATTTGCTGACCTGTGTTATCCATTCCTTTTAAATTCCCTGAAAGTCACTGGCTCCACATTCCAAAGGCAGGAAGTTCATCCAGAAAAGCTGCTTTGCTCCCAACACTCTTTCTCTGCTGAGGTCTCTTCTTTCAGCCTTGTCTCTGAGTATCACAACAGCCATTCCTTGGACACTTCCAGAGATGGGGATTCCAAACCTCCCTGGGGAGAGTTCAGTGAAATCCCTGGAGATCTCAGGGGCTGAGAGGTGTAACTGTGCTTGTGATTGTCCTGCAGAATCCTGGAAAAAGTCTTGTTTCCATTTGCCTTTGCTCCTGTTGAATTTTAATGCAGGACTGACCATTGATATTCATTATTCAGCTGCCCTTGAATTTTTAACCAACGTGTAACTGGAGATGATTTCAGAACTGCTGGATTTATGGAGAGCTGGGCTGGGAACTGCTGCCACTCCCATTTACAGCAGAAAGAGGTGGCTCTTTTAATGGGAAAAATGTTCATTTTCAGGAGCCAAAGGCTTCCAGGAGTCACCTGCTCAAGAAGAATGAATCCCTGTCTCTTGGGGATCTGTCTCCAAGGTGATCACCAAAACCCCTGTGCTCCACAGGCTCAGCATGATGATGAATTTTACTCTCTTTCACCATTCCTTATACAGAATTTTTTATTTTTTTATCTCAAATGTAACTTATTTCTTCGTTATTTTCCTCAGGAATAATCCAAGTGCAAACTGCTCCTTTCTTTAAAAGCATTTGGAATTCAGCTCTATTTTCTCCTTCTCTTTTCCCCCCTAGAAACACTTCGCAGCTCAATATTCCCATTTCAGTTGTGCTGGTGCCTCTAACACTCCTCACTTTTCAATTAAGAATCATGTTGTTTAGGGTGTTGAGGGATTTTTTTTTCAGTCACAGCTCTTGGAATCACCAAACTGTGTGAGAATCTCAGTTTGCACTTAGAAGTGTATTTGTAGCTTTCTGTTGCAAAGGAAGTAGGAAAATATCACCCAAATGTGCTGAAAACTGGAAATCAAATAGAGGAACTTCATATTTATTCTCCAAAGAAAATCAGCACAACTTTCCCCCCATGTTTTTGTCACTTATTTGTAGTTTTTGTGGCAGAAAGAAAGAGGAAAATAGGAAACACATCTGAAGGCACCTGAGATATCTGGGATTCATTTTCTTCTGGAGCTGCCTGTTGATTTTGTCTCTGGCAGCAGTGACAGGACCCAGGGGATGGCTGGAGCTGGGGAGGTTTGGGTTGGATACCAGGACCCTTCAGGTCCTGGAAGGTCACAATCAAATCACCCCAAAGCTCCCCTTCTCCAGGCTGATCAATCCCAGCTCTCCCAGCCTTTCCTCCCAGCAGAGCTGCTCCATCCCTCTGATCCCCTTGGTGCCTCCTCTGGCCTCTCTCCAGCAGCTCCATGTCCATCCAGGGCTGGATCTCAGGGCTGGAGCAGCTCAGGGGGGTCTCACCCACTGGGGTCACCACACAGCCTGAGCCCCCTCCTTATCCTGCCTCACTTATCCCAGGGCACCAGAGGGAGGAACAGGGAATTCCTGCAGGGAATGACACTGAGCATCTCAGTCCCATTCCCAGCCCAGCTTCCCCCTCCTTCCAGGAGCCCCTGGAATGCTGGGCTGGGTTTAGAGAGCACAGCAGGTACCAATGCATGCCTGGGCTTTCCCAGGGGGCCACCACTGTCCCCCCTCAGCCCCTCTCCTCCCAGATCCTCTTTTCCAGCTGCTCCAGACTCATTCCAGCCCATCCTGATTTCATCTTCCTGCTCTCCTGGACTTCCAGTCCCTTTGTGGCTGCAGCAGCAGGGACAGAGCTCAGGGACATGCCTGACCTTCCTGACCTTCCCAAGTATTCCTGGCTTTTCCCAAGAAATCCCAGGATTCTGTTGTCATGAACTCAGAGGTGACCCTTTTTCCAGGTCCAAATATTCAGGCCTCCATCCAAAAGAAGAAATTCTCCAAGTCATGCTAAAAATCAATGCCAACATTAAAATGCTTTGCAGGGTTGGTTTTCTGAGGTAACAACTACTGAGAAATATTCGGGGTTTAATGAAAATCTCAATTTTCCATAACTGTGGCAATCCAAAGATGAATTGCAGCTCAAGTTTTCAGTTTTCTTCTTTCATTATTATTATTATTTCCCTGAGGGCAGAATCAGAAACAAAGTTCTGAGCAAGGAGAACCTTTGCCTAGAAAATGTTACAAATATTTCAGCCCTGTGGAGGATGGAAGAGCCACTCACAGAATAATGTGAATGTCTGGGAAAGGACTGGAATGAAACCAGGGTCAAAATTGTGATTGGAAAGATTATTTATTATTCACATTGCATATATTTGTTATTTATTCTATTATTATATTAATTAGCATATGCTGCATATATTTTAGATCGACATTTTGTCCAGCTAATTCTTTATTTTTATTGGTTTTTACAATAATACAAGACTTTGATTTGCACTGAACTTTAATTCTCAGATGCCTGAGTGTCCCATGGGATAAATGTGACCCAGTAGTTTCATTTTTTGTTGGTCTGTTCTTTGTTTCTAGAGGGGAAAATACAGATCTCAAGAAAATTAAAAATATCTAGACACAGAGCATGAAAATTCTTTGCTGAACTGGAGTCCCAGCCACATTCCCAAGCAGCCAAAGCTGGGAACTCTAATAAGGAGCATTAGGAAATATCAACCTCGTTACCAGAAGAGATGCAGAGCTCCAGTTAACATGGAACAAATTTGGTCCAGACACTCTTACATGAGTTTAGCAACAATCAGTCTTATTTTCATGAGTTTCTTGAATTTCCCAGCACAGATCCACTTTTGCTTTCTTGCATTGTAGCTTTTATTGCCCCTTGAAACCTCACTCTGAAATGATCCTTCTCTTCACTACAATGGTCTGTTGTTTGGAAATTCATATGAAAATCATCACCTTTCCCACTTCTCTGACTTCCAGACTTGCTCTTTAACCAAGATTGTCCTCCCAGGCCTTGGGGAACAACCCTGTGTAACACAGCACCGTGGAGGGACCTCAGGGACACTGGAGAGCAAAGCAAGAAAATGAAGTTGCCAACAATTTTCAACATGAAGTGCTTTCCCTGGACCAGCAAAATTGATTTCCCTGTGCCTGAATTCTGGTAGAGGACACAATTAAGCATCAAGATCCTTTTTCAAAGCTGAGATCTTCAAAGCCACTCAGAGAAATGGATCCTAACAAGATGAATATCTTGGGTTCCTGCTGATCTCTGAAGTGTTTTAACACCTCCCAGCTGATAACAAGCATTTAAAGCTGGATTTTAGGAGGAGCTTAAGCTAAACATGCCAAAAATCTATCACTGCTGCCTCTTGTAGGTTCTCATGGGTAAGAGAACTCTCTTTATAATCATGTTGTTCTTTGAAACAACCATCAACTCCTCCTCAATGCATTATTTTCTGAGCTTGGCTAAATAAGCAAAAGATAAATCTACTCGTAATGCAATTAAGTCATAATTATAAAGAAATACATATGCAATTACTTTCCCATCCTCATTAAAGCTGAATGAATGCTTAGAGGTTTAACTACCTTTTAACTACAGAGCACAGGAAAGTTAATTAGAGAGTTGTGAAATTTTACATCTTAACTTTTCCTGGTGGAAGTGTGACAATAAGAGCCCGTGGAAGAGTTCTTGGAGAGAAAAATACAGCTGCACATTCTGGGCAAAGCAATTAAGAGTGCAAGCAAAGTGCATTAATAAAAAATTCAATTAAACATCTTCTTGCCTGTGCAATTCTCAGTTAATTGCATTGCAGCAGGATTGGTGTCTGGGATGGGCCCCACATTTGCAGCAGAAAAAAAACCAGCCTGAGATGGGATATAATAAAGCTTTATTAAAAGAGTGCAACAAAGGAGATTAAGTCTTATTAAGGGCTGCCAAAGGAGGGGTTTCTGAGTCCCATGTGAAGAGCAGCAGTGTTTGCCCATGGAATTAAGTGTTTGTACATGGAATTAAGTGTTTGCTGAGGGAAATTCCCCATCACACCCTGAGGCCTCACAAAAGTGCCACCAAAGTGGCTTTGACCCACTTGTTTATCCAGAAGCGTGGAAAGGGTCCTGTTGCCAAACTTGTGGGAATGGGGAAGAACTCTTGGAACATCCCCAAATGACAGCCCACAGTTCAGGTTCCTCTGGATGCAGAGTTTGGAGTCGTAGGTTTGGGGTTCTCAGCCCTCAATGCAGGCGCCGGAGGATCAATTATTACATCCTACCATGGCCCATTATTACACCCTACCAAATCCCTGTGAGACCAGCAGGAGCTGAAGGGCCTGGAGAAGGGAACTTGGGGCTTCTCAAGCCATTGCTGGTTTTTTGGGCAGTCAGTTCACTGAGTTGAACCCAAGGCAAAGGAGCTCCAGTGATCCCCAGTCCAAAGGGCCTTGATGAGAAGCCTCACCTTGAGTCCTGGGGGATCCAGGAAGGCTCTCAAGCTGTTGGAGAGTGTCCAAAGGAGGGAGATGGAGATGGGGAAGGGGCTGGAGGGGAAGCATGTGAGGAACAGCTGAGGGCACTGGGTGTGTTCAGCTGGAGGAGGCTGAGGCCAGAGCTCAGAGGGGTCTCCAACACCCTCCTGAGGAGCAGCTCCATCTCTGCTCCCTGTGAGCAGGGCCAGGACCCAGGGAAGGGCTGGAGCTGTGCCAGGGCAGGGTCAGGGTGGATCTCAGGGAAAGGTTCTTCCCCCAGAGGGTGGCTGGGCACTGAACAGGCTCCCCAGGGTTTGGTCACGGCCCCAAGGCTGCCAGAGCTGCAGGAGGGTTTGGACAACACTCAGGGCCAGGGTGGGATTGTTGGGGTGTCTGGGCAGGGCCAGGGGTGGGACTGGGTGGTCCTTGGGGTCCCTCCCAGCTCGGGATATTCTGGGATTCTATGAGAGGAAATGCTGGACTGGGTGTGAGAGGCACCTCTCAATTAAATTCCTGGCAGACTGGCATGATGGACAGGGAGGGGAAGAAGGGACTCAACTTGAAGCACCTGACAAGGCTGGACAGCACAGGAGCCTTGCCCAGAGGGAGAACTGTAATTAAAACCTCTTAAAGACAGAGTTTGTCAAGGAATTGTCTTTCCTTCAGGCAGAAAAGCTCAGGACTTCCTTTTTCTCCTCCTCCCCTCCCCAGCTGACGAAACCCAAGGATCAATAAGTCACTCCCAGACTAATCAAAAGCCTGGCAAGACCAAATCAGTTGGCAAGTGATGCCCTTTGGAGTATGAGGGGCAACACAGCCCAGCAGGCCTCGGCTGAGTTTTATAAAGGTGAACAGTCCAGTGCCCCTGTGCCTTCTGCAGGTCCTGTCCTGTTTGGGGGTGTCCCAGCTCCCCTGCGACCCCCCTGAGATGCACAGAGCAACGTCCCCACTCCCTGTGCAGCCCCAGCTCTCAGTGCACTTGCCTTATTTCCTGAGAAATCCAAGTGTCACTTCCTTTGACACCCGAGGAACAACAACAGATTTGTAATGGTTCAACTGGGATCAGTATCCAGCCCTCAGGTCCTGCTCTTTCTCTCCTCCACTGTCCAGTCCTCAGTCATCACCCCAGCCCGTGGTTCAGGTTAGCGACAGCCCATGAGCCAGGAGAAAACAACTTCCAAGTAAATCCAGGGAGGCAAGGAAAAAAAAACACAACCCTTTGGAGATGCTCTGCTGAAAGAAGCAGGAGAAAACCTGGGAGTTTCCTGTGAACAATGTGCCCCCTCCGTGCCTGGACCCGGTGCCCGGGTGTGACACAGATGGGAGCAGCAGCTGCCAGGTTGTTTTTCTGGGCTGACAGAGGAGTCAGCCAAGCAGAGCTGCTCGTTCCCTCGTGGCATCTGAAGTGTGTGGGGTTTTTTCCCAGAGCAAAGCAGCTGACAACATCCTTTCTCCCCTCCCGTGCTCCTGCCACCATCCCTGGCTGGAAGGCAGCAGGCAGCCTGTCCCTGCAGCAGTGAGCATTCCAGGCTGGAGCAGGATGTGGCTGGGATGGGGACAGAGAACAGGCTCCCAAAGGTACCTCACCTCCAGAGTCTTGGGCTTATCCTCAAAGGGAAGAAGATGATTGCCCAAAAGCACCAACTACTGCAAATAAAGGCAGAGATCCACGTTTTTCTGAGTCTTAATTTAAGAAACACAGAGGAAAAATCTGAGTTACCACAGTGAGCAGCTGACTGTGAGCCCTTCTCCTCATGAAGCCTCCAAAGCCATGACACGGGAGCTATTCCTGGTCACAACTGCAAGAAAAGAGCAAAACATTGGCTTTTGGCAGCCAGGTACTGAGCCAGATGGAATTCCTGGGAGAAAAGCTCCAGAGGTGGAGGGCAAGAAGTCAGACAGACCCACTGTGAGCTGGAGGGTCTGTCCAGACACAAGTGTTTCTCCCTCAGAACCTCAGACTCTATTTCTCCCTCACAAAGTCCTGAGCAAAGCAAGATTCTATCCCTGAGGAAGTTGCCAAGCAGGAGGAAAGTTCAGCCCCACAGCCTGAAGGTTGGCCACGGGGAAAATGCACTTTATCAGCTGCTTATTCCCATCACTGGGAATTTATGGCTGAGGAATCATTCAAGGAAAGCTTCCCAAAGGGTTTGGGAGATGGGGATCCTGGTAAGGGCACAGATTTGGTACCAGGGCTGGGGTTGTAGGGATAAAAAAGAGGGTGGGGGATGAGTGCATTGATGTGGTGGATTAGAAAATGTCTGGTGTCCATTAGAGTGTTAAAGATCAAACACCTCATCCCTTGTTCCATCTGGAAGTGAAAGGAGCAGCCCAGGGACAGAACAGGAGTAAAAGGCAGCAAAAGGAGATGAGGGGAAATTGGAATTGTCCTGCCACAGGAAGCACCAATATTTTCTCCCTTGTTTGTACTTGGGCAGAGGATAAAGATGGAAAATGTCAAAGGAGTTGCATTAAAAGGCCTTTTTTCACTCCCACACAGAACACTTTCCATCCTCGTCAGTCCAATTCCCTCTGGAATTGTTGCTCTGCCCCTTCTTCCCACTCATTTTGCCTTGAACTCGTGGTTTGCTCTGGATTGGTGCCTCAGTCCTGGGCTGCCATGGGAGTGATGTCTGACAAGGGAAGGATGTGGATTCCAGGCTGGAATCCAGCTCTGGGGTCTGCTGGACTCAGAGCAGCCCCACTGCCCCATCTCAACATTGGTTTCCTCCAACTTCCTCAACTCCAAATGAGAGAATTCATGATTTCCCCTGGAAAAAAATGTTGGAACATTATAAATGCAGCAAAGCCACAGTTTTGTGTCAGCCTTTCTGCTCTTGGAATGGAAGTCCATCCTGACACACAGTTCCCATCCCTTGGGACTGAGAGACACTGGGATATGAATCCTAAGGAAAGAGCCCAGCATCCCACAGAGCATCCCCTTGGAGCAGCTCCTGAACCTGGGAATGAACTGCACAATCCCAAATCCAAGCAGATTCTCCAGCACAGGATTGAATCAAAACCTCTGATTTTGAAATCTTAAAAGGGTTTGATTTCAGCCTCAACTTCTGGGCTTGTTGCACCACAAAGGAGTGACAGAATCAGACAAAGGAAACGAACCCTGTCATTGTTTGGGGACAGGATTTCACACATTTTTGTTCATCAACATTCAAAAAGTGTCTCTGCAAGTGTTAAATTCACTTCAGTGCCCTGTGAGAGAAGGGCATCCAAGACTGTCTGATTATAATTAGAATCACAGAGTTTTGGAGGGGTTTTTTTTAATTTCTTCATTAGAAGAATATAATTGTCTTTGTTAATTGCCCTGCAGTTGCAGATTTCTCTCTTAGCTCTGCCCTCAATGCTCATCTTTGGTTTGAACTGGAGGCTTTGTACTCCAGGAGCTTTGGGGAGGTTTAAGCAGCATTTTTAATGTTTTCTCAGTGACTGCACATGAAAAAAATACAGATGTCAAGGTCCTCAAGAATTCAAAATAATGTCTTTACTGAGAGGGTCTGTCCTGTGATGTTTTGTGTGATGACAGGGGCAGTTTGGAGGCCCAATTCCCTGTTTTTCTGTAGCCATGAGGCATCAGGTATTTCCTGTAATAAAAAAACTTGCTGCAGACCAGGCACAAGAACCTCATCAAAACCCAAATAAGCTCTTATCCATCCCTAATGGCTTTGTGAGATGCTTCAAATGGGCACCCAGGGATTCTAATCATCTAAATACTATTTATTTAGCTTAGTACTTCAGCATAAAATAAGACAAAAGACTCCTGGAAATAAATTTAACCCAAATTAGGAAAACCAGAAAATTCTCTGCATAGGGAAGGAGACTAAACCTGGTGTGTCCTGACACTGCCATGCAGAAAACCTTCAATTTAAAGCAGCATTTAACACACAACTGTGCCAAAGGCAACCTGAGGATGTTCTGTCACATCTCATTTATGCTCCAATACCACAAGAAAAAGGAAGAATTCTCTGTCAGTGCAGGATTCCTCCTGTTTCAAAGGGTAAACAAAAATTGGTAAAGGCTAGACAGGAAATATCTGATTTTTCTAACCCTGTCTTACTTCAGAAGCAGAGAAGCATTAACAGGACTCATCATTGATACAGATATTGGGGATTTCTGTGCCAGTGGATTTGCCAGTTGGATAATTTTTTTCCAGTTATCAGCTGGCTCATCAATATTAATAAAATAGGCTCAAAATCTGTTATCATGTCCCCACGAGGTGCTGGCACCACACTCAGGCATTGCTGGAGCAGCTGGATGCTCCTGGACCTCAATTATATTAAATTCCTCAGAATATGAAATGTAAAATATGCTGTTACAAGGGGAGAGTGTGAACTCCTGAAATCCAGCAACACTTTGAGAAGGAATCCTTGAACCCCCGAATGGTTTGGTTTGGAAAAGACCTTAAAATTCCTCCAGTTCCAACCCCTGTCATGGGCAGGGGCACTTTTCACTAGAGCAGGGTGCTCAATAAATCACCACCTTGAGGAGGAATGAGTCACTCTCCAATGTCCTGCTGCCATTTCCTTCCCAAATTCCATGTAGGAAGTTTCCAAGGCCAGGTTTGACAGGGCTTGGAGCAACCTGGGATAGTGGGAGGTGTCCCTGACCATGGCAGGGGGTGGGACTGGGTGAACTTTAAGGTCTTTTCCAACCCAAACCATTCTGGGATCCTGGGATTCCTTCTCAAAGTGTTGCTGAATTCCAGGAGTTCACACTCTCCCCTTGTATTATTATATTTTACATTTAATATTATGAGCTGTAATCTCTGAAGTCCCTTCCAACCCAAATCATCCTGGAATTCCATAATGATGATGGAACCATTTCCTTCTCACCACCAAGGCAAGTTTTGGTGTCCTTGTCTTCCATTATTTCAGGAGAAAGTGCTGCTCACTTTCTGTCCACTTCATTCCCATCCAACCACCAGCCAGGATTTACTTTAAAAGCTGATCTTGGTGAAGATAAAACAAGAAAAATGCTCAGCTGAGCTAAACTCTGCCATGTTTGAAGAGCTCCTGCCATCACTGTTAGATGGAACAATGACATTTGTCTTCCAGAAAATAGTTTGTATTGCAAATGATTCCAGTGCTGAGGAGTGAAATTCATCAGGAACAAATCCAGGCCTCCACTGGAGATTCCTGCTCCTGCCTCCCCAGGGTTGCTGTTGGATGCACTGAGGCAACACATGTTCCTGCATGGAACTGCCAAGAGCTCCTGTTGGAAATGAGCAGCAGAGCCAGTGTCTCATCAGGGGGTCTTTTGGCTGTCAGGGGAAAAATCCTTGGAAAGCTTCAGCAACAAAGGATTGAAGAACCCACTGACACTTTTAGGATGAGGAAGGAGAGATTACTAAATAGAACTCTGGATTTATGCTCAGATATATTTTTTATGAAAGCCAAACCATATATCTTTTCTTGCTGCACTGATTAATTAACCTGCCTTTTCATGTCAAAACTGAGCCTCTTTCAAACCAGTTTTGCTGATAATTTGGACCCTTCATTCCTTTGCAACACTGCTAATAAGAACTGTGAGGAATATCCCAGCACAATCTCTTCTAGGTTGGCTTTTTCAGATTTAAAAGCAACAAAGGATGGTTTGGCTCATTCTACAGAACCTTGAAAATTTTCTGACACTGACCATGTCTCTCAGAATTTTCTGCTGGAAATGCTGAGAGGGAAAAACTCCTCATGGCCCTGAATGTGAATTTAATAACTGTGAAAATCTGTCCCCCAAAGTGTCTCCTCTGCCTGGGAGCAGGCATGGACCAACAAGAGTTCAGTTCTACCCAAGTACTTCCAACATCCTCACTTTCCTCCTTAATTTTTCCCTTCTAATGGTGTCAAAATCAGGTTTGCATGATGTCATGGCTAAAAAGGACATCCAGAAATCCCACTAGACTGCAATCAAAACATCCTGATTACAGCCAGATTTGTTCTGCATTAATTATAACACAGTGCAAACCAACTTCCTACTCAGTGCTTTAGTCTTTTTTAAAGAATAATCACCATAACACCCGACAACAACAACCAGACAGGGGTTCTGTAGTCATTTCAGAGTCTGCCTGGCTCTGAGAATGGCCAGGACTGATTTAATATATGCACCATATACCTGTAGCACCAACCTGAAAAATCTCCTGAAATTAAAGGGGAAAAAAAAAACTTTCCCAATATGATGAAATGATCAAAATGTCAACAGCAGGATTGGAGCAATAACAGGCACTGGAAATCCCAGCAGGGTCTGACTGGAAATAACCAATTCTGCTGCCACTGCTCAACAGTGGGATGAGCACTTGGAAGGTTTTAAAGCAGTAGACTGAGGAAAATAAAATCATTTGGGTTTGCTTTGTCTCGTGTGTCTGTCAGGCTGCAAAATGTGGCCCCTGGGTGTCTCTGGAGCAGATGTGGCACTTCCCAGTCTGGTTTAGCTTGATGGTGGGATTCGGTCAAAGGTTGGACTTGGTGATCTTGGGGGGTCTTTTCTAACCTTAAGGATCCTGGGATTCTGTGTGGAATTTAATCACCTGGCTGAAGACACCCCTCAGAATTCCCTCACCTTTCATGACAGGTTAAGTCTCTAATCTTTCTGATCCTGTCTCCACTCAATCACATCTCACAGCACAAGAAACCTGTTTCTGGGACTTTTCCTGAACATACAGACAGATCTCAATGTGACAAAGACAATTTTTAAAAAATTAAGCCCATTTAAACATTCTTAGAGAAGCAAAAAGTCATTAGAGTCTGTTTGCAAAGTACCTGTTTAAGCCTCACACAAACACAATCAAAAATTGCTTTAGGTGGTGAATGATTTGCTTTCCTTTCCCCCTCCTCCAGTTCCTTGGGTCTATTGAAGTTGTCCCTCCCATCTGACAACCCCTTGAATACTCTGCCTGCTGTAATCAGATTTATTGAGAACTGCAGAACACACAGGCACTGCCAGCCCAGCCCAGCCTGTGGCTGCAGCTTTGCAGATTCCACAGCAGAACCCAACAGTAAATCAGTGTCTGATTAGCCCTGGGATTTCAGGAGGCCCTCATTTGAAAACTGATGAGAAAATTCCCCTGTGGAATGATAAACAGGCTGACTCCTGAGGACTTGGGTAGTTTTGGAGAGAGCAGCTGTGTTAAGCATCTTCCCAAATCCCAGGTGTCCCATGATGGGGGTTTAGGGATGGAAGATCTTGTCCAGGGGAGGGAATGGAGCTGGGAAGGAGCTGGAGCACCAGGAGGGGCTGAGGGAGCTGGGGGGGCTCAGCCTGGAGCAAAGGAGGCTCAGGGGGCCCCTGGAATTCTCTGCAATCCCTGACAGGAGGGAGGAGCCAGAAGGGGGATTGGGCTCTGCTCCCAGGGAACAAGGGATGGGAGGAGAGGGAACAACTCAGGCTGGGCCAGGGGAGGTTTGGGTTGGACATCAGGAGGAATTTCTTCCTGGAAAGGGTGCTCAGGCCTTGGAAGGAGCTGCCCAGGGCAGTGGTGGAGTGACCATCCCTGGAGGGATGATATCAGAGGGCTTTTCCAACCTAAATTCCTCTGTAATGCCCTGTAATTTTCATCAACATCCAAGGATGTCCATCTAGGAGGAAGCTGCTCCTCAGGACTGCATGGAACCCAAGGAACTACAAAGCCCTGGATACACACCTTGTACTTCCTCGCTCGGGAAAAGAAGTTGTCAAATTAATCCTCCCCAGCCTGAACCCTTGGAGCTGGCTCACACCTCTGGATGAAGAACCTTTCCCTGATATCCACCCTCAGGCCATGTCAGATCTCAGACACCAAACTGGTAGGACCTGACACCGTCTCTGTGTTCATCCAACACCCCCACAGCCCGGGGCACTGCAGCAGTGCTATTCCTGACAAGGGAAGATGCCAATTCCCCCCGGAATCTGCAGCCAAAGCCTCCCCGCAGCCAGGGGACCCCCATTCCCAGGAGCTGCCCCTTTCAGGATCACAGGCTTTTCCTTCCCAGTCACTGACATTTTACCCCGGCGATATTTTCTCTTTAGTCCTCCCTGCTTTGGTGTCCATGGAGACAACTTTCCTTGTGCAGCCAGAATTCCTGGAGTGTGGGAGTGCTGATGAGTCCCCTCCCGAATCCACAGACACTCACACTCCCTGCAGGGGCTGCTCTTCCCTCTGGAGAACCCGAGGGGAACAAGGGGAGGCTCCCCCTGCTCACTGGGGTCGATCATTTAAGGAGCCAAGGGCACATTCCAGGGCCTCCAGCACTGGGAAAACAGCAGAGATGGAAAATGTCCGCTCACCTTTACCTGTGTGCTCTGCAATAGGTGATGGGGAGGACAAAGGAGGAAGGGGAAATCAAAGATGAGCATTGGATAGTCCCTGTTTTAGTTCATTGGAATGGCAGGATTTCTAATTCCACTGGACTTCAAGGAGCAACCCTGCACGAGTTAACAGAGCCTTGCAGCTTTCCTTCATGTGTTTTATTCAGTTATTTCAGTGCACCTCAGATGTTCATTGCTCAAAAAAACCCCACAGTTTGAAAGCACCAAAACCTCTTGGAAGAAAACCAATTAACAAGTGTTGATTGGAGTCGATCCTAGCAGCCAGGAAGACCCTAAAGGAAAACATCAGCACCATTTCCAGCTTCGTAACCAAAGTATCTCATTGCCTGGTCAGGAATAATCAATGTTCAGATGGGTAAACTGAGGCATCAAGGAATGAATATTAATTATTAAGAGAAAGACAGGACACTGGAGGTGCCACTCCCGGAGCTGTGCTGTTCCCTAGGAGTGTTTTCCTGTCTCTCCAGACATTCCTGGAGGATTTCTGAGGTGTCAAGTATAGAGCAGCCATCTTATATTAACAGCAAAGATTTAAAGTGATTATAAGCTGCTGTTTTTAGAAGTGTTCTATGAGCTGCAGATGTGACACCAGCAAATGTGTGACCATTTCAACCACATCAATTAAATGTTCAATAATCCCCTGATGGAGAGTAATGAGCCATTCCTGAGCCACTCCCAGCTCAGCCTCCAGCCATTCCTCATGGATTCCCCTCCAGGAGGGCAAGGAAAGCAGGCAGTTGCATTTAGAAGGAAATAATCCTTGTCCTGCTCCCTGGAGCTGCTGGCAAGACTTAGAATGTGTGCAAAGAATTTCTGCCAAGTGTTCAAGGAGAAGAAAAATGTCAAGAGACATTTGTACCAACAGAGGCAGAGGGAGCAAAGGGTTTCTTATCTTTCTCCACCATTCTCTCTAAATGAATTTTGGGTTTGAGGAAAGAGTTTACAAAAGACAGCAGCCAGAGCAGAGCAGAACTGAAATGCAGAGGTGGCTACAAGGCAGGATCCACATTTCCAGTGCCTGGACTGGGATCAGTGGGGGGAATGTGGAGGAATTTCAGCCTTCCAGGATATAACAGGGGCTCACCAGAAGGCTGGAGAGGGACTTTGGAAAAAGACATGTTGTGAAAGGACAAGGGGAACAGCCTGAAGCTGAAGGAGAGCCGGGTTAGATGGGGTAGTGGGAAGGAATTCTTCTCTGGGAGTGGGGAGAGGCCCTGGCACAGGGTGCCCAGAGAAGCTGTGGCTGCCCCATCCCTGGGAGTGTCCAAGGCCAGGTTGGAGCCACCTGGGACAGTGGGAGGCACTGGGGTTGCAACTGGGTGGTTTTTAAGGCCCCTTCCATCCCAAACCATTCTGGGATTGTGTGGTTCCAACTGGGAGTTGGACTGAGCTCGCTGGGATCAGGGAGAGGTGGGAGGGCTGTAGTGGTGGTGACACATCCCTTCATCCAGCTGCTACATCTCTCAGTCTTGCATGAAGCAACACTGACTTGAGAGCAACAAAACCGGCCCAGAATCCAGGGAGAGGAAGGAAGACCAAAGACCAGACCCATAAAACCATTAAAGAAGGTGAATTCCACTGAAATCTTTTGTGACTCGGGGTCTCTGCCTCCTGTTCTGGCTCTTGTCTTTATAGCACATAATGCAATTTTCAAGATGATTTTATTTCCCAGAGCATGTGCAGCACTCCCAGCCCTGCAAGGGCTTTAATTCCAGAGCAAATACTGGGAGTGCTGTGGTCACTCTTCTGAATAGGTAATTACACTTTGCAGGAGACAAAACAACAGCTTTGGTGTTTATCTGTCATGCCCAACACAGGAAAAACCTTTGGTTGGTTTCCAAATGCTCATCTGTTCCTGAATCAGGGATTTGTGGGACTGTTTCGGTCTCCAAAGAGCAAAAAGGGACAATCCATGAGCTCTCTGAGTCCTGCTGGGAGGGGGACAGGGATGGTGCTCCCAGGAATCTGAGACACCTGCAATTGCCCAGGTTTGGGTTGCACCAGGTAATCACCACAAATTGAAATACTGGGAAAGCAGCGTGAGAAAACATGGAATGTTTGCTCTCATGGAGTCCCAGGATGGTTTGGGTTGGAAGGGATCTTAAATTCATCTCATTCCACCTGAGCAGGGACACTTCCCACTGTTCCAGGTGGCCCCAACCTGGCCTTGGGCACTTCCAGGGATGGGGCAGCCACAGCTTCTCTGGGAAATCCATCCCAGCCCCTCCCCACCCTCCCAGGGAAGAATTCCTTCCCAATATCCCATCTATTCCTGCCCTCTCCAGGCCCTCTCCAACTCTTTCATAGCTCCACAATCAGGTCACTCCAGAGCCTCCCCTTCTCCAGGCTTCTCTCATCCAAAGGAAGACAAGGATGACCAGAAACACTAATATTTTCAGGAGTAATTGATCTCTGCTGCAACTTGGGACGAGAACAACCTTTTAAAAAATCAATATTTCTCATTTCCCGTGAAACGGGTGTGAACTGTGTAAATATTTTTGGGTCATTTGAAAGTTTGTTTAAATAGAGAGGTTTCAGGGCAACATTTACATCTTCCAGTGTTGGTTTATGCTGTAAATACTCTCAGTGGCTCTGCAGCATCAGTAGCAACAGCCAGGTTTTAGCAGAATGGAAGTTGTTTTAGCAAAAGTCAAAAGAAAACCTTTCAGCTTCTTGCACGGAACCAGCAAGAAGAGGAAACCAAAAGGTCAGAGTGCAGGTTTCAGTAAAAACATAAACATCCCCACAAAGTGATAATTTATTTATCATCTTAATAGAAATCAGTTGGTGAGATTTAAAAGGGAGAAGCAAAACAAAGACAGTTTTCCAGTAGAAATCAGACTCCCTGTGAGCTGAAATCATCCCAAACACTCTGGTGTCTGATACAGAGCACGAAGCAGCTGAGAGCTGTCAGTGCCTGAGAGGAGCACAGGGAAATCCTAACTCCTCTGTACCTTTTATTTGCCATAACTGATGTATTTCAGGAGAATCAGACCCCACTCTCCTTCCAGGACTTGCAACCCTCTGCTCTCTCCCACGGGAGTCATCATTTCGGATTTTTGAGCCAAGTTTGAAACGTGGCACCTAAAAGTGCCCCCAAAGTCAAGCTCTGCCCTCAACAGCAGAGCAAAACACAATAACTAAGCTTTGATTCTCTCACATTCTGCTCTTGCAACTAATTTAGCCCTTTGGGGTTTAAATTGTTGCTGGAATAACGTAAGGAGTGTTCCCTACTCAAGAGGGGAATCAAAGATGAGGAGCTGAGTGGGATGAAACACTGCCAGGGCTCAGCAGCAGCTCTGGGAATGTGAGCAGGGATGGGATGAGCAGCAGTGGGTGGGCAGGGATGAGTAACAGGGACAGGGGGAGTGGGTTTGTGGTGAGAAAACCTTCCCTCAGGGAAGCTTGTGGCTCCTTATGCTGGTGCCACCTTTCCCTGGATTGTTTGGAGGCAACGGGGGTGTTCCCAGGCAGCTGGTGAGGGAAATCAAGGGACAGCAGGAGGAGGAGCTGTTGGGGTTTCTCCTCCTCTCTCTTGGATGAGCCTGGAGTCTCCTAGAAGAACAGCTGAATTAAGTATCTTCCCAAATCCCAGGTGTCCCATGATGGGGGTTTAGGGATGGAAGATCTTGTCCAGGGAAGGGAATGGAGCTGGGAAGGGGCTGGAGGTCCAGGAGCAGCTGAGGGAGCTGGGGGGGCTCAGCCTGGAGCAAAGGAGGCTCAGGGGGCTCCTGGAATTCTCTGCAATCCCTGACAGGAGGGGGGGGTCGGGCTCTGCTCCCAGGGAACAAGGGATGGGAGGAGAGGGAACAACTCAGGCTGGGCCAGGGGAGGTTTGGGTTGGACATCAGGAGGAATTTCTCCATGGAAAGGGCTGTCAAACATTGGAAGGGGCTGCACAGGGAGGTTTGGATTCCCCACCCCTGGAGGTGTCCAAGGAAGGGCTGGCCATGGCACTCAGTGCTCTGGGCTGGGGGATAAGGTGGGGATGGGGCACAAGTTGGACTCAGTTACCCTGGAGGGCTTTTCCAACCTCAGGGATCCTGTGGAAAAGTCCTCACCCCTCTTAAGCACAAAGCTGAGTTTGTCAAACCTGGCCCTCACCTTTGCTTCTGTCCCTGCCTTGTCCTGCTGATTTTATGAAGTTCAGTTGCAAAACAAGTGAAAACTTTTGCTTTCTCTGGAGCAATTACTTTTCCTTATTTTTAGTACTGAGGATACAACATGATCTGCTGAAGACAAGGTGCTTTAATGCAAAAAGAGAAATATAACAGAAATACCCAAAGGTGCCCATCACCTTTTGCTGGAAGGACAGAGTGTGCAGAGCACCCAGGACAGTGCAGTTAAATAGAGGTGCTGCTCTTGTATTATAGGAAACAGAATCTTTCAAAAGAAATAAATTTCAGCTTGAGCATCCCTTTCTCATGTGGGAATGAAATAACTCCAGTGAAGCAACATCCCTCTGTTTCTTAGTAACCAAGGAGCCAAACTAATGCAGTGAATTCCTGGTATGTCCACAGAGTTCTGCTCCCTTTAGACAAAGACAGGGCTCTACCAGGAATTCCAACATTTCATTGCCGTGAGGAGCTTTTGTCTGGTCTTGTAGCAACAGCAAATGTGGGAGAATCCTTCTGCCCCTGGACCAGTTCATTGGAGAAAACCTTTCCCAAAGCAGGAGGGACTGGCAGGGAACAGTGCCCAGGTGAGGATGGAGAGGCTGAGGAAGCCACATCCAGCAATCCTGGAGGAACAGGGCTGTACATCATGAGGCTGGTGGAATCCAGGAGAGGGATATCACAGTGACATCCTTAAACACCACAAAGGGAAGGATTATCCCAGGAGTGGGGCAGGAAGGACTGAAAGAGCAGCAGCAGGAGCAGGGGCTTGGGCAGAGCCAGGAAAAGTGTGGGAAAAGACACTTGGACATCCAAAGAAAGCAAGAAGCAAATCCCTGGTGGGAAACCCAGTGATCCCACTGGGATGATTAATGCCACACTCCGAGAAGGGCTGGAAAAGATGGATTGTGAGACAATTTGAGGTTTGCACATTTGTTTTCATTTTGTATCAGAGCAGTCAGGAGGTTTTGAAAAGTTTCATTAAGAACAGGAAAAGACCAATCCTTCCTGGACTGATGAACAGCCTGAGCTCCTGAGTGGGATGTGGGAAACTCTGCTCTGGATGCATCAAGAAAACACAATCCTTGGAATACTGAGAGTTTTGGATATGGTTTGTCCCCTCCAAGCTTCAAGCCCCACATGGTTGGACTTGATGATCTTGGAGGCCTTTTCCAACCTCAATAATTCTCTGCAATATTACTGATACAGGCACAGGAATATTTCACCACTTTGGCCAAAAACTTCCTCCAAGGAGAGGTTTAGTGAAAAGAAATGAGACAGAGTTTTCTTTTCAATTAAAGAGCTTTATAGACACACAAGATCCAGGCTTTTAGTTAATTTCTCTCTTCAGCTTCCATTTGCCTTTGAGCCATCCCCACACAGACTATTTACTTGCTGCAAAGAAATCTCAGTGTTAAGACCCTTGGATAAATATGAAGCCTCTACTGCACTGAGTCCCTTTTTCAAAAACAAGACAAGAATTCCACATTTTTTATGAAGGTTTTTAATGCCACAAGAACTTCCAGGGATCTGGATTTTTATCAGATTGTTCTCTCTTCTAGAAATACTAACAGAGAATGTAGAGACAATCTTAAACCTTAAATTACAGGACAGAATCCTGTTGTGGGCACTTTCCTGCTGACCTGTGGTCAAAAAATTGAAAATTCTGTGAACAGCATGAGAGGAGTAATTCAGAGCTGAGTGATTGTCCAGAAAAGCTGTGATTGCCTCATTCTGGGAAGTGTCCAAGGCCAGGTTGGATGGACCTTGGAGCAACCTGGGATAGTGGAAGGTGTCCCTGCCCATGGCTGGGGATGGAGCAAGATGATCTTTAAGATCCTTTACAACTCAAACCATTCTGGGATTCTAGGAGTTAATCAGCCACACCAAAACACACAATAAAATAATAATAAAAATTAAAATACATTATTAGGAAAATTCCAGTGGGACTGCACCTCCTCTCTCTGAATGTTCTATAGCAGCTGATATTTCATTGCCAACAATTTAAACCACCTTGTCTCTTTTTGGAAAGACATTCTCTGTGGAGTTAAAAGGACAGAAATTTGATCCAAGTGGAAAATCAGGCCCATTTCCTTTCCCAACAGTCTCCTGAATGGAATTTGGAGGCACCTCCTTTGCCAAAGTTCAGTCCTGTGGAAGGAAACCACGTTGACTTCATTGTGGTTCCAAATGATGTTCAAGTGCAGCTCCAGGCTCCTCCCTTTCCTAAGAGCCAAGGATAATTCTGTTATTTAAGTCATTAAATGTGCAAACATTTTTTTTGCCGGGGGTCAGGCAGCCTGATTCACATTCCTGCCAGATGGAGATGGTTGCCAAGGCAACAGCCAACATCCCCTCTCCCTGTATCCTCATGCTCAGGGAATTATTCCTTCCTGCCTGAGCTCTTCCCATGATCAGAGACACAGATGTCCAATGGGAGGGATGTGTTGCTGTGACAGGACACCAGAGTCAAAAGGGGGTTGGAGTTTGGTCTTGCTGGAACCTGGGGAATTTCGGTCCCAGGGGTGTTTGAACTGAAAGCATCAGAGCAGAGCTGCTGACAAATGATGACATGGGAGCATGGAACTGGCCTCAACTGGGAGACACTTGAGCTCAATCCCAGCCTGAGGCAGCTGCAAAATACGTCTGGACACCTCAACTGGCTCCTTTTCTGGCCAAGGAGGGGATTAGTCACACCTGCCTTCCCACATCTGAGCTCAGTTGTATCTGCTGAGGAAGAAAAAGGGCTGGACCTGAAGTGTGAGCAGATGAATTTCACTGCTTAGACACCCTGGACTGATAATCTTCATCCAAATGGGAGTGTCCTCAGTGTCCTCCTGTCACCTGGATTCTCTTGGAAGCGGGAATTCCCAGGACACAGTTCATCCCACAGCAAGGGAAGGGACATGAGTGGGTCACACCCAGCAGGTGCCTTGTGTTGTCCAGGAGATGGCACAGGAGCCAAATGAGCTGTTGTTGGTGTTCTCCCATCACCCATTGGAGGGGGAATTTAAGGAATTGGAGGAAGGATTGGAGAAATGAGGTTGGGGTTCCATAAAAACCCATTGGTCAAGAGACACATTCCTCTGTGTTCCAGCAGCTTCCAGAGATGTTCAAGGGCCCTTCCTACAGCTCTGGGTGAGCAATTAGTGAAGGTGAGACACAGAAAGGTCTCTTCCAACTCAGTTTTCATTCCCTCTTGGCTTCTTTTCCATCTGCAGGAGGTGCTGGCTGAATGCAACAAATAATCACAGAATCCCAGAGCAGTTTGTGTTGGAAGGGAGCTTAAAGATCATCTAATTCCAACCCTCTGCTTTGGTTGGAACAGCCAAAATCCTTGGGATTTGGTTATATCCACTATTTCAGTGAAGTTTCTGCCAGACTGTGTTTTCTTGGGCAACAAAAGATCAAATTATTTGCATAAAGTTGATTCTTTTTTTATTTCCTGGAGGGTTTTTTTGCATAAAGTTTTTGGCTGAAGTTTTTAAAATTTGAGTGGGAGGAAATCAGAGGGTCTGCTGCCAGCAAAGGCTGCTGGAGATGGGGATGGAGATGGAGATGTCAGCAAGGTTCCTGTAGTGGCACTTGGCCAGAGGGGACTGAATTAACTCCAGGATAACTCCAAACACTAATGGGCTCTGAGTGTATTCCAGAGGCAGGAAAACAAATGTCCCTTGACCTGCTGCACCACAATTCACCTGTGGAATTCCCAGTAGCCCAATAATATGCATTTGGCAGGAAGTTTTTTGCTATCTTGGCCAAACTATTTCCTTCTAAACTCCACAACACAATGGATTTATGATAAACCCTGGATGAAGCTTGTCTGGGCTGGAGACATCACACCCCATGTGGGCCTTCTAAACCTTATCCTGGGAATCCTCTGCATTTCCACAGTGTCAGGAGGACAGGGAGATGAACTTCACAGCTCTGTCTGTCTGTCTGGTGACAGTTGGACACGACAGATGCAACCACAGAAGAAAGTCTTGGGTTGTTCCTGTTTGTGCAGATCTCAGACCTGCAGATCCTTCAGGACTTGCAGCCAGAAACATGTTTCAGCCATTGGCTGCTCCCACCTCAATCCCACTTCTCCGCTGCTCCCAGGGGAAGTTTCAGTGATTTCCAGGCCTGCCCTGGTGATGGAATTCCTCTGCAGAACCTGTGAGTGGGACATGAGGCAGAACCTCTGTGGCACAAACCCCCAACCTTCAGCTCTGACACTTGTACCTCCTCCTGGGCTGGTTGTTGCTGTGACATTATGTCTGGCTGATACGAACAGAGTGCAGCTGGACTGGACTCCAAGTGGGATATTTTGACAGGGAATACTTTAAGGAGCCAAAAGACAGTCTGCAAGGAATATGTGTTTGGAAAAGCTGATTCTCCTTGAGTGCAGCAGCCATTCCCACACAGATGCACACTCAGCCTGCACTCAGGGACAGGAACTTACTCAGGAGACACTCCATGAGCTTGGGAATTCCTCCCTGGGAGGGTGGGCAGGCCCTGGCACAGATTCCCAGAGAAGCTGTGGCTGCCCCATCCCTGGGAGTGTCCAAGGCCAGGTTGGAGCAGCCTGGGACAGTGGGAGGTGTCCCTGCCCAGGGCTGGGGTGGGACGGGATGGGCTTTAAGGTCCCTCCCAACCCAAACCAGTCTGGGATTCGATGAATAACCAGGACAGAGGGTTGTGAGTCCCTCTCAGCACAGTCAGTCCCTGGATTTTAACGCTCCTTAATTAACATTTGGGAAACTTCAATCAAGACACGTTTCCTACTGCCTTCCAGTCCCAGCACAGCCCCAGGAGAACTTCACTGGAAGTTCAGGAGTGTTGGAAGTAATGCCAAAAGAGAGACTTTTGAAAAACCAGTTAAAAAATAAAAAGGAGAATCAATGGGATACTGCAGGTACCTGGAATCTTGCACTGCCTGGTCCATAGTGCTGTCAGAGCACAACACTCCTGTATTTCCCACAAAGTCTCCTAAATGCATCACTGCTCTCTTACCTTTTGGGGTTTTCTTTGGAAAATATCAGAGCATGCAAGACTCCACAGGAAAACAAGCCCAGAGGGCTCTAATGGCATTTTTGATCAGGTCCTGCTGGCCTTGAAATTGATTTCATGACTGAAAATTCAGAAGTAAAAATAAAAGCTTCAATAATCAGATATTCTGTAAAAATCTTTGGCTGAGTGATCCTGGAGAGTTGATGTGTTCAAGAAGCAGAAAAATATGACAGAATTGCAAAGTCTTACAAAAACCTTCCCCAACTGAGCTCTGGCCAAGGGTTCAGGAATCATTTCATTTCTAGGTCTTGGAAAATATGAGTTAATGCATCCACAACTCTGTGAGACTGGGAAGCTCATGCCAAGAGGGCACAGAAATACAGATGATGTTTTGGGATGGGAGGGACCTTAAAGCTCATCCAGTGCCATCCCCTCCCCTGGGCAGGGACACCTCCCACTGTCCCAGGGGGCTCCAACCTGGCCTTGGACACTCCCAGGGATGGGGCAGCCACAGCTTCTCTGGGCACCCTGTGCCAGGGCCTGCCCACCCTCCCAGGGAAGGATTTCTTCCCAATATCCCATCTGCCCCAGTTCAGTTTAAACCCATTCCCCCTTGTCCTGTCACTCCAGGTCCCGGGACAGAGTCCCTCTTCATCAGACCATCATTAGGGTTTGTCCACCCAGGGAAGGACTCGGTGTCACATGGAGGTTGTGTGTGGCTTTAGAATCTCCCTGGCCATCCCAGAACCAGCTGGGAACATGTACATGGATATGAAGAGAATTACCATGTGCTGGGTGGATCTAGAGTGTCCTGCAAGGATAAAGTCTAGAGGAGCCCTTCAGGGCAGCCAGCCAAGTTTATGGACATTGGTTTTGCCAGGAGAGCTTTCCTTGGCTGTGCTTTTCATTGGAATCTTGGGAGCAGGGAGCAGACTCCCAACCTAATCTAGGCCTGACCTAGAACAGCAGTGCCCACGTAACACTTTCCATGGCTTCATCTCCCAGAATGTTCTGGAGGAACATAGCACTTCTCTGCCCTTCCCAGATGGAGCAACTGAGGCACCAGATCAGGCTGCTGAGGTTGGCACATGGAACAGGAACAGGAGCTGTCCCTGTGGCAGCTCAGCCTCTCTTGGTGCAGCAGCACATGACAAACCCTCACAAGGCAATTCCTCAGCTGAAGGAAGCACAGAGAGAAACAACTTGGTGTGCAGATCTGTCAGGGGGAGCCAGGCAAGGGCTGGCTCAGCCTGGGAGCAGCATGCAGGAATTCTATCCCAGGGCCATCACCCTGCAGTGCCTGGGGCTGCGCTGCCACCAGCAAAGTCCTGTCCTGTGGCACTGGCAGGTGATGGGGAGCTGCCCTTGTCACTCCAATTTAACTCTTACTCTCTGCAGTGTGATGGCAACTGTTCCTCCAACAGCAGAACTCCTTGCAGTGGAGTTTTCTGTAAGAAAAACCCGTTGGAACTGTTCCAAAACCAAGCTGGGGACCGGGACTAAATCTACATCTGCTGTCGTTGAATCCTTATTCCCAGGATTGCTCCCTGACCTTGTAACTCAGCGGGTCAGACAGTGGCAGTGCCCCAGGGAAGTGCAGGGAAGCTCTTCCCGGGGGGAATTCCCTCCTGCCAGCTCAGCCTTCCCTCAGATGATCAACAGTGGTGGTTGAGTCAGAGTGGTGGATCCCCATCCCTGGAGGGGTGGATGTGGGACATGAGTCAGTGGTGGCCTTGGCAGTGCTGGGGTCCATGATCTCCAGGGCTTTTCCAATGTAAACAAATCTCTGCTTCTCCAATTCTACAAGTGAATTTAGAACCCAGATTCTTTTTTGCATCCTCCTGCCCAGGAAGAGGTGCTTATTTTCCTGGTTTGGCTTTTTCAGCCTCCTCCTTTCCCTGGCTCTTCTCTCCTGGGTGATGTCTTCCAGCACTGCTCATCACAGTCTGGCTCTGCAGTTAATTAGTGCAGTGTTTGTTTGCTTTGGAGAGCACAGGGAAGGTGAGAGGCTGGAGTTCAGTAGCTCTGCCCTCAGTGTTGTGTCTGCTCTGCAGCTCCCATGCTGAGGGCAGCTGGAGGCCAAAGCTCCAATTAAATTCCACTTGAACCCTCTAATAATACCAGGGAAAAAAGGAAAGTAGCTTCACCCTTGCACCACTCGCTACGTTGAAGTGATCTCACCCTGTTCTCCAGCCTTCAGATCTTTCTCTCTCCCCTTCAGCCTCCCACACTCCTCCCCAAACCAAACTGCACAAACCCAGCTCCACCTCTGCCCAGTGATCCCTCCTCTGGATCACATCCCCCTGGATGCAGCACTGGAAGGGACACTGAGCAAGTTTGCAGATGCTACAAAACTGGGAGGGGCTGTTGATTCCCTGTAGAGAGACCTCAATAAATCAGAGGCTGGGGAATCACAAACCTTGGGAATTTCAACAAGGGGAAGTGCTGGATTCTGCACCTGGGATGGGGCAACCTTGGGTGTAGGGATAGAGTGGGAATGAGAGGCTGGAAAGCAGTGCCAGGAAAGAGACGTGCCCTGGAGCCAGGAGGGACATACAGGTCAAGGGAGGGGATTGTCCTGCTCTGCTCTGACCTGGGGAGGCTGAACTTCCAATATTGGGGCAGTTTGGGGCACTACAATATCAGAAAGAGATTAAGCCATTGGAGAGTGTCCAAAGGAGGCAACAAAGATGGGGAGGGTCTGGAGGGGAAGGGTGTGAGGAGCAGCTGAGGGCACTGGGTGTGTTCAGCTGGAGGAGACTGAAGGGAGAGCTCCTTGCAGGGACAACTCCTAGGGAGGGGCAGAGGAGGGGCAGGGACTGAGCTCTGCTCTGTGGGACCAGGGCCAGGAGCCCAGGGAATGGCTGGAGTTGTGTCAGGGCAGGGGCAGGGGGGATCTCAGGCCAAGGGTCTCCTTTGCTCAGAGGGTGGTTGGGCACTGCCCAGGCTCCCCAGGGCAGTGGGCACAGCCCCAAGGCTGCCAGAGCTCCAGGAGGGGTGGGATGATCCTCTCAGGGATAGGGTGAGACTCTTGGGGATGGGCCTGTGCAAGGGCCAGGAGTTGGGCTGGATGATCCTTGGGGGTCCTTTCCCACTCAGCATATCCTGGGATTCTGTGGAGGCACCTCTGCCATGGTCATGGTCGCAATGAACCTCTCCTGCCCCAGGGACAAATCCCTCTGCCAACCAAGACAGAGCAGCTTTCCCTTTCCAGGAGAAGGAAAGTAACTCTGGGACTCAGAATGAGGGGGGGAAAAGAGACTCAGGTCAGGACAAAGTGAGCTGAGAGCTGAAATTTTACACACAGGCTGCACAGCACCTGCTCCCACCCACGACCACAAACATTATTTTGTGTGCAGTGTTTGGATTTCCATCCTTGTTCTTACAGACAAGGTTGGTCGTACAGATACAAAGAGACACAAAACAAGCAGAGAATGGCCCAAACCAAGCCCAAGTGTTTATGCAGACACAGACAACCTCCCATACAACCAAATATTTCGGTTTATATTTGTTTTGATTCATGGAATTGTTCTCAACCCTTCCAGTTCCTCTCTGGGAAGAAAGAGCATCACATAATATGTTGGCCCTTGTGTCACTGCAGCAGAGGCTGAACCTGCCAGAGTAATTTGGCACTGGATTTATGTGAGATTCATTACACTCACATTGAGTAAAACAAACTTTTTCTTCCACTGAAAAAATATCTGCAGAAGATACTTTGCGAAGGACATTCTGGAATTTTAATGCATGTGAACACCAGCACAACAGTCATTTAGGTATTATTTGTGTACAAATACTTCATCAGCTGCCCCATTAATAAAATCTGAAGCTGCTTTCCTGGAAAGGAATAGAAAATTTATATATTTGTAAGATGTTTTTCCTATTTCCATTTGAATTTCCACAAAATGGCCCATAAACCATGGAAGGACATCAACCCACCCCATGAGAGAAGAAGCACCAGCTCAAATCCACCCTGACCAGCCTGAGACTGCTGAAACATAGGAAAGCTTTGACATTCCCAAGTCAGACCCTGGCACTGGGATCTCTTGGAAAAAACCAAAGTGCTGCCTTTCCCCTGCTAGAGCAGGAATCATATTTCTCATCTGAATTTCTCTTAAAAAGGAGTTACTGCCCCTGGGTTTGATTTGTGAGGTAATTAAGCAGGTTGGGATTCTCTCCTCATCCTTTTCCCATTTTCAGGCTCCACTGCTGACTCTGGAAGATGCAGCTTATTTGTTCTTGCAGATAATGTCATTTATCCTGCTAAAACACCCATCCCTGAGCACAAGCCCATAAGCTCTGATTGTATTTTCCCAGATGCATTTCTTTAAGGCCAGAAGGAAATATCATCATCCCAATCCCTGAGGATGGGACCTGGAAATTCTCCCTGTAATTTCTGTGCTGTGCCTTGTAATTCCTGCTTCAGTTAAAGACAGGGAGAAACATCCATCCTTCCCTTATTTTGGCAGTGAGAATATACCCTGTCACCAAGCAAGGTTGAGCTTGAAAGGATTTGATTGCCCTGTGTAGGTATATTTATTTCAGATGGATCACCTCCATTCTTTGACAGATATGAGGCTTTTCTGTGACTGATGAATATTCAGTGTAATATTAGTTTTCCCCCAGCAAATTTATTAGTCTTGAAATTGCTAAGTTAGAGCTGGTCAGAAAAATAGTTGCATTTGTTTTGGAGGCACAATGGCTTGTTCTGCTGCTTGTAAGTGCCAAAAAGTCCTTGTTCATGAAATCAAGTCCAACATTTTTCATTCCTTCCTGCTGGAACTTTCCAATCGATAGGAAATGAGAAATTTTATGTAATGAGGATTTTTCGTCTGCTGTGACACTTTGATTTGTAGCTGCCAACATTTGAATGGGTTTATTCTCACCTTTAAAAAGGGAAGAGGAGGGAGTTCACAGCAGCAGGAGATGTTTCCCTGGCTGACCAAGAGCAGTGAGTTGACAGATCGTGGAATATCCTGAGCTTGGAAGGGACCCACAAGCAAAGACCTTCTCCAGAGGGTCACTGTTCCTGGCAAGGAGACTGTGGAGCATTTTTTCTTTCAGGTAGGAGGTGATTCAGAGCTCTGCAGATGCAATATGTTAATAAACCAGGCTTTCGCTTTGGGAGGATTAGTTTCTTTTTCTCCCCAATATTTTAATTACTCTGTAGCTGTAATAACTCGTGTTAAAACAGGATTTATAACATGTTCAAAAGGTCTTTTCCTGCCTTCTCACATTCCACAGACTTCTCAGGTGCTTGGAAAAAAAAAACAAACCAGGCAAAAATCAAGAGGATTCGTACGTGTGTGCACTTAATGAAGGCAGTGCAGTCCCAGGAGCTGCAGGGCCTGGATCCATTGCATCCAACTGCAGAACAACCAGGAAAAAAGAATTGAAGGAGCTGCTTAAAGCACTGCCAGACCCAGCATTTGACTGCTCTGACAGGGACTCCAATTCATCTCAGCCAGAAAAGCTCTGAGTCCACAGCAGAGGTGAGCAAGGGAGCTTTTTAAATTAACAGCAGCTTAAAGACTGAAAGTCAATGAGACAATATATGACAGGCCAGGGCAGAAAAGAGCAGAGTCATGAGACTGCAGCCAGGAGGTGGCTGAGGAGCCACCCCCTGAGCAGGAGCCTGGCTGGGAATAAAACTACATAAGGGGGTTGTTTGTCTCAAGTATTTTTCCAGCTCCAACCATTTATCCCTGGTGGGTTTATTCCAGATTCCCAGTTGTGTTCTGGAAATACAAACAGACACAGGGGCACACCAAGGCTTGAGTTTCACCTGGTTTTTAGCCTGGGCAGCTCCTGATGCCTGAAATATTCCTGTGTTGTGGCCCAATGCCCAGCCCTGCCTCTGGAAAGAGGCACTGGCCTGAAGATCAGAGGAGAGAAAAGTGTTCCTGCACCAGACATGGCCAATGTCAGAGCAAATCCCAGGATGGTTTGGGTTGGAAGGGATCTTAAAAGCATCCTGTGCCACCCCTGCCCTGGGCAGGGACACCTCCCACTGTCCCAGGTGGCTCCAGCCTGGCCTTGGACACTCCCAGGGATGGGGCAGCCACAGCTTCTCTGGGAATTCCATCCCAGCCCCTCCCCACCCTCCCAGCCAAGAATCCCTTCCCAATATCCCAATATCCAACCCTCTGGCAGTGGGAAGCCATTCCCTGTGTCCTGTCCCTCCAGCCCTTGTCCCCAGTCCCTCCCCAGCTCTCCTGGAGCCCCTTTAGGACCTGAGGTCTCCCTGGATCCTTCTCTTCTCCAGGTGAACCCTCAGCATTCCCAGCCTGGTTCCAGCCCTTGGAGAATGTTCATTACCTCCTCTGGACCTGCTCCAACAGATCCATGTCTTTCCTGATGCCACAGGGACACCTGAGCAGAGCTGGAGCCCTGGGATAACTGAGAGGGTGATGGAAACCATCAGTCCCTGTGGAGCACAAGCAAGTTCATGAAGGAAAACTGGTACCATGGTCAAGTAATTGCTGAGAAAGTCTAATGAGTTTGGGTTCCAGCCAAATCTATGTGAAATGAAAGTTTTTGGGGGCTTTTCAACTCAATTTTTACATGTCCTCCTTGTGCCCGAGGCTCCCAAATCACCTTCTGAGAGACTTGACCCCAGTGTCCCTTCTTGCTTCTGTCACTCAGCTTCAAAGAGGGACGATGCCCTTTCCTGGAGACCTTGGGGTGACCTGAAGAGCCCTAAATCCTACAACAACAAGGTGCAGACAAAACCTTTTCCTCTGGGTTGAAACCCAAGAAACTTCTCAGACAACCAAACAATCTCTGCTTGATCTGTGAAATTTTTTCATCATTTTTTGGGTCTCCATTGTTTTGGAGCAAAGGGTGGAGGTTTTTAACTGCTGCAATGACAGCTCTAACAATGAGGTGTCACTTTGAGATGTTCTTGTTCAAGCCATGTTGGCTGACACTGACAATTTCTTCAGTGATAAAGTCTAAAAAAGCAACTCAAGCTTCTAAATCTGTACAGATCCTGCTTTGGTGTTGATTATAATTCCCAGTCCTGCAGAGAGGAGTGTAATTATTATTTTCTCACATGTTGACAGTGAGTGAAATATTAGAAATGTTGAATATGTTTATCAGAAAGGAAAAATAGTGCTGAAAATGTGAGTCCATGGCCACAATTGAGGGCACTGAGCTCCCAAAAGATGGACCTCATTTCAGATGATGCTTGTAGAAGGCAGCAGCTGAGCCAGCACTGGCCTGGATGGCCATATGTGGTGAGAGCTGAGCCCAAGAAATTGGGTAAATGGGTTTCATTCCTCCCATAAAAAAGGAGGAATAAAACTGATGCTTTGTGAAGTTGAAATGGACCATGGAGAGCCTGATTTGCAGTTTAGCAGAAAAACTGTAGAGAAAAATGGAAATATCAAAAGTGGCAAATTTGGTTTTCATTAAAAACTTCTAGTTTCTTGACAGAATTTTGTGATGTCTTGATAAAATCATCTGTGGCCTTGAGGGGTTTTATTTGCCTGGATAAAGTAATACAATGAGGGAAGTCAGACTCATTCCATGAACTTTTCTGCCCCTTTAAAGCTCCTGGTTTTCCCTTGGAAACATCCTTGCTTTGAGAAATGTTGATTTGAAGTCCTTGGAATCAGGTCTCCATCAAGTAAATCAACTTTAGGCAACAGCTTTGGTCCCCAGACCATCCAGAACCTGCCTCCAGCTGCATTAGTAGCAATAAATGGTGTTTCTGACAAGGTTTCCTGGCTTCCCAATGGAATAATCTTCATTCTGTTCTGATTTTAAATTAAAAGACAGGTCAGAAATGCCCAGCCCTGGCTCAGCCCAACTGGAACACTTTAATCAGAAATGCATTATTACTTTTTCAGAGCCATGTTTGGCACAAAAGTGTGGATAGTCTCGACTAAAAAGAAAGTTTTTATTATCTGGCTCAGAAGGAATCAAAGGATTTTTCTGCCCCAGCCAAGTAAAATCACAAAATCCACAGATCTTTGCATTATTCAATGTTTTCCATCTTCAAACTGCAATCACTTATCTCTGCTATTTTAACAAGCTTTAAAGAGCCCTCGTGCACTCAAGTGGAAAGCTGAAATACTAAGCATGAACATAATTTATTGACCTAAAATATCAAGCAAGGTTACCAGGTTTAGATTTCCCTCATTTATTCTTTTGCTTGCTACTTGAAAGAGAAAATTAAGACAAATTATTATTTGTAAAACCAGTAAACTAGGTCATTGCAAATGTCAGAGAGGAAGCATTACAGCAAAATATCCACCATTAGACTGCCAGAAGGAATTATTCAGGATAACTTTAGACTTAAGTGGAGTAGAGTGTACTTTTAGACGGGACCTCTGGGAGCTCATTTGTACATTTTCAGTCCTTTTACTCAATGTCATGTGGAGCATTGGGGTGGCTTTTTTTGGTTAATTATGCAGGTGGGGGCATTAATCTGCTCTGACTGAGCCAAACAAAAAAGTGTCTGAGTGGCCACCTCTGGAATTAACAGGGAGGAGGAGGCAGCTCTGAAGGACAAGAGATTCCTCTCTTGGGAGGTGGATGTTGGGTAGGGAAGATGGATTTCCCTCTAGGAGCACCAGGAACTACAAAGCAAGGCCAGGATAACTCCTTCAGACTTAGAGATCTGCATCCAGGGGAGATGAATCCTGAAGTGAGGAACAGAAAGTTGCTGAAAGGTGGGACAAGGTGGAAACAGAGCAGGAAAGGCAGCAGCCTGAGGGCAAAGTCTGCTCCTAAATCCCAGTGAGCTGGTGCAGGAGGGAGTTCTGGCAAAAGGGGTGTGCTGGGGTGTTTTGGGGCAGTGCAGCCTGACCTTCCTTCTTGCAAGTGTTTTTGGGTTGGGATCAGGTGATGCCCTCAACTCAGCAGACAGTGTGTGCAGTGAGGAGCCAAAACCTGGACACAACCAGCTTTGAATCCCAGGATGGTTTGGGTGGGAAGGGACCTTAAAGGCATCCAGTCCCACCCCTGCCATGGGCAGGGACACTTCCCACTGTCCCAGAGCTCCAACCTGGCCTTGGACACTTCCAGGGATGGGGCAGCCACAGCTTCTCTGGGAAACTGTGCCAGGGCCTCCCCACCATTCAATCTATTAAACGGGCAACCATTTATTTTATGCCAAAGTTTGCTTGTTTAATGTTTATTTTTTTATTTTTATTTTGCCTGCCAGAGAAAAGGTCTCACTTAAAAACCCAGATGAGTAGTCACATAGAAAAGACAGAAAGAAAAAGAATATTGCAAAAGACAAACCCCCAAATCCAAGAAAACTAAAAATAGGAATACTTGTACAAAATCAGTCTTTTAGAGCCATTTTCCAGCATTTCCACTGCTCTCCATTCCAGCCTGGACCTTAAAGCCCATCCAGTGCCACCCCTGCCATGGGCAGGGACACCTCCCACTATCCCAGGTTGCTCCAAGCCCTGTCCAGCCTGGCTGTTGGTTGGACAATTGTCCAAAATGTCACCTCTGTGACTCACTGGGACATTGGTGGAGGCTGAAAGCAAACACCCACCACGGCCCCTCCTTGGCAGCCACCAAAACTGTCAAACCCAAAGGAGAATTTCTTACAAACAACAAACTGAGAACATCCTTTGGCTTCATTCCTCCCCTCCAGCCTTGCTGCCCTCACTCCCCCCCTCCCAGTAAACCCCCTCCAGGAGCTGTTTTCCCCCCTTTAATCTACAGTGGCTGAGGAATCTTCTCTGAGAACCTATTGTAACATTCATTCCTGAAAATAGAGACTTAACCTTCAGGTGCCTGAGTTGTCTTGACAGAGTCCTAGCCATAAAAATCCCCTGCACAACTCAGGCTCTGATGGATTGGGAGCCATAAATCTTGTAGTGATTGGAGCCAGAGTTCTCCACACTCGTTGCAACAAGTGCTCACCAGCCATAAATCCTTGTCTCCTTTCCTACAAGAGCCCATTTTAAATGGATTATTCTTTAGCTACTTGGGTGCTTCTTAAAAAAGACATCAGAGGCACTTTTGGGGAGAAAACGAGTCTCCTGGTGAAGGAATCCCAACATGAACACGAACATTTGTTGCTGAAGCCACAAGGGAGGCAGGTGAAGCATTTTATTCCTTGTAATACTCGTGGACATCAGTGAATCAAAACGGGAGACCAGACACTTTGATTGCATATTTTCAAGTGAGGACTCAGAAATACCAAGCAAACAGACAATTTTGACCATGTGTGGAGTGATATTTAAATGTAGAGATGAAACTGAGATTGCCTTCAGATCAGGGGAGAAATACACACCCGAGGGCTTTTCAAATTCCAAAACATCCCTGGAAAACCCTTTAAAGCAGCATTTCCTTATCTTGTGTATCATTCTGTGCCAGAACGATCTGTAAAGCCCACAGGGCAAGTTATTTTTTCCAGCAGCAATGTCTAAAAAGAGTTAATTCCATTTAGGAACTGAGAAATGCATCAATCAGTTTGGAATTCTGGCTTGTTGCACTGAGGGAAAGAACCTTTTAAACTTTTTAAACTTTCAACATTTTTAAACCCTTGCAGAGCCTGAATGTTTATTGCTTCCAGCTCTGTGCCCCTGCAGAGATGCAACACATCCCAGAGTGTTCCCAAGGCCAGAGCTTGGATAAAACTGTGAGCAAACCCTCCAGGACAGGCAGAAGGATGGAAGAAATGAGGAGCTCTGACATCAAGCCACATGTTCAGGTGTTCTCCTCAAAGACCTCAGACCTTCCACAAATCCAGATGAATCTTCTCAATGCAGAGGTGATCCATTGGGATCAAAACCAGGGAAAGAAGAGAAACTAGGGAAAACCAAGGAAAATCAGGGAAAGAAAAGAAAGAAGTTTCCCAAGGTGACCATGGAAAGAAGAAATCCAGCCCTAAGTCAAGGCAAGCACTTGGGCAACTCAGGGAACAAAACTAGGGGAATTTTGGTTGTTGCTTTGTTAAATGATCCCTGAGAGTGTTTCACAATTCCTGGGCGTGTTTGGGTCTTTGCCAAGAAATTTTGGGATGTCAAATGTGCTGGACAAACATCACAGATATAAATAGGGGGGTCTCTCACACCTCCTCTCACTGGAGACACCAAGAGCAAAGCTCAGGGCTGGTGCAGGGCAGTAAAGTCAGGAGAAGGACATGGAAGGACAATCCAAGCATAATTTCTTTGGGAACATTAACACCTCCAAGGTCAAAGTTCTTCCAGACAAACAGACACCCCCCAAATAACCATTCCAAGCATTTTCCTCCTCCTCAGCAGGAAAAAGCACCAGGGATGATTTAATGGCTTGAGTCATTAGTTGGATATTGATAACAGGGGTTGATGCCAAATCCCAAGGTTTGGCAGGGAGATGGAGATCCCATTAGAGCTTCTGTTACACTTGCAAGCCCAGAGTGAAACTTCCTTGCTCCAGCATTAAAAAAGGGCTTTTTTAACCCTATTGAAACATTTTTCTGGCCAAAATAACACCATCAGCTACTGCATTCCTTGGTTCTTAGTGAGGGGTGAGCTGTGCTTGTGCAATCTCCTGCTGCAAGTCACAGCAAACACGGAGCTCCCCCATCCCCCTGTGCTCCAGGAAGGGTCACCAGAGCTCCTTCTCCTCCTTCCCAAACCTCTGGGTCACAGGGCAAAGACACAGCCAGGGCATGGAACAAGCAGCAGGTGTGTTCCCAGAGCACAAAGCTGCTGAATAAATAGTGGGTTCTGTCTACTCCTCTTGGTTTGCTGGTGCTTAAACTTCCAGGTCGTTCCTGGAGCTCAGTTTCCACCTTCCCCTGGCAACCAAGTCAGTGCTGGAGCAAAAAGCAGCCTTTTTTAAAAGAGTCACTAATTATCACAGGGCAATGAAACCATGAGGGTCAACAGGGGAAGAATTCCCCTGGGATATGGCCTGGAACTCATAACTGGGATTATTTTCAGCGATTTTCCCTGCAATAAAAGCAAACCCCTCACCCAAACTGTACCAGCTGGATACCCAGGATTCAAATGAAGCCTCTCCTCATTGATAATCCCAGATTATCAAGCAGGTGGTGTCTGAGGAGGAAAACTCCTGTTGGCAGCACATGTGGAGCTGCCTCGACCTCAGCCAGAGTGAGGAGGTAGCAGATTTTCTCTCCAGATGGCAAATTTTACTTCTCCTAATTCCAGATCTGTCCCCAAACACCTGAACTCTCCACACACACACATTGAAACATCACTTTCCAGGCTGCTGAATGGAAGTAAAGTTTATTTAGCAGCTTTAAAAATGAGAATTTCAGCCCTCCTGCTCCAAACAGTCAGTGTGGGGCTGCATCCTGGGGCATCTCTGGAATAAAAACTTGCAGAAATAAGCTTTGAAATTAATCCTAGGATTAATTAGGAGAGAGATAGAAGTATAGAGTTCTAACCTGCCTTTCTCCTAATTAAAGGCTGACCCTGAAGCAGTGGAGACCTGCAGGTGTTTAACAGCACAAGTCAATAGATCCCCATTGACTTTCCAAAGTCAGTCTATTCCCCTTCTACCCAACCTGGCATCCTCAGAAAACAGTGCTGAGAATCCCAATGAATTCTGTGCCATTTTGGGTCAGGTCAATAAAAATGATCCATATTTATTAGTTCTTCCAATGTTTGGCTGGTGTTGAGCAGATTTTCCCCCTTTCCTCCCCCCCTCCCCTGTTCAAAGGGCATGGAGGCAGATTCTCAGCACTGGGAAGTTTAAAGGATCACATTTTCTTTGAAGTCAACCCACTGCTTGACAGGACAAGCCAATATAAAGCCTTATTTTTTTGGTCAAATAACTGCTTTATTCAATTTGCAGGAAAAGCCATAGAATTCTATGGAATGGTTTGGGTTGGAAGGGACCTTAAGGATCATCCAGTTCCAAGCCCTGCCACGGGCAGGGACACCTTCCACTATCCCAGGTTGTCCTGTGCAAGGTTTGCTGAAAAACAGAATTATCATCTCAGGTCCATGGTATCTGCTAGGGCTGCATAGAGAAGGAAGTGCCTTCTCTGTTCCCCAGACTGCTTGAGATACCACAGATTTTTCCCCCCTTTTTATTAAGTGGGAACTAAACCCTGAATATTAAAAAGCTGTTGTGGATCCAGTTGTGCTCTGTGTGAGCAGGGACAGGACCCAGGGAAGGGCTGGAGCTGTGCCAGGGCAGGGTCAGGGTGGATCTCAGGGAAAGGTTCTTCCCCCAGAGGGTGGGTGGGCACTGAACAGGCTCCCCAGGGTTTGGTCACGGCCCCAAGGCTGCCAGAGCTCCAGGAGGGTTTGGACAACACTCAGGGCCAGGGTGGGATTGTTGGGGTGTCCTGGGCAGGGCCAGGGGTGGGACTGGATGGTCCTTGGGGGTCACTCCCAGCTCAGGATATTCCATGATTCACTCAGCCCAAACCTCTCCCAGGATCCTCAGGCTGTGATTTCAAACCGTGTGAAATACAAACTCTGTGTTAATTAGTGGCTGTGAGTTTAAACTGAGGTGATTTTCTCTTTTATCAGGACAATGATAATTTCACTACATCTCTAAAGCTGCTCTCTGTTGTTTTTTCCAGAGGTGGAGACAAGTGAAATCCATCTGCCACAGTTCCCAACCTCTCTGACAGCTCTGAGATAGACACAAAAAGCCAATTCCCGACATGCATCCAAATGAGATGAGAATCAGGGATTTGGGGATCACCCAGGGCACCCTGTGCATGTCTAATGCCAGACAGGCCTTTGTGGGCACTTGAAATCCAGCCACAGTTTTTACTGACTGAATACAGGCCAGAAAATCATTTCACAAACATCAATGGGCTTGAAAGGGAAAATGAAAAATTCATCTCGAGAAAGAGACAAATGAGCTTCACTCATTTCTTCTCCCAGAGTTAACAAGTGTATAAAGGGATTTATTCACCATTGCCAGTGTTAAGTCTGTGCTGGAATGCAAATGTCCCTGCCTTGTAAAGCCCTTTTACACTTCAAGACCTGTCTGGGATTTCAGTTAAATATTTGGTCAGAAAGGGTCAAGTGCAGAGCTCAAAATTCCTTTCCTTTACAAAGCACTTACAGGGAAAACAAAGTGGGGATGTGGAAAGCGCCAAAATGGAATATTTACAACATCCCTTTAAAGTCAAAATGTTTCTTTTCAGACTTGAAAGGGCTTTTCTGTGAAGCACTTTGGAAATGAAACAGAATTTCAAACCCAGATCAAGGTGCTCTCGGTGTCAAGGCGCGTGAACCAAATCCTCCCATCTTCAAGTGGAAAGTGAGAACTTCACAGGGATTTAAGGACAAAGTCTCATTGTGGATGAAGAGAAATTTAATTTCATGAAGAATGTCAATTTTCATGTGTTCTTGTCTGCCTTGGATGGGAAAAATATTTGATGTCTCCAGCAAAAACTGCTTCAACATCCAGCAAGGATCTGGGTACAAACACTTCTGTTCTATAATCAATGCAGAGCCAGTGGCTTTTACCTTTTTAGGCCAATTTCACTTTATGGATCCAGTCCTGCACTCCCAGACCCAAGATATCCTATCATGACATTTTCAAAATATGACTCTTATGCTTCACTAAGGCAGAAAACTGAATTATTCGGGTCAAGCAAAGTGCAGTTCATTCCCATCCCTGCCCTGCTTTGGCCTTGCTGATGCTAAAGAGTGACAGCAAAAATGGATTGGCCTGGGGACAAATTCCAAGTGATAATGGTGCTGCTGATTTTAGGGCTCCTGACATTTTCCACTTAAGCCTGGAAGGATTGTCTGGCCTGAGTGGGAAGCAGCACTCTTGGCTATGGCCCACAAACAGCAGAGGTGTGAGATCATCTGATTCTAGAAGAAATATGGGGTTTTTCCCTGTCACCAGCTTTGTTTGTCCACAGGGGACTTATTTACTATCTCTGAGCTTCAACTGAAGCATTTTGAGGAAGTTGGGAATTACCAAACCTTGACAAATGCTGGGCCTGGCACATAAATGTCCTTCAGAACACTGAAAACACAGGGTTTTCTAAAACCTGTCATTTTAATTTTCAGAAAGTCCCCTTCACCACATGCACTCAGCTCAAAATAACACCAGGAAAGACCCAACAGCACCTGGAATGTGTTGGATGGAGGAAAACCCTTCAGCTCCAGCTCCCCCCTGCACTGCCAGTGCTCTCTGCTCTGCCCCTCCCAGTCCCAGCCCTTCCATCCTCCCAGCCAGGTGAGTTCAGGGCTCACCTCATCTGCTGGTGAGTCAAACTGACACCCAAATGTTTGGATGATCTGGGAATGAGGGACCATCCAACCCAGCCTGGCTCCCTGCTGGTGTCCCATGGGCAGGAATGGCAGAGTTTTGGGGGTTGTTTGCCTTTGAGAAGGGAACTTGGTCAGGGGAAACATCAAAAACCCTTGAGGAAAAGTGTGGTGAGAGTCCTCCAGCACTTGGTGAGGCCACAGGCTGAAGATGCCAGTCCTGATCCACTGGGCAGCTCAGCTTCCTTTGTCATGAGGTCCAGTCCCTGGGAAAAGTCTGAAGGGCTTTGGGATCTGGTCCAAGGGGTTCTTTGCACCTCTCAGGGATGAAAACCCGCCAGAAAACACCTACATCCAGCACCTGGGGCAGTTTTGGATTCAGTCTGGGCAGGAAACACCTCTGCCTCTCCCTGAGCCCAGTGGATTCAGCACTGGGAAGGAACCCCCTGGCTTCCCAACACTCATTCCCTGTGACAGGCACTGCCACTGTCCCTGTTTGCCATAACAACCGTTTCCAGGCACTCCTGCACCCTGGAAGCACAAATCCCAGAGCTTTATATCAACCAAAACAGCTCCACAGACAAAACATCTTGTCAGCATCTGCACAATCTCTCCTGATGGAGCCAGTGATGGATGTGACACATCAAAACCACCCTGCTTAGACATGTTCCCTGCTTGCTCAAGCTCTTCCAGAGGGGCTGGGAAGCAGCACAGGGAAGAGCAGGGCAGGAGATTCTTGTTTTACTGACACACAAAGCACATCCAGAAGACATCCTGTGATTAGTAGCTGGAATTAAAGCACAAATTGTTACTTACCCACCCATCTTCTCACACAGCCCTCACAGTTTCTCTAAATAGCAGCAGGAGGATTTAGAGCTTGGCAGAGCTTGGGGGCACTGGGTTTGCAGGTGTTTGTTCGAGTTTATCAAATACTTGCTCTGTCTGGGTCTCTAAATGTTGGGGACAGAGTGACAAGAGGACCCCGGGACACCCGAATCTCCAGGGATGGGGTTTTACACCGTGTAAAGGTTCAGACTCTGTGCAAGGAGGATCCTGCTCAGAGATCCCAGCACTGCAGAGCTCAGGGAGCTGCTGGCAGGGAGCTGAGGGTGGGCAGCTCAGCCAGGGGCTGGAGGATTTGGCAGCTCCGAGGGATTTGTGGGCCAGCAACATGTGAGTCCTGCCCCTCTCTCCTGCTGGCAGCTCCATAAACTCCCACACTGCTGCTCCACATCTTTGTGTGCCCCCCTGGAGTTCCAAGCTAGCTGGTTATCCACCAAATAACGAGATTTCCCTTTAAAGCAGGGAGACTTAAATGAAGGAACATGAGCCCTTTCATTTGCTGCCTGACTTTCCAGGCTTTTCGGTGCCTCTCGCAACCTTTCCTGTGCAGCTCAGAGCCCAGAGCTTTGTAATGCCATCCGTGGGCAGGTTCCCATTTCAGCAGAGGAGCTGAGGCTTTGAGGAAAACATTCAGCGTTGCAAGACCCCTGATAAAATCCCTGGAGCTGGCAGCTGTGTAATCTGAAGTGCACATTTCCAGGCCCTTTTCCCTGGCTGTCGAGCTGATAACTCACTGCCAAAGCTGGACTTTGTCCAGATTATTTAACAAATAAACACGAGTACTTGAGGAGAGAATCCACAAACAAGCCACTAATCCCCCCCAAAAAGCTGGATTCCAAAGGATGAGTGCAAGTTTGCTATTCCTGCCGTGCTTAAGGCACAGAGATACCAGTAATTCTGGTGGTAGGATTAAACCCAATTTGTGCTTTCAATCATGAGGTAGAAAATTCAGGAGGGATGGGAGAAAAGCAACATGACTGAGAGGTTTTTCTACTTAAATAGCACAGGAATATCAGCTAATGCTTTATCCTGACTCTTCCAGCCCTTCTGGAAAACCAGAGCAATGTTGAATATTCCAAAATGAGGGGGGAAAGTGCGATTCCGAGCAGCTGAATCCCAGGGAATGGGGCTGGACCTGTTGAATGGCCTGTTCTAAATTGCTTTAATATGTCATTAATCTGCACCTTCCTGAGGCATCCCTGTGTTTGCTCATGAGAGGTAAGTGGTGAAGAGATGATGACACTTGTCATGAAAGACAAGGGGATTTCTACACAGTCTTCTGTGCTCTCTCACAGAGAAGGGGACAGAGGGTTCTGCCTCTCCAAGTCTCCCAGGGATGGGGTTTATCTCCCAGCACAGACATCCCTCAGCAAGGCCTGTGATGCACTGAGATCACGGAATCACAAAATCCCGGGATCACCAAGGTTGGAAAACAACTCCAAGGTCAGCAAGTCCAACCTGTGCCCCATCCTCACCTTGTCCCCCAGCCCAGAGCACTGAGCGCCACATCCAGTCCTTCCTTGGACACCTCCAGGGGTGGGGACTCCAAACCTCCCTGGGCAGCCCCTTCCAATGTTTTAACAACCCTTTCCATGAAGAAATTCCTCCTGATGTCCAACCTGAGCCTTCTCTGGTGCAACTTGAGGTTTCCTCTCCTCCCATCCCTTGTTCCCTGGGAGCAGACCCCAAGCCCCCCCCAGCTCCCCCCTCCTGTCAGGGATTGCAGAGAATTCCAGGGGCCCCCTGAGCCTCCTTTGCTCCAGGCTGAGCCCCCCCAGCTCCCTCAGCTGCTCCTGGGGCTCCAGCCCCTTCACCTCTGGGATGGCAGGTGTGTGCTCCTGCCAGCTTTCCTAAATCATTCCACCCCAGAACCCCCCGGCAGCAATTTTGGGCTGGAAAATCCTCCTTTAGCCTGGGAACACAGCACTGAGCTTTTCTCCCCAGCTCCCAGCATTTAGGGAGGCAACTCAAGGCATCTCATTGGGAGGAATAAAGGCAGCAAACCCAATTTTTGGGCTATTAACCTGTTAAAAGATGGTTTGTGGACTAAACAAAGTGATACCTGTGGTGTGCCCGGCTCTGGGTGTGAACAAGGGGGGGTTGGCAGTGACTTTTTTGCTGCCTCCTGTCCATTGTATTCCTGCCCCCCCAGGGCAGATCCAAGGGAGGGAATGACCAGCACTGTTGGTGCCTCGATCTCCTTCTCCTGTCAAGTGTAAAACAAAACTCACAAGGAGTGACAAGGGCTCCCTGAAGAGCAGTAAAACGAGTGCAATTCTTTTGACAACAAGTTTTTTCCCATTAGAAAAATGTCAAGTCATCAAACACAGGTTTTTCTACATCAGAAGGACAGGGAGGGTTTCTGTGTAAGTGAAGCAAACAATTTGTTCAAACTCCATAAATAAGAAACATCTTTTTTTCCCCCCCTTTGAATCAGAGTAATGTTTTATTCAGCCTGAGTGAGTGATGCCACCTGCAACCCCAATCCAGCCAACTCCAGGGCTCCCAAGTCCCAGGACAACCTGTCCCAGCAACACCATGCTCAGGGTAGGATCAGTTTTCCTGCTTGGGAGACACAAACTCTCCAGACAAGGAGGTTCTTGCACATGATTCCTCTTGCTGCAGGAAATTTTACATAGGAGGAGCTTTTCCTTCAGCCCTCCCTGCCTCCTCCAGCTGCTGCCCGAGGGGAAACCCCTTATCTTCAGTGAGCAGCATTCCCTGAGGATGCAGAGGGAAAATCGATAGCAGTGCAGAGATGCGCTGGCTCTGAAGTGCTGAGGAGATGGGAGCCCATCACGCATGATTAGATGTGCTGATTATGTGCTGATATTTAGCAGAGGGATTCCCTCAGCAGCTGCCTCTGGCTCCCCTGTCCCTTCTCTGTCCTTCTCTGCCCCTGCTGTCACATCTCTTGGCTCAGCATCGCTTGTGCTTCCCTGGTTTCACATATCCCTGAGCTCTGGGGCTTTGTGCACACATTTGCCTGGGTTTTTGGAGAGAGGGAGGAAGCCCAGGGGAGTGGTGGCTTCGGATTTCCAGAGGGCAGGGTTAGATGGGATATTGGGAAGGAATTCTTCCCTGGGAGGGTGGGCAGGCCCTGGCACAGGGTGCCCAGAGAAGCTGTGGCTGCCCCATCCCTGGGAGTGTCCAAGGCCAGGTTGGAGCAACTTGGGATAGTGGGAGGTGTCCCTGCCCGTGGATGAGCTTTAAGGTCCCTTCCAACACAAACCATTCCACGATTCTGTGATTAATAAATTCCTTCTCTTGGCCTTCTGGGAACACTGGAAAGGCTTTCCCAGTGATACAGCCCTGCAGTTCCCTGAACTCCCCCCGTCTCCATTCTCCTTCTCCAACACAAAGTTGGTTAGAGTTAATTAATTAATTCTTACCTTCTTTACTCAGACTTCAAGACATTGGACAAGAGGCTGCTGTGGTTCCTATTTAGCACAGCCCTGTTCTGCCCTTCAGCGGGGCTTCCAAACCCTTTGAATGCAAACACCAGGGAATCTCTAATTAGCTCTGCAGCCATTCCTGGTGGTGGCTCCTAAAGCCCGTTCTGTGCTTCTATCACTTCTATGGCAGAGCTTAGCACTGGATAAAAGCAGGGGGTGTGGATAGCAAAGCATTTCACTGCCAGTCAGGGGTGACAAAGAGGAGGGCAACTGGGAATTCTGCTTTTATTCCTTCTGCAGTCCATCTACTCTTAACTATGAGCATGAGCAGGTAAAACCTGAGTACAGAACTACAACGCCTTTGTCTTGATGGTGTTTACAGCTGTAGAGCAGCCAAGGATGACAAGCAATTTCCCTAAAGAGCTTAAACACTTTGCACGCCCAGTCACATCCACAGGAGCCTCAGTGCTCTGCAGAACAAGGCAATTACACTGCAACATTGCTGCTGAATCCCAAACCCCACCAGCAGCCGTCTCTGGATTCAGCAGGACCCTCACTGCAGGAGGAATAGAAAGTTCATGGTTTCAGCTGAGCTGTAAAGCCTGGCTCTGATTTTTAGGCTAAAGGATATTATTTTCTTGGGATGTTCCGTGGCTCAAAGTGTTTAAGGGATTAGACAGCAGAGCTTCCTCCTTTAGTCTCCATCTCTTTGGCACTGCTGGGGACATTAAATAGGAGCAGCAGTTTAGGTAAGCAGGAAGCTCAGAAGGAACAGTTCCAGGTTTCTACAATGAGTATCATAAATACACACTAAAAAAGGAAAAAAAGGAAAAGTTTAAACATCAGTATCTATAGCTGGATTCATGGCTATAAGGAAGAGCAGAGAAATCAGAACCTGCAGCTGAAACCCTGAGTCTCAAGAGGGAAAAGGTCCTGGCACCTCCCTCCCTGCCAACCCCGAGCACCCAAACTCCACCAGCTGCCTCAGAGGACTGAGCTTTGCCCCTGCTTGTCACATGCTCCCTGGGATCAGGGCTGTGCCACACTGGGAAGGTACTGAAAGAAAAGTAGGAAGGACAAAACAGCCTCATTAGCAGTTTAATTGCAGAAAGAAAGTCCCTAAAAGAACTTTTGCTTAGTGAATAGCCTTTCTTTTCAATTACAGGCGAAATATCTACCTGCTCAGATAAGGTGTGTGCCAGTGGGATGCTCATTAACCTGGATGTGTTTGCTTTGTTGGACTGGGCTGATAATTAAAGTCTTTCCCTTTGATTCCCTCGGGAATGAAAGGGTCTGCCTGTCTCTGCCCTGAATAATCCTTGAGGGAACAGCCTTGGATGGCAGAATGTGTCTGGGAGGGGCAAACTGTGTTTCTGTGCAGAAGCCAAAGCTGTGACCAGCCCTGGGCAGTGCTGCTAGAAGCTGAGCCTGGATTAGAGCTGAGTTTGGGAGGAGAATCTTCCCCAGCTTGTGCTTTTGGGGACTTGAGGATTTCTGTCCTGGCTCTGGGTGTCCTGCACCAAGTGGGGACATTCCTGCTGCTCAGGGACACTGGGAAGGGGCAGGTTGAAAGCCCTGATAAGCCCAGATAAGGCTGGATAAGCCCTTCCTGCCATCCAGGGGTTGTTGCCAGTGTCCTGCTGGAGAAACCTGGCCTTCAGAAAGGAGAAAACAGCCCTTATTCCTTCTCCCTCCCCTCAAAATGGACAGAACTCTCTTTGTCTGCCTCTGTCCAGGTTCGTCCTGACTAATGAGCCAAACTCTCCAGCATCACCCACCCTCTCAGGACTGAAATGTCAGGCTGCCGAAAAGCCCGAGCTGGTGCTGTACCCTGGGAGTGTGTGTGGGCTCCCACCCCGCGGGGCAGGGCATGGCAGCGCTCCCTGTGTCCTCGGAGCCCGGAGAGGGAGAGACATGATGCAACACGGACCAGAAGGCTCCTGCTTGCCCCTGCAGAGCAAACCACCTTCCCCTGCTGCCAGACACCAACGCGGGGATCACAAATCCGCAAGCCCTGGGGCAGTGCCCGTGCATTCACCTGCTCCCGAACCTCTGGATTAAAACCTTCCTGCTGCCCTCGGGCCCCGCTGAGACACAATTCCCTGTGGCTGCCGAGGCTGGTGCGCCTTTAACACAGCTCTGACAGCCGCAGTTGGGCTCTGCTGCAGCAGCTCAGCCAAGGGGGGCTGTGGTCCTGCTGGGCTCAGGATGAAGCTTAAGGTGACGTGGGATGCACAGAGGGCCCAGCAGTTAAGCCAGGCTTTGCTGGGGCTGGGTAGCCCAGCTCTGGAGTGCGGGGGCAGTGCTCTGCTGCCATGGGGGGAAGGTTCTGAAGGAATTAAGTCTATTAAAAGGTTGCAGAAGGCTCCAGCCCTGCTCCCCTGGTGGGAGGATGGGGCCGCAGGGTTTCTCTGCATCCCTGGAGCTGGTTTTTCCGTAGCAGTTCAAAGACTGTGTTCTCTGACTCCTTCTCTGGCAGCCCCTTCATACTGAGATGACTGAGCAAATTCCTCAAAGCCCACAGTCCCACAACTCTGCCACACCAGGTTTTTCAGTTCCTTGAACAGTCCTTCCTCTTTCAAGTATTCCAGAGGCACCAGAGCAGGGAGTTCAGTGCTGCCTCTGCCTGTTGTCGCTGCAGTGAGGGAGAGGGATGAGACCCAGCGAGATTTCCTGCGTGTTTGCTCAGAACTCGCTGCTCTCCAGCTCGAGAACTAATGCTGAGAAAGGCACTTTGAGCCCAGACTTGGTTTGGATGGCGCCCGTGCCAAGCTCGTGACTTCCACGCCAGATTAATGCTTACCTCCCAAATCTTTGCGTGTTAAGGAGGAAAAGAAACGCTCTGTCAATGCCCAATAAATGGTTTCAGGAACAGGCTTTCCTCTGGAGGGGAAGAGAAAGAAAATGCAGCAGCTCAGGGTTTCAGTAGGGAAGGTTTAACCCCTTCAGAGCTGGGCTGCTCAGCTCCCATCAGACATTGTTCACTTGCACTCTGCACCTCCTGGGCACACAAATGCCATCGTGGGGACAGCACAGACCCCTCAGCAGGGCACAGCAGCCCCTGCTCACCTCCAGAGGTGCAAAGAGCTCTGTTATTTGCTGAACAAACAGCCGATTTTTGAGGAGCATCTTCAGGAGATGCTGGAGCTCTCCAGAAATCCTCACTCCCAGGGAGGTGTGTGTTCTCCTATAGATGCGCCCCAAATAATGTGAGAGGGGTGACCTGTGCTTGTGCAGGATCCCGTGGTCTGTGTGCTGCTTGCTCTGGCTCAAATCCTGTGTCAATCTTTGCTGGTTTAACCTAAATCTTTCTTCCTACAACTTAAACCCATTAATTCTCCTGTTGTCCCCCACGGATCAGGAGAACTCATTACTTCCTTCCCTGTTCTCTCTCATGCATTTGAAGGCTGTATTTATCTTTACAACCTCTCTGGAAAAACTAAACCATTGCCTTTATCTCCAAAAAAAACCTGAGAGCAGAGGAACTGAGAGTGGGGGCTCTTGGTTAATTTTCAATATCTAGAAATGTGGAATCTAAACCAGTCCTGTGCTGCTCAGTGTTGGACCTGGCACAGACGTTTCCAGCAGTGCTGTCATCTCCAGCTTTCTCATCACAAAAATTTGGGATGATTCTGCAATTCCTGGAGCCCCAGAGCACCCAAGGAGGGTGAAAAGGGGATCTATTGATGGGGTACAAGCACCTCACTGTTGTATCAGCACCTCCCTCAGGCAAAATAGAAATTTAGAGGCAAATCTGATGGAAAAAAGTGCTATTTTCAAGTTTACCTATAACACTGAATTTCATCTGCAAAACACTCACTTCAGCAGAGCAAACAGCAGATATTGTTTGCTCCTTCCTTTTGATTACTTTTCAACACTGAGTCTGTGCTGTGCTTGAATTTTGGCAGGAGACTGAGACTGAAACGAGGAGGTAAAGCTCAGTCTGGAGAAAGGGAGATGGAATCTTTTTTTCCAGTTAAAAAAACCCCAGAAACTAAAAAACAAATTAGTTTGATACTAATACATGTTGTAAATTCAAGCTGTTAATTGGAAAAAAATAAGACCACAAACATTTCAGGGGGTTTTTATGTGTTTGTGTCAATCAGGCACTTGGAGAACAAACAAGCTTTGATTATTCTTCATTTGAAGTGATGTTTCACTTCAAAACTTCCTTCAATTGGAAGCTGAAAATTGCTCAAGAAATGCTGGGATTTTAAGAGATTTATCCAGCTCATTTCTAAAGTGGTTTTTAAATTATTTTTTTCAATTCATTAATAATATGAAGATATGGATTTTTCCCCCTTTTCCTCTGGAGTCACCAGCCAACCATCCAAGTGTTTCTTTGCTCAGATCAAGGTGGGAATTTCAGCCTCTGGCAAAGGGGGAAAGATGAGCTGGGATGGGTTTACCTGAACCTGCAGAGCTGCCACGTTTGGCTTTACAAATCTTTACCACCCTCTCTCTGAAATAACCCAACCTTTTGCCATTTGCTCTTAGTAAAGCTTGAATGAATTAAAACCAAACCCAAATTAGAAGTATAAAAAAAAAAATCCAAGCAGGAAAAAAAAAGGAAGTGGGGAGAAAAATGGGGAGGTGGAGAGAGAATTCTCTGGGACGGAATATTTTGGTTTGAGATGCTTTATTCTGAGTAAGGCTTTGATTAAAATAAAAAAGGAGGTTTAAAAGACAAAAGGAAAAGGCTCATTTGACATCCCATATTCGATAGCAAGTGGAATATTTTTCCTCTTGCACTTATTTTCTAAAGATGACTTCTCAACCAACAAGACACTGCAGTTTAGCCCCAAATCCCAATAAACCAGATGAACTAATTGAGCTGGAAAGCTCTGAGCCAGCTCTGCTGCTGAAGCAGAGGAGCTTTGCCAAGGGAAGCTGTGCAGCCCCTGAGCCCACACAGACAGAATCCCAGGATTTGTGCCTTTATCCATGGAATGTTAACAAGGCATGGCCTGTGGGGTGACCCCTTCCTGGAGCCTTGCCTGTCCCTTGTTGTCCCTGCTCCATCCCAGGTGGAGCTGGGAATGTGTTTGTTGGTGCCATGGGATTTCCACACTCGCCTCCATCTGCCAACAAGACCCTCTGGATCCCTCCCAGCCTCCTGCCCACTCAACTTGGGGATGCTTCAAGCACCCAAACAGCCTGCAAACCCACTGACTGGGCCCTTGTTATCCAGGCCCTGCTTCCCTGGGAAGTTTGCCAAGGAATTGGGATCAGGGTGGTGCCTTTCAGTGGCTGAGTGACAGCTCAGTGTCCCACCAAGCACAGCAGTGTGAGGTGTTCACAGATTGGGAACCAGGACTTGGGAACAAGAATTTCTGGCTCTTTTTGGCTCCCTTCCCAGCTCTGCTCCAGCTTATCCAAAGAGCAGTGCCCTGGCAGGACACCTTTTTCGTTCTGAGTTCTATGCAGTTGCTAAAATAATCAGGATGTAAGGCAGATCAGTGTCTCTCTTCCAAAACCAGGTCTAGAATACTTGGATGATGCCTGCCTTTCTCTGGGAACATGAAATCTCTGCAGCACCTTCTAGCAAGTGTAGTCCTTGGCCTGGATCCATGGGAAGATTGGCCTGGCTGGTTGGATCCAGATGAAGTAATTCCAGAAGAAAAAAAGCTCCCTGAGATCTGTGGTGGGTTGTGAGGGGCTTCAGGGTCTGCAGCAGCTTCTCTAATACCCTACTGAGAAACATTGGGAAATGTCTGTTCTCTGCAGCAGAATTATTGGATATTGGGAAGGAATTCTCTCCTGGGAGGGTGGGCAGGCCCTGGCACAGGGTGCCCAGAGAAGCTGTGGCTGCTCCGTCCCTGGAAGTGTCCAAGGCCAGGTTGGAGCCACCTGGGACAGTGGGAGGTGTCCCTGCCCAGGGCAGGGGGTGGGACTGGATGAGCTTTGAGGTCCATTCCATCCCAAATCATCCTGGGATTCCATGGACATGGGGCAACAGCACCATACTCCTGATATCCACAGCTGCCTGAAAAATTAGGTGATAATGACAAATACCTTCATTTTTACCCCATCCTAGTGCCAAAGATTTGTCCTCCTTAGGTTCTGCATCTGGCAGTTGGAAAGACATTCCCAAAGACTCATGAAGGGCCAACTTGTGGATCTGAAGAGTCTGGATCTGAGAGAATTTTCAGTGAAGTCCTCTGCAGTTGTCATCAGTGTTCATTCCCTGCCAGGATCATTTGCAAAAGACCTGGAGAAATATTCTGTGTCTGCAGCCCATTCTGTACTGATCAGGGGAAAACAAATTGCTCCTTTTTAGTCCCCCCTCAATGTCTGAGCAGAGATGGAAGCAGATTGTACCCTGACAACTCTCCAGAGGAGCCTGAACCACCTTCACGAGCTACTTCTGCAACCCAGACAGGAATGTGGTGCTCCAGGGTGAGGGAACAGCCTGACCTGGAGAATCTGGACCAGAACCAGACACCCCTGCAACCATCAGCCAAATGTTGGAGCCACCAGCCAGATACCAGCACCTAGAAACCACAGGGACCACTTTGTCTGTGCACACTGAACCCGAGGGACACACAGCACACCATCAACCCCAGGGACAGTAACAGGAGATCCCACTACAGCCATGGAAACGAGGAACTGAGGGGTGCACTCGGGACTATTTCAGTGTCTGCAATTCCATGATCACATGAGGCAGGAAGATGATGCTGAGGAATTGTGTTTGAGATGTTTTCAAGGGCTGATTTAAGTCTGTTGTGCAGCAGCTGAGTCTTCTGGGAGCTGGTGGAGGAGGCCTTGCTTTTGCCATTGGTTTTGTTTTTTTAGGTATTTCTTAACAATTGTTTCAGGGAATAGGGAAAGGTGACATCCAAAGGCTGCCTGAGATCCAAAACTGGGTCTCATGTTCTCTCCTCAAAGCACAGGTGCTGTGGGTGCTCTCCTCCTCCTGCAGCCACTCCTGAACCACTGTCCTCTTCTGCCAGGCACTGACTGAGCAGGTGGCACCTCCTGGGCAATGCCTGGGGTGCAGATGCCCACAGTGACATCCCCCCTTGGGATGGCTGCTCCAAGCTTGGGATGGTGCCAGTGACCGGGTTCAACGCTCCTCCTTCTCCCTGCATGGCCACACCACCCGTGGGTGGGTTTGGTGATTCATGTTACTCCCATCCAGTGGCAGCTGTGGAGAAAGGAAACACAAGACACTGACAGAATCCTTGCTCCTCCCATGCCAACATCCCCTTCTGCCTGGTTTGGGGTGGGGGATCCACAGTTAAAGGGTCATGAGCTCCTTTCCCTTTGCCATGAAAAGCTTTGCACTCTCACTTTTCCCTTCCAGCTCTTCTGCCTCGCCTCCCCCTTTCCCTCCACAACAAACAACATTCAGAAGGCTCGAGCTGAACCTGCTGCTGCTTTGACACCACCACAGAGTCCTGGTCTAACACATCAAGGACAGGCTGTGCTGTGTCATGAGGGGAACATCAAACCCAGCACGACTTAACTCCTCCTGGGAGATACATTACCACACACTCTGCCCTTCACCTCCTCAGTCAGGACCTCCCTGAGGAGCCTCAAAGCTGTGGAACAGCTGAACCTTCAGAAGGAAGAGGAGAGCTTGGCTGCCTACTGCCTCTAGCATGTGCTGAGGGGGTGTGTGGCTGTTCCTGCCAGAAGCAGAAGCTGCTCTGCCTGGACCTGTTAAAAAAGAGTAAGTCTGGCTGTAAATAGGCATTTCATCACAATTGCACTGAGTGTCATCGAGGAGAGGGGACTTCTCACCATCACAACATGCAGGAGGAAGAGAACTATCCTGATGTAAACCCAAAAGGGGTAAAGTGCAGTCCCAATCCTTTTGTTGCCCCAGATGAACAGATAGTGAAGCTCTAACAGTGTGTACTACAAGAACAATCCAAAGCAGTGCTCCTCCACCACCTCTGGGCCGGCAGGTTACACCCTCCTGTTTTGTAGGAGGTGCAGCTCCTTTAGAAAGGTTGGGAAATGGCAACTGTGACACCCTTTGAAAGATTCCCACTGCCCGTGCTTGTGGTCACAGTAACACCAGGGAGGAGCAGAGCAGTAGGGATCCTCTTGGATCATCATTTTTGAGGGCCATCCAAACAAGGCTGTAAAGGTTCCATTTTTCTACAGCTCATTAACTTCAGAGGGCATGGAACTGCCTTCCTGATCTTCCTGGCAGGCTGTTGAGGTCATCCAGTGCTTCCTTACGTGGCAGAGGTCCCAAAGAGAGTGAAAGATTCCAAAAGAGGCTGAAAGATTCCCAAAGAGGCCCAGAGCCCTGAGTCATCCTTCTCTGCTGGGGATCAGGAATCCAGATGTTGACAAGGACATGGACAGTGTGATGGAGAGGTGGGAAGGCTCTCAAAATGCCAGGAGCAGAGTCTTGTCTCTGGAATGTACTTGGCCCATCCATCACCTCACCTGGAAACATGACATTGGTGAACAGTTAGATGGATCCCAGCTCAAAACGCTGGGAGAGATGAATTGACCCTGGAGAATGGATTGGCCATGGAATAAGGCCCAGGGGTTGGTCCTTCCCTCCCCTTTAGTAATGGTGACAGGAATGCCTTTGCCCTCCCCAGCCAAGCTTTCTTTGGGAAGGCTTGGCAGGTACTTCCCTGCCCCAGAACCTGGTGAGGACTCATGATGGAGATGAGTGAGTTTAACACCTTCTCATGCTTGTTCTGCATGCAGGAGGCTCTCATTGCCACCAGGACTGACACAAGAGGGCCATGGCCTGTCTAGCTACACCATCTGCGGCCACTAGGAAGCTCCCAAGGCTGTGGCACCACAGGGACACTGGCCCAGCTTTTAACTGCAGTCAAACCCCCAGGGCACAGCTCCTCTGGGTGCCTGGTGTCACTCAGGAGAGCCAGAAGGGATGGAGGTGGTTGCTAAAGTGCCTCATTCCCACAGGGAACAGAGGCCAAGTGCTTCCTGCCTGACATCATCCTCCCACAGGATCATTTTGTCCTCTCAGCTCTTCCCTGCGGGATCTGGGGGCTCTGGGCCAACTCTGTTCTCTGATGCTCCCAAGTGGCTGATGCTGCTCTGTCGTTGATGACTGTTGGTCATGTCCAACCCAGCAAACGAGAGATTCTCTCAGGAAACTTTGCCATGGCCCCACTCCCTGGACTCAAGTTCTTCCCGCACTCCAACTGGGAGAGAAACATTTCTATTTTTAGCTCAGAGGTGTTGGCAAGAAATGCAGAGGCTGGATCTGCACAGCCCCTAATCCTGGGCCTTCACTCCACTCTGCTTCTGCCAAGGATTGCAAACCCTGGTGCTCCATCTCAAGCCCTTCTCACCTGTCAGACATGTTCCCAAATCCAGAGAAGGTGGAGGAAGAGGGAAGGTTTTCCATAAGAAGGCACATGGGAGACTGAGAAAGCTTTACATAGACTGTGCTCAGTAATGCCTGTGTTTAGTCTGCAGTGCTTATCAATTTCCTCCTTTCTTCCCTTCTGAATTTTATTTCCAAACAGGGAAAAAAATCTTCCTCAGGGTCATGGAGAGGTGATATTTTAAGACTTTTGCAGTGCTACAGCTCCAGGCTGGGTTAAAAATCCCTTAATGATCGTAGCCTGTCTTGACTGGGATTCATTTCTCCTGCTGTCTTTATCTCAGACCTTCCAGAATCCTGTTAGAGGCACAACACCAAGGACAGGAGACACTTTTCTCAGTCTTTTTTTTTTTTTTTAACTACAGTAGTGGTTTGTTGTCTCTTTTTGTCTTCCTCCCTCTGTTTTCTCATGGCTTCCACTTGACAGGAATGAGCTGCTTCGCTCTGCACTCAGGATACTGCTGAAAATGCAGCAATTCTCTGTTCCAGAGGAAACTGTGGACACTCCCTGTATATTAGGAACACTCATCCCTTTTCTCCAGTCTAACAGATTTCTTTACCCTGACTGACTATGTGTCATCTTTCTTTATGACCCCAAAATGGGGTAAAAGCACCACCCGTTTTGTGGGATGCAAACTCAATACTCAGGGATTAAAGACCTGTGGGGAAAATGTAAATGTGGAGCAAACACACTGAGCCTTCCCCCATGGCACCTGCAGCTCCAACCCAACCAGCATCTCCCATCCCAAACTGCATGGATCACAGAGCCACCATCTCAAGCTGGGAAAAACCTTTGGAGAGGAGAAAGATGCTGTGCACTAATAAATAATGATAAGGGATGATCCTGTTGAGGGGCTGCCAGGGAGGTAGAGCTACAAATTCAATGTACAGGTACAATTTGCATCCCTGGAGTCAAGTATGTGAAAGAACCTACAACTAAATTAATGACATTTGAAAGGTTGGAGCCTCTCTGAGAACGACCAGGGATATGATTTGGCTTCTCTCTGGATTTAAAGCCTTGACTTAATAGACTTTATTTCCTCTTTCATGCTTTTAACAGGAGCAGATGACCCTGCATTTGCAAGGACAGATAAATTGCTCTTATATTAGCTCAGCCTTGGAGCAAAGTCACTGGACAATGGGATGTCCTGGCCATCCCTTGCATGGAACAGCTGCCAGCCCTGATTAAGGTCTCCCAAGTCCTGTCACCTCTGGGGTGGCACCAGGTGCCATCTGAGGTGGGTTCCTTGTACCCCCCAGCCTGAAATGACCTGTGAGCACCACTGGGAGCTCCCCAAGCAGCCCCTCCAAACACTTGGTCCATCTTCTGATGGTCCCTCTCTGTCCACACTGAACTTATTCCCCTGCTGGATTTACTCTCTTCTTGGTCCTTGGGTCCCTTCCAAGCTGTGGGGAGCATCAGGATCAGGTGTCTGCCCTGTTTCACAGAATCCCAGGATGGGTCAGGCTGGAAGGGACCACAGTTCCTTGGGTCCCTTTGAACTCATCTGCTCAAACAGGTTCAACTCAGAGCACATTGCCCAGAGTTGCTGTCCCAGTTTCCATCCCACTAACTTTGCTGGGACACAGTTACATGGTTGGGAGTGATTTTTATGCTTAAGAGCTCTCCTAACTTTTCTGTTTAAATTTATATTTCCCTCCTACCGCCTTTGGCTTTGTCCCAGCAGCAACCAGCTGTGTGCAGAGGATCCATTCCTGGACAAACAGCTCTTACCAGGAACTGGCCTCACTGCTCTGCTGTTGTCATTGCTAAAGATTTATGGCCACTGCCAGGACAGTGTGTCTTCTGGGACAGAAGGAAGGTCAAGAGATATCTATTCCTTGTCCACAAGACAAGGATTTCTCCATGTACAAATGCATTAATATTCTTCTGACCCTGTTTGAAAGGCTTTGCCTTGATCTGCCTTTGCCTTTATCCTCAGCCCCAACTGATGGACACACTTGTCCCCTGTCCCTTCCTCCTCTCTTTTCTAGCTGCTGTTCTCATCACAAGGCAGAAACAACATGAACAGAAGGACAGCCAGGAAATACAAATGAAGAGGATAATGCTCTTCCTGAATTCAGCACTAGTCATCAAGGCTCTATTGGTAATATTATGGTGTTCTCCACCTCAGTTGTTATGTAGCTACTGGTGTTGAATATTATCCTGCCCCTGTAGTACAGGAGGGAATTTAAGCCTAGACCTGTGCTAACACATCAATTTACAGCATGTGCACAGCCTGCCCTTCAGTTACTTGCACTCTGAGGCCTCCAGTCAATTCAGAGAGTGAATAAAAAACACAGGAGAATGGAGAGACCTGATTCCCCTACATGATGCTTCTGTGCTGTGCTGCAAAATAAAAGCAGGAAATAGCCTTGTTAATCTTAACTCCTCTGGAACTCAGTGCAATGGCTTTATCTTTAATGTTTTCTCTCTCATGAGCTAAAAAAACCCCATTTTCATACAATCACAGAATTGTCAAGGCTGGAAAACACCTTTAAGATCACCAAGCCCAACAATCCACCCAGCAGCACCATGTTCACCACTAAACCATGTCCCCAGGTGCCAAATCCACCCAGTTTTTGAAAGTTGTGAGGGATGGGAGCTCTACCACTCCTCTGGGCAACTGTGCCAGGGCTGGACAACCCTTTCCTTGGAGAAATTTTTCCTAATATTTAACCTAAACATCCTGTGGTGCAACTAGAGGCTGTTTCCTCTCATCCTGTCACTTGTTCCCTGGGAGAAGAGTCCGACCTCCACCTCATTACAACAGATATTTTTTTTCAAGATTCCTTGGTTTTTAACAAGTTTAAACTTCTCTTAAGCTCCTTATTCCCTGCTGAGACTCAAAGCTCGTGCTGGGTCAGTGACACCAGTCAGGGAGGGTGGAGATGACATGAAAAGCAGAGCAAACGCTGATACCTTCTGAGATGTGGAGCTGTGTCTGCAGGAGCTGGCACATGGAATTTCCCAGGCTGGAGGACAGGACTGTGTTTGCACTGCAAAACAGAACCTGTAAACCACAGCTCAGCCTTCAAACTGTGTGGAGACAACGATCTTGGCTGGTTAAATGCCAGCAGCAGCAGCAGGGAGTGCACAAGGATCCAGAAAGAGCCAAACATGCCAATAAATCCTCCTGTAACAGTGCTGACAACTCCAGAGCCCTGGGGCTGGTGGGAGCTGGATGTATTTTAAATAAAACAGTGTAGTGTGGACAGCACAGATCACTCAGTAGCTGACTAACCCCAGCCCAAGGCTAAATGTCTTCAATAGAAGGAGGAATTGGGTGTCCTGCTGCATATCCTCCTCTCCTGGACAGTCTGTGCTTTTTAATGGCTTTAAAGAGTTACAGGTCACAGCAGAAATGGGCTTAATCCTCCAGGTTTCATGAATTCATGGAATGCCCTGGGTTGGGAGGAACCTTAATTATCAACACTGAGCTTCAACAGGACTGGGACACAAATAAACTTTCGCCCTAGAGCTCCTCCATGGGACATGAACACAAAAGACAGAAAAAAAAAATATTTGGAGATGGGAGAAACAGCCTCATTTGTGCAAAAGTAAGTTGGGAAACAATTAGGTGGTGGAGGGGCAAAATTACAGCAGCAAGGAAGGAGGGGACTTCTCTTAATCATCCAGTATCAGGTCAGTGAGTTGGAAAATTGTGGCAAGTCTGCCAAAAAATGTGCTGCCCAAACCTGGTATCAAGTGCAGAGCTACACAATGTTTAACAGCCTGGACAGGAAAATGCATTGCTTCCCATAAAACATGCCTCCCAGAGAATTATAGCCTCTTATTTGTCATGCCAAGGTGCTTGTGTGGGGGGAGAGGCTTGGAAATAAATGCTACAAAGACTCTCTGTTGGGAGTAGGGACTTACTTTATCTCCTGAGCCCAGAACATAAAAGCCACAGCTGTGTGTGGAAACAAGGGTTATTTACAGCCCATCCTTTGGGAGTGAAGCCTCCTGGAAGGGGTGAGGAAGGTGCTTCTTCTCCATCATCCTTGCCTTGTGTGGATGTGGGAGGAATGAAGTGCAAGGTACTTGAAGAGAGAGGAATAAATTGCAGCAGGAGAACCTGGATACCCCCAGTCATTTCAACACAAAAATCAAGCTTCTTTCTGATTCCAGGCCATGGCAGGAGAAGGGGAGAGCTGTCCACTGTGGAACCAGCTCTGGGCTTCTCTCAGTGCCAATTCAGCAGCTCAGGGAAGAGTTTACAGAGTGGGTTTGATGTTAATGGGTGGCTGCATCTTGCTACTGTCCAGGAAACTTTTCTGCAGCCCCCTCAAACCTTGGGTCCAACACCCCTCTCTGATGAACCCAACACAGTTTCTACCCCGGGATGTGGGTACTGGAAGGGTTTGTAGGGCCTTTTCACTGCATCCCTTGAAGGACTTATTTGGAAGATCCTCTGGGCTGTCTGAGCCCAAACCTGTCAGGATCTGGGTAGGAAACTCCTCATCCTCAAACAATCCTCCTTTTCCTGCTGCTGGAAGCCATCGTGGCAGGGAGACGTTCCTGCTGCCTCTCAACACTTTACACTCCTTGCTTGGCTGCTGATTTTTCCTGAGGTTTCTCCTGGGCTGTGCCTTACCCTCTAAACAGAGACATCAGGAGCATTCCTGCAGACCTCAGGGCTTCCCTTACACTTCAGTCTCCCCCTGGCAGAGCCAGCCCTCCCCGCTGCAGTGTTTGCAACCACAGCTCAGCCCAAATTGCTTCAGAGAGTTTTGCTCTGGCTGAATGAGGCTGGATGAGCCTCCTGGAGGTTTTCCCAGGGAGGCAAAACAGCTTCTTGCCTCGCTGAGTTTCTCACTGCTCCACTTACTCTCCGAAGTTCAGCAAAATCCCTCAACTCTCCCGAAATCCAACACCTTGAGACAAAGCTGAGCCAAATAAATCCCTCCCACCCCAGGCTGTTGCTCACAGTGGTTTATACCAGCAGGGAAGGCTTTAGTCACTAATACCACGGAGCTGAGAGGAATATTTGTGTATTTCTGGCACATATTGGGGGGCTCAGGTGGCTCCCAGCTCATGGAGGGGCTTTTGAGATGTCTGTTCTCATGGAAAACCCTTCCCTATCAGCACACTCACACCCCTCAGTGCTGCTCTCCAGCTGCTGCCTGGGCAATGCCAAGGAAAGGCCAAGAGATAAAACCACACTAGAGGATACAGAGGAATAACCCACACATTGGGATGGCCACTTTTCCCAAGGTACTGAACATTTTGCTCTGCAAACACTCAACACCTTTGCTCTGGTGGCTCCTGCTTTGCCACCATCCTGCAGAGCCCACTGGCCATGGATTGAAGGCTCTTCACTCTCAAGGCTGGGAGACTGAGGGGCATAGAATCATAGAATTGTTTAGGTTGGAAAAACCCCTCTGAGAACTTCGAGTCCAGCAGTGCCAAGGCCACCAAGGTCCCCAAGTGCCACATCCACATCTTTTAAAGCCTTCCAGAGACAGTGACTCCATCCCTGCCCTGGGCAGCTGTGCCAAGGCTGGACAACCCTTCCCATGAAGTTCAGAAAACCCCTGAGAGGAAAATGTGCTCTCATCTCATTTCTAATACTTCACAGCAAAATGCCAATTTGATTTAGTGAAATCCACTTCACATCAAAAGTCCAAATGAATCACTTGGATTTTCTTATTTAGTTTCTGAAATCCTGAAGGGTTTTATTTTAGGTAGGTAAAAGACAGTTCCAACTTATCTCTTTAATCCTTTTTATTTTTAACAGGTTGCTGTAGTGAAATATTGATGGCATTTTGTAATAATAAAACCACCTATTATATACTAAATATCCACTTAATACTTGTGCATAGAAGCCCATTTCATATCATATTTAATACAAATTCTTTACAATCTATGAAGCCCATTGTAACACAATATAAAAACCAATCATTTTATGATGTAGTTCCATATTTTAAGGTGATAAAGAAGTAAATGCAAACAAGCCCAGACCAGTGTTACCTTCATGTGGCTCTGAGTTAATTCTGATGTATTTTACATGCACCATGGAGCAAGACAACGTGGTCCTGGCACACTCTGAAAAGCTGCTTTGCCTGGGCTCTGCTCCAGCAGGACCATCCCAGAGCAGCAGCATTTCCCAGGGAAGCAACAATCCAACCCAGCTGGAAAACCTGGGCTCAAGAGCACCATTCCAAGGTCTGTCTAGCCAGGAGAACACAGGGATAATTGCTGCCAAACTGGGAGGGCAGTGCCAGCATTCCCTGCAGAGGGAAAATGTGCTCTCCAGGCTTGTGGGGCCCATCCCACGCTTGGCTGCTCTGATGGATCCTCCTGGCTGCTCCCACCTGGGAAGACGAACCAGAATCCCAGAATTAACTCGGTTGGAAAAAAACCTTTGAGATCATCAATTCCAATCTATGACCCAACACCACCTCAGCAACCAAACCATGGCACTCAGTGCCACATCCAGGCTTTTTTTAAACACTTCCAGAGATGGTGACTCCCATTCCAAGGGCAAATCCCTCTTTCTGGGAAGAATTTTTTCCCCAATGCTCAGTGGAGACAAGAGGGATGGGGGTTTAAACTGGCTTTTAAGAGCTTCCCTGTGAACAAGAACACTCCTCCAGCGGGGGATAACGACAGCACCGAGCCATAAATAATGCATGGATCCCTCACATGGAGTTCCTTCAGCCTCGCATTCCCGGGAGAGTCAGCAAACATTAGTTCTCTCTTCTCTTTTGTGTGTCTGTTGAGTGGTGGGCGGCTCTGGGAGAAGGGAGAGCCGCTCCGAGGTGATGATCTGCTTTTACATCTTCCTCCTCTTCCCAAAAAATCCCTGTGCCTGAGCCGGGTCAGACCGGCGGCGCTGCCAAGCTCCCCCTCACCCAGGGTTGTGTTTGCAGCTGGATTTGGGAAACAGATTGGAGATTTCAGAGCAGAGCCCAACAAACTGCCTGGGACTGCTGCCTCCCTCCCAGGAAAAGGAGGCAGAAGGATCTGGCTGCTGCACAACGACAGGGAATGAAAGGTGGATTTTCTCTCTCCAGGCTGATGAAAATGCTCCCCTGGAAATAGGTTTGGAAGTCGCTGGGACTGCTGACAGCAGGGATCCAGAGTTCCCAGCTGCTGAGCAGGTGCCTGAAATCATAATTCATTGGTGTCTTCTTCCCAATTCCCAAAACACTAACAAGCTGTTCAGAACCTGAAAGTGCTAATTATGTGTCTAAGACCTAAAAGGAGCATCCAGGACGCCTTTGAGCTACTAAAATAGTCCAGACTAAATTGCTGACAGACTGTCCAAAATAAAATAAAAGGGAATTGCTTAATAAGACACTAAAGTCTGGGTGGATAATTAAGATTTTGTTACCCCAAACCTGCTGAGAAGTTGCTCTGGTGCTTCTCCAATTCCATTTCTTTAGGAGCAGCTTGAGAATTTGAACCTCCACTCCCACATTCCTCATCTCTGCTTGAGTCCAACCCATCAGGTGGGATTTGTGATCCAGGGTTGTCCCAGCTGGATGCAGCATTTCCTCTGTGTTACAGCACCTGAACCACACAGAGCACTCAGTGCAGAGCAGCTCTGGCACAAGTGTCACACTGACATGTATTTCTCCCTCTACAGAGAACCCTGGGATGACTTCAGGTCTGACCTACTTTAAAAGCAGGCTGATTTTGTACAGGCAGCAACTGCATCTGAAGGCAGAGAGGTTGAAGGAAAAGCTTGTGAAATCCAGTTTCCTGGGCAGAGGGAGGTTTGTGCCCCCAGAGAGACTCTTGAGCTGCTTGACTTTGTTGTCCACTTTTGTGTCAGCTCCTTGGCTTTCCTGCCACGTCTTTCCCGAGCACAGGCTGCAGCCTTGGCTCTCCCAGCAAGGAGAGGGAAGCACTCAGTCATTGCAGCACTTGCACAGCCATCAAATGGGACAAGCAATTAACTCCAACATGTTTATCTCCAGTAATTATGAATTTGCATTGCTTTCTCTCCCAGCAAAGTGACCCAGCGCTCTCTCAAGTATCCACACAGCTCATGAATCCCCTGTTTTCCGAGTCCTGGATCTTTAGAAGAATCACATTGAGTCTTAGCTGTGTTTATATGCTCTAAGATCTGGGGCTCCTGGGATGTTTTTCAAAGGTCCCTCATCACCACTCACTCCATATATCCTGCTTTGCTTCCATTCCCCACCTGGGTGATGGGAAAAGCAAACAAGACAACAAACCTTGCTGTGGGAACAGAAGACAAAGAGGTGCTTCAGCATGGTCGTGGCACTAGAGTTGGATTTTAAGGGAATTTCAGCAGGCCCCTGGTTATCCCTGGGAATTTCCACTGCCTTGGCAAGAGAATTCAATCCACACAAATTCCACGGGGCCGCTGGGACTGTCTTGCAAGACTCCCATTCACAGAGTCCCCTCCGTCTCACACCGCAGGCGACGTGTGACACATAATATATTCCTGATTTGTTCCTGAGCTTGATTCCTCTCCTCAGATGGAGTTGGAGGCTGCTGAGATGTGGGCTGGCTCTGCACACCACGCACACTCCCTGGAAAATGCTCCAGTGAACAAACACTCATTAAAACCCAGCGAATGGGAATTAGAACCGACTGTGCAAAGGTGCTGCTGAATTGACAACACGTGCACAGAGCCAAAGCAAAGGATCTGGGACACAGCAGGGAGAGGTGGGGAGCTCTCACGTCCCAGTCTGACACACCTCAGGGTGATGCTGAGCTGCTGCCTGGGGCAGATCCTGCACAATTCTGGCTGTGTTGCCATCAGATGAACTTTTAGTGCTGATCAGGCGTGATCTCAGTGGCCAAGGGAGCTCTGGCAGAGCCACCCCCACCCACTCAAACAGCTTTATTCCCCCTCGTACCTTCATTCCCAAACAACCAGGATTTAGCTCCTGTTCTGTCTCCTTGCTGGCTGCATTGGTTAAGCAGAGCATCCCAGATCCCACCAGCCTGATCCACAGCTCTCCTTTCCAGCAAGATAATCCCTCTGGAAATGGGCCGTGGGTGAATGTAGCAGAGCCCCGAAGGGTTGCAGCAGTACCAGCTCTGCAGCACAAAGGGGTCTTAGCAGGGTCAGCACCACCCTCCTTCGAGTGGAGCTTTGAGCTCTCAATTTAAGATTCCAAAGGGAGTGGACTCAGAGCAAAATCCCAACGCTGCCACTAAAATCAAGCAGAAAGGAGGTTGAACTGCACGTTCAGCACGAAGCAGGGACTCCAGTCCCAGCTTCATTAGCTAATAGCCCCTAAGTCAACAGAAAGTGACTCCTAATTATCCACATCTGGGCTTTGTTTTGTCGTGGGAGCATTCCTGCATCACCGATGCCAGACCTCAAGAGTCATTTGCACTTGAACCCATTCCACAACCCCGCAAGGCACGTTTGATGTGGCTCCAGGTTTGCTGGCAATGTTTCCACACAGCCCTAATTAACGGCAGCAACAATCGCTTTTGAGCCACGGGAGGGAAAGCCCGGTGGGCAGAGTTGGATGTTCCTCTAACTGCTCCCACAGCCTCGTCTCTCCAGGAAACCCGAGGGCAAACTTCCAAATCTCTTTGCGCTGCTGCAGCACATTCCAGCCCCGCGGGGGAGCCAGGGAATGGAAACGCAGTGCATTTACTCTCCCTTATTTATGGGATAATAGACCAGGTGCTCTGGTTCATGAGACAATAATCAGAGTCCCCAGGTGGGTAAAACCAGGACCAACGAACTCATTTCTGCAGAAGGAGTTTATGAGTGTATTTTCAAATCAGGTTTCCATTTCTCTCCCTGTTGTATTGTGAGTACTGGAAAGCTTTTGGTCAAAATCAATCGAGTCAATGCTGTCCCTCCTTTTTCTCCTTTGCTGCTCAGAGACCCCATTAATCAGAGAGAACATTATATTATTTTTAAGCAATACAGAGGACAGACATCCATTCTTGAATGATGTCAAATACAACAGCATCCCAGGGGCTCTCAGACGTGGTATCAACATAAACAACAATCCCCCATATCCAGTGCCTTGATTTGGCCAGGAGCAAGATCCTCAGGATGTTCTCCCCATCCCTTGAGGGTGAAAACTAAGTAACACTCAGGAGTGTCCCCAACTTGACATGATCATGTAAGTTTGAGGGATTCCGAGCAATGCCTGCAGTTCAGGCCCTCGACTCATGTTTTGGGCAGATGTTCACAGCAAGAAACATGAACACCCTCAAGAGCATCTTCCTTCATGGGAAGGGTCAAACACTCAAAGGACTTGAAGCCTGATGGACTAAATATTTCTGCCTCCATCCAGACATAGGCAGAGTGTGAATTAAATCAAATTTCCAGATGTGACAAGCTGAGTATTAATATCTGCCCCGATCAAGAAACTCAGAATTCACACTGTATATTTCCAGGAAGTGAGGGAAAAGAGCTTTCCAGGACATGACTGTGTTTTTCTGGGCTTCCCAGGCACTCTGCCACCTTGCTGACCCCAGATCCAGGTGTACACCAAATCCATTCCTTCAGAACAGGAAAATGTGGGTGTGCATGGAACTGGGGGTCTTCCCTGTTCCAGGGAACCACAACCCCTAATCCCATCCATGGGGGATGATCCTGCTTTAAACCCTGCTAGGCTCTTTATCCCCATTATTCCCACTTCAGGATTTCATTCCTTCAAGAAATAATAATAAAAATCCCAACCTTTTTACCTTCCAGCATCAAGTTATCTATGAGCAATTTCTGCCCTTTGCTCCAAAGGTAGCACCATGGTTCAGCTGGAATAGCTCCATTTCCCCCTCACTGCTTATCCCCTTGATGTATTTCCTATGGAGCAATCCCAGCCCTTCACACACCTTTGCTTCATTTGCTTAAACAAGATCAATTCCCATAATCTCCCCTCCTAGGCAGTGCCTCTTTTCCTTAATCCTCCTCCTAGTCTTGCTCTGTACTTGCTCCAGGTTGAGTTCAGTTTTGGAATGAAAACACAGTTTTCCAGTGCCATTAACAACTCCTGAGCTCAGTAAGAAATAGCTTTGGAAAGAGCCTTGGTAAAGTACATCCAGTTAAAGCAGCCACTTAGTTAAAAACTAGTCAGGACCTCTGTCGTGTCATCCTGGTGATTTACAGAACTGCACACAAAGTCCCAGGTAAGGACTACTTGGAATACTGGGTGTATCCCCTGGGATTGATGTGCAAAACAAACAGGAAAGGGTGGAGATCTTTGCTCAGGGATGTTTGAGATCTGTGCTCTTTACAATATTCTTCTTAATGTTGTGTGATCATGGAATTCCAAAATGGTTTGGACTGAAAGGGATTTTAAAGATCCTCTGCCGTGAGCAGGGACACCTTCCACTCTCCCAGGTTGCTCCAAATTGGCCTTGGACACTTCCAGGGATGGGGAGTCCACACCCTCTCTGGGCAAAGAGTGATGGGGCAACTCTTCCCTAAATTGCAGACTCCACAACCCCTATGGAAAATTTATCCAGCCCACAAGGAGGACAAAGCTTTGGCAGGATGGATGAGGAGAAAAGCCACATGTAGGCTCAGGGACAGGCAATGGTTTCTTGGCTTTTAAGGTCTGGTAATACCAGTTCTCAGCTCCAAAATTGCACCCTGGAGGTAACTCCCCAACAGAAACCTCCTCTCTGGAGCTGAGCCCGAGCTGCTCCATGTGGCTCATGGAATTTGGCTTCTGAAGAGGAAGCATTGCGCTCTGAAGTCTTAAATATTATTGTTCCCTGTTGAGTGTGGGTTAAGGGAGGAAAACAGTGATACTTTTCCTTGGCTCTTTTGCAGCTTTTATAAAGGCATATAAAAACAATAATGAGCCACTCAAGCACTTTAAGCAGTCAGGCAGTGATGAATGAGACCCACTAAAACCCTTCTGTCTTTGCCAAGGGCACTCTGGATTATACTTGAACCTGTTTTAACCTCAGCACTTAACCTTCTTTTCCACAAAGTTGCCATTGCATGACAACAACCAGGATGGAGCTCAAAATAACAAGTTGAAGAAATGGTTCCCTGAGAGGAAAAGAGTATTTGCTTTACAGTTGGGCCTGGTTGTTAAGGGTAGTTTATGTACTTGCTAAACCTCAGAATTTTAAAGGAATGGGATGATAATCCTGTGTTCCCAGTAAAGGAGAGAGGAAAAGTATGAAATTCAGCATGGAAGTATTTTTTAACCATAATTTGACATCATTTCCAGCAATCATAGAATCAGGGAATCATTGAGGTTGGAAAAACCCTCCAGGATCATCGAATCCAAGCTGTGCCCCATCCCCACCTTGTCCCCCAGCCCAGAGCACTGAGTACCAAGTCCAGTCCTTACTTGGACACTTCCAGAGATGGGGACTCCAAAACTCCCTGGGCAGCACCTTCCAATGTTTAAAAACCCCTTCCAGGAAGAAATTCCTCCTGATGTCCAACTTGACCTTCCCCTGGCACAAGCTGAGGTTGTTTCCTCTCTGGCACAGGCTGACAGCCCCTGGTGTCTGCAAGAAATGAGCTGGACATGCCAGAGTGGTCCCTTGGGAACATCTTCTGCTGCAGCCCTTTGCCAACCTACATCCACCTCCTCGATCCCCACCTGCCAGGCCCTGCTCTTGCCCTGGCATTCCTTCCTCTCCCAGCTTGCACTGGGTAGGTAAAGAACCCCAGTGTGGGGTTACTGGACAAAGTCTCACCACTCAGGAGCAAGAACAAACCTCTCCAGATGGATCATGGAATCACAGAATTCTTAAGGCTGGAAAAGACCTTTAAGATCATCAAGTCCAACCCAACAGAACCAACACCACGTTGGCCACTGAATCACGTCGTGAAGTGTCACATCCACACGTTTTTGGAGCACTTCCAGGAATGGTGATTCCAAGCCCTGCACTGGGAAGCCTGTGAGAGCGCTTTACAACACTTTCCATGAAGAAATTTTTCCCAATATCCAACCTGAACCTGCTCTGAAACTGCTTCAGGCCGTTTCTCTCATCCTGTCAAATATCTCAGGAATTCAGAATTCCCTGTGAGTAGCAAGGATTATATGCATAAAACTGGGATTTACAGCACCACTGCTGTAAAAAATGATATCAGATCTGCACCTTTGAATCATCACCATCCTCAACAATCAGCTGCCAACACTCTGACTGACAAACACCACAGTAATGAGGCTTGAGGGGGACCCCTGGGACACACCAAAGGGCTGGAATATCTGCAACCTGGATATGCCTGGAGAGAAAGAGAAGAGAAATTACTCCAAGTGGGATCATGAAGGAGATGGAGCTGCTTGGGCACAACTTAGAGAAGGACTGAAGGGTTTCTTAGCACAAAAGCCACATTCTGTTTCCTGGTGGTGTTGTTTTTAATGGAAGTGTGTGTGTCTTTTTTGCAAGACAAGTGTGATTACAAGAACACACTTGACTCAGACATTCATTTCTCCTCCTGATATAAAAAAAAAGAAAGCACAGAAGGTCCAGAATCCACAATGGACTCACAAGAACTGCGTGAACAACTCACAGCTCTTCTCCAGGTTTCAGTATTACTTTGCAAGTGGGGGCTGTACACACCTCCCTGATTTACAACAAAATAAATGCACAACACTTCTCCCTGCCCCTGGTGACTAAACTGTCCTCGCTTGAATAATTTGTCCCATGAATTTCCCAGTGGTAGCTGTGCTTTAACCCCCCCCTGCATTCTATGGGTTTGAAACATGGGAGGAAAATATGCTGCAATTAATTGTTCCAAACAACAGCCACCGGCACAGCAAATGGAGCAGTAATTTAGGCTTGAAATACCCTTCCACGTTTTAACAGCATTCCAAAGTGGAAGGGAGGTGGCCACTTTCCTCAGGGATGCTGTTCAGCCTTCAGGCACTTGCAGGAGCTGTCTGAGATTTGCAGAGCAGGGAAGAGCCCTGGATGCTCAGGTACACTGTGTACCTGACTTGCAAACAGAATAAGAAAGGCTTTCAAAACGTTTTTTGAGGGAAGACATTTGTAGGAAAACCTGTTTGCTTTTAATTCCTTCCTAATGGGAATGATGGATATTCTTGTGTCTGCACAAAATCACAACCCGTGTCGTTCTTTGCAGCAGGTTAAAGCAAATCCCCTCCCTCACTGAAATTTTAATCAATTTTAATAATAAATATTTAATAGCCAACATAAACCAGGAAAACAGTCCTTGCCCTGAGGAGCTGACAATTTATTGCTATTAATGCAGTGTGAGAGCCCTGTATTGACAGGGGGTTACAAGGCTCAGAGCTGGGCTGGCTCTTCCTACCCCACCATCCAAGGACTGGGATGCAAAGGTGAGGCCAGTCCATGCATCCCAAATCCTGCAGTGCACCTGCACCACCAGGAGCCCTCTCCCACCCTCAGGAATGAGGTGGTTGGTTGGAGGGGGAAAGCTGCTGCCCATGTTAAGGTGCAAGTGGATCCTGGTGACACAAAGCACCATCACCCCTCCAGGGACTTGGGGATTTTCTCCTGGTCCTCCCCAGCATGGCCACACATATGTTGCCTTTGGGGATGAATATCGTGGAGAACAGTCTGGTCTCACCTGCCATCTGTGCTGTGCAGGCCATGGGGGGAGGTATCAGCACCTCTCATTTCTATCCAAGGAAATTGGCTCCTGGATCACTTCAGGTTGGAATCCAAGAGCTGAGCACTGTGAGTGAAATGGGACCAGATGGGTGTTGGAGTGAAAGGGACGAATTTCAGAGAATCATGGAATATCCTGAGCTGGAAGTGACCCACAAAGACCACCCAGTGCAACCCCTGGCCCTGCCCAGGACACCCCAACAATCCCACCCTGGCCCTGAGTGTTGTCCAAACCCTCCTGGAGCTCTGGCAGCCTTGGGGCCGTGACCAAACCCTGGGGAGCCTGTTCAGTGCCCACCCACCCTCTGGGGGAAGAACCTTTCCCTGAGATCCACCCTGACCCTGCCCTGGCACAGCTCCAGCCCTGCCCTGGGTCCTGTCCCTGCTCACACAGAGCAGAGATGGAGCTGCCCCTTGGGCATAATTTGTCCCATAATCTGTGCTCACACCTGCTGGGTGTGGGGTGGAGCAGAGGGAACACAAGGAGCAAGACTGGAGGGCTCCATGCAGGAGTTCTTTGCCTTCCCTCTCCTCTTTGGGAAAGCAATAAGTCACAAGTGCAGAAGAAGTCACCCCAGGATGCTTGGGACTGTCTGGATGGCAAACTCCAGCAAGAGAAGGTGTTCAAACACTCTAAACTTGTACTTTATTTGCCCATTTATCTGCTCAGGAGGGAAGAATGAGCTTCAGGCCACATGTCTGGGCCTCAATTTAAAAATAAAAGGATTTCTCCACTTTACCAATTCCTTTTCCACATTCCCACTTTCTGTCTGAGAAGTGGAGGTTAGTACTGAATAAACCACCCAGTGCTCACTGGTCCCCCAAACCCTCTGTCTGGGCAGCCCTTACTGGATGTACAGCACTATTTTCCAAAGCCATGCCTGAAAAATACACCAGCACAAGTGTCCCTGACTTTGTGGTGCTTAAAAAACGAGGAGCTGCAGGGAAGCCAGCAGGTTAATTCCTGCAGGAAGGTACAGGCTCTGCTTGTTCAGGGATCACACTCTGGAGAAAACCTCTTCAGCAAGTGCAAGGAGGGAAAGGAATGCTTGACATAATTAGTGAAAAAATATATCCACTATAAAACAAGTCGGTTTGGAAACAGAAAAATGAATGAAGTCGGCTTTTTTTCCCTACAGATTTGGTCTTCTAAACTCTCCCTGCTCTGTCCCAGGTTCCTCAGAACTCCCAGAAGTGAAAGCAGAATAAACCAGGAGGTGACAACCTCCCTTCACAGCCCTGTGTCCCAGCTCTCTACAGTCTATAGTGATTTTTGCAGTGCTGTGCTGCCTGGAGTGCCAGGAAGGTGTAACCTGTCTCATTATTGCCAGGCTGCTCCTGGAGAAAAAGGGGCACGTGTGTCTGTGGGACAGCTGGTGTCTGTCAGACAAAAATGTACAACACCAGCTCTGACCCTGCTCTTCCCCTCTGGACTCGGGGTTGGGTCTCTCCCAGCTGCCAGTTTTCATGAAACTTGTAGAAACCAAATGTTTCTGAGGCTTCTCCTGTCCTTTCAAATGGAGAAAAATTGCTGAAACCTTCTATTATCAGGAAATAGAAGTAAACCCACCTCTAGAAATCTCAGGGGATGGTCTGTCAGAAGCATCTTGCTCCAAGATCTGCCCTTTGAAAGAGGGGACTCGTTTGAAATGAGATCCCTCTACTCAGGGAAGGCCAGATATAAGTATTTAACTCAGGTTTCACCCTCACTAACCTCAGATTATACCAAGTTTTGCCTCAAACCCCCTGTAAAACAGAGCCTGGGGTGCACCTGGCCCACAAGTGCAAACACAGACACTTCATGTGGTGGAAAGTTCCCCATCTCTGGGTCCCTTTTTCCATCCCTTAGTTCAGAACCAGCTGAAAATCAGAACCATCCATTAAAAAGACATCCCAGGGTTGCAATGTTTTATTTTGCTCTGACATTTTCTGTTTTAATTAATTTCATGGAAAAACCAGAAATGCTGTAAGACAAAAAGCTTTCATTTTTCACATGGGAAATCCCATCCCGGGAGACCCTTGAACATTTCTCTGGTATCATCCACAAACACCAGGGAAAAATCCTTTCCCTCTTGATCTGTTTTTCTCTGGAGAGATGCAGATGTGCAGAGACACCGTCACAGGACCGACCTCGGAGGGTCTTTTTGTTCTACCAAGTGCTAATGAGGAGAGAATGATTTTGGCAGGGCTGATGTAATTGTGGGGGCTGGCAGCACCATCTCACCCTCATTAGTGTCTTCAGGAGGCAAAATCCACTGAGGTTCAACAGAAATAGGATTGGTTTGTCAGCCTGGGATTTGTTCTGTCTCACAGCTCAGGCATTTCCACCGTGGAATCTCCTCTCTCCCGGCATCCCACCCGTGTCCCTGGAATCCCACACACCCTGGGAGGGCCTGAGGTTGGGGTGGAGCAGCTCCTGATCAGTCACTTGCAATCCCTTGTCGTCCCTTGACAGAAGCAAAGCCATTTGTTATTCCTGGGGATGTGTGTCAGGAGATGCTCCATCTTAATTTGACATTAGTTAAGGATCATTTAGAGCGTTCCTGGAGCATCTGGAGAAGGGGTGGATCTGTGGTCAGGGTGGAGTAGGAGAAATGCAGCTCAATCAACAAGGATCAAGCTTAACATCTGGCACAGCAGCTCCTTCTCTTCCCAGGGATATCCACACCTTGTCCTGTCATGCTGCTCATGGGAACTGTTTCATTTATTACATAAAGATTGGTTTAAATGGGAATGTTGTTGAGAAGCTTCCACAGCAGCAGTTTTCACAAACACTTTGGAGTTTTTCAGTTAGAAAAAAAAGAAGAATCCACAAACATTAAATGCTTCAAATTAAAAATGAATACAAGGCTGTGTGACTGCTGTAACCAGCCATCACCTCCTGTTCTGTGAGGTCCCTAAACCTAAACCTAATCCTAATCCCAGCAGTGTATCCAGAGAAAAATACCAGCAAGACAAATAGAAGCTGCAGTTCTGAGCAGGATTACACAGAGAAACCAAGAAACCAGCTCTCATCCAAGGTCCCCTTCAAACAAATCATCCTTCCCCAGATGGCTGGGAGTCCCTCCCATCCCCCCAAAAGTGGCAGCACCCATTCGAGGTCACACTGACGCCTCTCTGACATCCTTGCTCATCTTTCCCAGGTTTCTCCATCACTGGAGAAAGTGTTGCTGAGTTCCCAGCACTGGGTCATGTGTGACAGGCAGGGATGGATCCCACGTGCTCTTCCACAGCCTGGCAGGAGGAGGTGGAAGGAACAGAAGCTTTCATGGATGTCTCTGTTACAACACCCATCTTAGAGCCAGGGAGCAGAGGGGTGCGGTGTTGGAAGTTTAGCTAATTAAGGGTTTAAGATTATACTAATTCCTCCCAGTGGTCATTTACTCTGCAATTAATTTAGTCCTTTATTGTCCTGCCTATGGCACAGTGCAGCAATGTTTGCCTGTCACTGAGGAATCCCACGTGACAACTCCTCCTTCTCCTTCTTCTCCTTCTCCTTCTCCTTCTCCTTCTCCTTCTCCTTCTCCTTCTCCTTCTCCTCTCCCTGAAGTCAGACCATTTTCACCTCCCCAGTTTCTCCTCCTGAACACTGGTTTAGATTTTTGTCCATTTCTGCCTGTGGGGATCATGGACATGGCGGTTAGAACCTTCCAAGGACTGTTTAAATTCCACCCACCCTGTGATTTACAGCAGCCACATCATGGTTTTTTCTCAGAGCAGCTCTGCCCTTGCTCAGACAAGCACCAAGATTCCATAAGAGGGAAAGTTCTTTAGACATTCCTTGTCTTTCATGGCCTCCACTTAGTTTTGGGCACAACTACATCCAGTCTGGTTCCTGTACACAAAAACACATTTGAAAGCTTCCCATGGTTTCACCTTCCATCCAGTGCAGACAGCAGGGAGTCCTCATCCAAGAGCAGTCGTCAGGGAGACCCTGGGACATGGGATGTGTCAGTCACACAGAGCCAGGGCTCAGGAAACCCCAGCATGTGACATTTCTCACATTTGCTGTCATTTGTTTACAACTTTGCCCCTCCAGAGCTTTCAGCACTTTAGTGCCTGTCGGGGAGAAAGGCTCCTTCCCCCCAGTTTGCAAGTTGGAGAACAAGAAGCTGGACTTGGAGGTATTCCCAACACCAAGGAAAGGCTCATGCAATTCCCAGGAGAGTTCTGATAAAGCCTTGCAGCCCTCATACATCTCTATCCTTGAAACCCTGCTGACACCCTTCCTGCTCAGCATTTCTTCCTCATCTGAAGGGCAGATTTGCATTTTGCTCCAGATGTTCTGAGTGTAAATCCCTGGGCAGGTGGCAAAAACCACTTTGGAGGACACAGAGGAGCCCTCACTTGGCCTCCTGATGAATAACTGGGAATCACTTGGAAGTCAAGAGTGGTTCTTGCTCCCCTTCAAACACAGTGCCAGGTGCACAGCAAGGGAAGGCTGAGTCCTCAGCTGCCTCTTACACACAGAAATTCTTTGTCTCCCCTCCTTCTGTGCCTCCTCTCCTCTGTACTCAACCCCCCTGATCCCCAGCTGGCTCTGACACTTTGGCTGTGCCTGTTTCTGACAGATCTCACATGTTCAGGTTATTTCCCATCTCGAAGGCCAAGGGAGGGAGGGCAGTGTCTGGCAGCTCAAACCAGAACCACAGAGCTTGAAAGGGAACATTAAGCAGGAATTTATCACCCTGCTGGGCAGGTCTTGAGTCAGATCAACACCTCAGATGTGCACCAGTGTCCCAAGTCAATAACCCACAGCCTCATTTCTGAAGTTTCTGTCTCATGGGAGTTGTTTATACTTTCAGTATCAAAGGACTTTAAATTGAGTTTGCCATGAAAAGACCCCACTGAACTTCCACAGCCTTATTTTTTTAACTCCATGAACCATCCAAACCCAGGCAGATTTTTTCATGAACACTCATCCCAACTGGCAACACCCTTTGAAACTTCCTGGTGAACCTTAAAGCATTATCCTACCAGTTTGTAATAAATAAAGGGAATACAAACCCTATCAGTGCCATGATGACTCACTACCACACTCAGAATATTCCAAGATAAATCCTAAGAGGACAGAGAAACTTAATCCAGAAAAACACTGGGTAGAATGAGGGTCTGCATTTCTCAAGGGCTGGGCTTGCATGTCAATAAATGTGACCCAGGAACAACTCATCTCATTTTAAACACCAAACTGAGACCCCACCAGCAGCAACAGGATAACCCTGCACTCCCTCTGTGCCTGTGACCACACCCTGGAGCTCGACAGCACTTCCAAACTCCAGACATCACAGTGCAGACTGGGGAGGCTGCACTGGGATCTGATTTCCTAGTGGAAGAACCACCTGTTTGTGTCGAAGCCATCACAGAATTGCACATCTCATTGTGGCATCTCAGATTCTGCAGCAAACTTTGCAAAAAGTCGCGATTCTCCAGAAAAATTGTTAAATAGAAAAGCAATGTTTTTGCAAATCCAGCAGTCACCATCCTGGTTCTTTTACTGAGGGAAGTGGAAGTTGTAAATAGGAGTTAAGAATGGGCTAATTAGTCTAAAAAGCAAAAGCTATTCACTACACACTGACCTCGTGGATGCAGTAGAAAGAATGGGAGAGAAAATATGTATGGAAAAAGACAGATAGATTGACAGAAACTTGTGTCTTAAAATAGCAATATCCACATGAGATACTCTCCATTATGTGGGCCCTGTCTGTCAGAAGAATGTGTATTGAAAATAAATGAGTTATATCCTTCAATTGTCATGGCCACTGCAAATAAATAGACACATGGCAGAGCAGGCCCAGGGGAAGTTATTGTGTTACCTGGAATGAATTGGATGTGTGAGGAAGCACAGCCCACATTTAGCAAATGACCTGGGTGAAATCATGTTCACCCAGCAGAACATCCCCCCACGGCCATGGCCTGACTGGGGCTGCTGGGGATCCTTTCTCACCAAGGTGGGACTGACATTTCCCATTCCCCTGCTGCTCAGATTCCCAGAATCCACACCCAGGCCATCCCACCCATCATTCTGTGGTTGCCCCATGGGTTGAAAGGGTATTTTCAGCCTCACATTCGCTGTGCCACACACACAATTCTCCTGCAAGGCTCCCCTGCCGTTGCCCAGCTGGAACAGCAAAGGACCACGAGCCATTACAACAATCCCAGAAAAGAGGCTTTGCTCCAGCACACCCAAGAGACTCCCAAAAATCACAGCAGTGACAAGGCACAGGTTTCCCAGGCTCAGCAGCAGTGGGATGGGAAGACCTTGAAGTCCCAACAAGCAGCACAGGCACAGCTCCTCCAGAAAAACCCCAGCTATGAGGTCATTCCAGCCAGGACCTCCTGGGAGGAGCAATGCAGGGAGAAAAGGAGGGGATGTCCTCAGCTGCTGCTGTTGTCAGACTTTCCTCCTCCAAACACTCCAAGGGAATGGCTTTTCTGCCAGTTTTCTCTTCTTCATTGCCTTGCCCACAGCAGAGCTCTGCATTCCCTGATGTGCTGCTCCAGGCATTGTGATGCCAGCACAGGATCAGCTCAGCTCTGCAAACACCTTCCTGGACTCCCTGGGGTGTCTCTGCAAAAAAAGCCTGGGGGAATCACCCCTCTGAGCAGCCCTTAGTGTGGGGAAATCTCTGGGAGACATGAGGCATCATCCAGGGGAGAAAACAGGGCGGGGAGGGAAAGCACAGCTCAAATCCTGCTGGGAAAGCAGCCACAGAGAATTTAAGCAGGGAAGTGCAGGAGGAAGGAGGGTAAAGTCATGTTTTCAAAGTGCCAACACGCTGCCATTCCAGCTCCTGCTGTCCCAGCAGCAACAGCACCGTGGGCTTTATCCAGGGCTTTGTCCCTGCACACAGCACAGCCCTCCCTGCTCCAAAAGGCAGGATGCCACTGACTCCTCCAGCAGCACCTGATTGCAGAATTCCCACTTTGGTGCAGCCTCCTGCTGCAAAGCTCCTGCTTCTTCTGCTCCCAGGGGCCTGAATTTGGGGAGTATAGAAAAAAACAACCCTGTAGTTCTTCACTGTGCTGATGTATCACAAATCTGCTCTGGGATTTACACCCTGCTTCCCTCCAGGAAACAAATCAGATGCTGCTTCTCCAGCAGGATGGATGGGCTGTCACAGAGCCCCTGTGCAGCTGCAACAGGTTGTTGCTGATTAAATGCAAAATTCATCCAGGACATGAGGTTCTGATTCAGCCTGGAGGCAGCTCAAAGACCTTTACAGCTTCTCCCTGTGGAAAAACCTACTCATCCTTCAAGCAGACACTTTTTGCTGCCTTTTATCTCCGAGAGGGAAAATCTGGAAGGAAAACAGGGTTGCTGGGTCCCTGTTGAGTGGTGCTTCTTGGATTTCTGTAGCCTGGAGTGAGGGAGACTGAACCCCTGCCTCTGTTAGAGACACACAACAAGAAACCTTGTCTTCTGGATCACCCAGGAGGTGCTTTGCAGAATGGGCTGAAGTATTTGCACTCTCCAGCACTTTGACAAGGACAAGCACTGTCAGGCCATAATATCCTGTCTTTTTCTAGCTGGCCCTCATCTGTTTTAGCAGAGCATTTATTTGGCAGGCAGGGAATGCTTGTCTTTCTGGAAACTACTGGATCCCTCATGGAAAAAAAAAACCCAAAGAAATAAATCATTGTTTCAGAAGCAGCCACCTCAAAAAACTAAGCAGCCAGGGCTGACACCCCACTGTGTCCCCGGGGGGCTGCCAAGAGCTCCTGCCTTCTCTGAGAGCAGGACCTGCTTTTTTAAGCCCTGCAGATGTTTTGGAAGTGCTGTTTGGTCCCTGGCTTTGAGGGTTTTGCTGCTGGCTGATGTTTATTGCTTTATTGGGAAGTCCACAGGCAAAATACCTCCTGCTCCCCACACCCTCCCTGCAGGTAAGGGAGGTCTGTCCATCTTGTTGGGGTCTGTCCTCACTCCCTAACTCTTCTGTCCCCTGGGCTGTTGCATCTGTGTCTCCACAATTGGTCACACATGGCTTTTCTGTAGCAAGCTCCTCTCCTTGGGACTTTGTTGACACCTTCCTGTGACTCACATCACCCCCAAACTCTGCTCAGACCTGCTCAGAGAGCAGAAACAAGGGAATGGTTGGCCTGGATATCCAGTTTGAAACGGGCAAGACATCAGGGGTATGCACAGACAATAACTGAGGCATAAAATGATATATTCTTGCACAGAGGTTTAAAGAGAGCACAGTCTAGGTGATGGCAATGATTTTAGAGCAGGAGTCAGTTGGACTCATTTGCTGGAGATCCAAAAGCAGCAGAGACGGCCAATATTCCTTTCTCCTAAAACCAAAGATCCTTCTGACAAACCAGACCATCACAAAACCTTCCCTGGCACCTGCAGGACACAGGGCACTGAGCAGAACAAGCAGCATCGCTCCCACAGAAACAACCACCTGAAAGCTGGAGCATTCCTGACTCCAGGATCACTGACCAGCTCAGTCAGTACCAAGGCACTGGTCAGCACGGCCTGAGAGCACAGTGTGACTTACCCAGTCCTCAGCACCCCACATCTTGGCCAGGATTGCACACAAACCTCCAGCCTGTGGGAGCAGACCCTTCTGCAGCCCCTCAGCTGCCCCAGCAGCACAGGAGGGGCATCACTTCTTACAGACAACCTATTTTTTTATTTCACATTAACACTCTTTGCCAGCCCAGGCACCGAGACCAGCCTGCAGGGCCATCAGGGTGAGCCAGAGGCTGGAACTGAGCAGTGTCTGCTTCCCTCAGGATGCTCCAGTACCCGGCTCGCTCCACCTCCCCCAGCCTCAGAGCAGACTGGGACCACAGCACAGCCTCATTTCTTCTCCTCTTCTTCTCTTTTCCTTCCCATTCTCCCTAGCACAGCACCAGGAAGGTCCCCAGCTGCTGCCCACACTCCGCAGCAAACCGGGATTTATGAGCCACAAATGCCAGGAACGAGCAGAAAAATTTCCCCTTCCACGATTCCAGCAAAGCTACAAACACCTGGGGAGACACAGCTGGACACCAGTCAGACCAGCCCCTGAGCTGCTGGCCTTCTTGCTGGCCTCTTTCCAGCCCTCTCTACCTCCTTCAGCTCCTGACATCCATAGCAGGAGACCCCCCCAAGCCCCCTCTGATGCTCAGCAGGACCCATCTGATGCCAAGCACCCACTGGGAGCCATGGGCCTCATGCAGGATGGAGGCTGGACCTGCTGCCAGCCCCTGGCAGGTCTGGCCCCACAAAAAGACCTGGTAGGACTCCAACAAACAAACTTCAGCTCAACAGGCAGCTCCTTCTTCTCCTGTGCCACAGCAGAGACTGGCAAGCATTCCCTCATCACGCTGTGCCCACACAGTGACCTCCAGTGCTGTCCTGGCCCTGCACCAGCACCATGCACGCACTCAGAGAAGAGAAAAGCAGAGTGTCTGCTCATACTCACAGTTTTGAAGTCCTCATGGTTGCACTCCTGGCCTTTGAATTTGCAGTAGAGCATCATATCCTTCAGGTCGTGGCCAACCCGCGCCAGGAACTCCTGCATGTTGAAAACTTTGGGTTTATACTGCTTAAAGTTGGCCTTTTCCTGCAGGATGGCCAGGACAGCCGGGTCAGCCAGGTGGGGGTTGGGGATCTGCAGGTTGACATCCAGCAGGGCCAGGAGCTCCCCAGCGTGGTACAGGTCGTTGGTGGTGAGCCGGGAAAAGCGGAACTCGTTGAGGTTGCAGATGGTGACAGCAGGGAAAACCAGGCTGTTTGCCACCACCTCGTCCACTTTGGTCACGTGCTGGTAGGAGAAGTAAAAAGCCACCCTGTCTGAGCTCTCAACCAGGAGGAGACCCAGCGAGCCCACAAAGGCCAAGGTCCAGAGCAGGCGCCGGATGGTCACCGGCCCGTAGACGAAGACGTGCCGGAGCCCGTGGAGGGTGGTGGTGTTGGCAAAAATCTGGATGCTGGAAGGCTGCAGGCTGCCCATGCTGCCCTCGCTGGTGCTGTCCTTCAGATCCATAGTGAAGTGAAATCCTGGCACTGCTTTTTGGGTCAGTCTGGAGCTAGAACTGGGATCTGGATCTCTCCTCTGGAAAGTAATTAAACCCTTAAAGGGGGTGGAGAGAAGGAGAGCGAGAGCAGCCGCTGGGAGTTTATCCCACGAGCTCAGCAGTAGCTTCGTCGGGGTAAATATTTATATAAAATCCATTCAAACTCTCGCTCTTGATTTCCTCGGTGCGATAAGGAGGGCTGGTTTTATTTAGGGAGACACCAAGGTGATGTGGAAGAGATGTGGGTGGGCAGCGAAAGCTGAGCCAATGGCAATCAAGTCCTCCCCCTGCACACACTCGCACACACGAGATGAAGCGAGCGAGCGAGCTTAAAGCAAGTCGAGGCAGCTCGCAGGCTGTTAACTAGTGCGGAAAGCCGAGGATGCTGCTTCCCGGAGCTGATGTCTTCAGACCGGCCGGGAGATGCTCCCCGAGCTCTGGGAATGGGAGCCGCAGGATTTCGGCATCTCTCCTCCTCCCCACCCCTCCATTTTGGGCAGCAAATGCCACCCCAAAAACCCGCCCTGTGCTGCCGGTGTTGTTTGCAAGGGCTTCTCTCGCAGGGAAAAGTGGGCAGCTAATCCAGGGGGAGAGGAAAGGAGGGAGGGAAAGGCTAAAAAATAATAGGAGGAAGATGAATCGCGCACACACACACGCAGGGCAGAAAGCGGCGGAATGAAGCCTCTTCTCCATCACACCAAAATCAGGCAGGGCAGCGGCAGCGGAGGGGCTGCAGCATCTCTCATCTCCTCTCTGTGCCTCAGAGCTTCCCTTCCCTGCAGGATTCTCCCAGGGAGAAGCGCTGGGAGCCCTGAGTCACACACGGATCCCGACCCCCGCGGCAGCCACAGCCCAGAGAGGGGGCTGCGCTTGGAGACCCCCACTCCTGCCCCAGCGTGGGGGGTTCTGTACGTGGCTGTGCCGGGGGAGGGCTGTGCCGAGCAGCTCCGGGACCCTCCGGGCTCAACCCACCCCCCGGGCTCGACCCAGCCAGGCTTGGAGCCAGCAGGATCTCCAGATGTTGTGTTTGCCGCTGGAAGGCAGCTGGGATGGATGCGTTTGGGAAAGATGCTCCCAGATGTGCGCTCAGCCGGGAGGTTGGGAAGGAGGAGGGAGGAGGAGCCGAACAGGGAACGGTTTCCTACCCAAGAGATGCTGCGGATCCTGTGCTGATGCCTCTGTCCATAAGAGCATCCCTAGTGCCTGCTGCAGGAATGGGAATGAGAGGGGTTCAGCGCAGAGCTGTGAGGTGCTGAGGTCTGAGCAGGGTCTGGAGTAACCCCCCCTTCCACATTTTCTCGGTGCACAGCAGGATTCTTGCCAGTTTTTGCTCAGATCCAGAATAAAAAAACCAGGATTTCTGACTCTGGAGAGCACCCAGCAGGTGAGGGTCCCAGCAGGTGGGGTCCCAGGGCCATGGCAGCACCCAGGAGGTGACTTCCCAACTGGAGTGAGGTGGGACAGAGGGGCCAAACATGGACAGAACCTGTCACAGTCTGCAGGGCGATGCCTCGTGACTCTGAGCCAGAGAAATTACCTTAAGGACAAGACCAAAGATTATATGGGATAAAACAAGCCCAGTTTCTGAATTTATAACCCCAGGTGTTGTTACCACGAGAGCAAACCCTGAAACAGCCTTTGCACCGTTTGGCCCCTTCACCTTTCAGGTGCTTCTCATTCATTGATGGACCCGGGCCAGGAGTCCCCCCTGTCCTCCCCCTGAGATAGTTGCAGGTTTTGCTACTTCCAAAACCTCACTTGGCCCTGGCAGCCAAAGATCAGCCCAGCTGTGGCATCCCCCAGCACGGATATTCCTATGGAAGTATCTCTCAGGCTGAGCTATTCATCCCACACTGCTACAAGGTTTCCCTCTCCATTTTAAACCAAGGAAACTGAGGCAGGGAGGGGATAAAGGATTCAGGAGCCATGAGCTGAATTTCCCGGTGGATTTTCCATCAAACCGCGTTGCTGCCCAAAAGCTGAACTCTCCATCCATAGCCAGGAGGCTCCAGGACTGTGTCCTCATGGATGGCTGGGGTGCAGAGGGAGCAGGAGCTGCCTCCAGAGGCTGGTTTCCTGTTTTTATGGATCCACATCAGCTCTGAAATGCAAAACATGGTCCCTCCTCCTGCATCTCTGCTGGTGGCTGAAGCCAAGCTCTCAACACGAGCCCATTTGTGCCCCTTCAATATTACACAGACATTCAGCCCAGGTGAGGTGTACAAACCTCCTGCACCTTATCCCTTTCCAGGAGGGGGGAGAAGGCCGTGCTGAGCAGATCCAAACAACCTGTGAACCAGAATTACAGGAGCTGAGGTCAGAGGCGCCACAGCACCTTTACCCCAGGGCTCCAGACCTTGTGCTCACCGTCCCTGCAGTCAGGGACAACACCATTCCCCACTCGCTAAAAATTTCCCGTCAGGAATAGGCTCCTTTTCCTCCCCATTCCCAGCCCATCTGCAAATCTCCCTCCTCCCCCACGTCTGCATTGGTTGGCCTGGTGTGTTAATGCTTCCATTTGTTCGCCGTGTGCGCTGCCTTTACAATCCCGTTCGCTGTAATTCACACCATAAACCATCTGCTGCCTTTCATTGTTTAACCGTGGAAAGAGCTTTGGCTGCAGCCTGGAGGGAACAGCTCCGTGCCCAGGAGTGCTGCTGCCACTGCCACCAGTTCCACAGCTCGTGGGGCTGCGGACAAACCCTCAAATCATGGCATGCCTTGGGTTGGAAGGGACCTTAAAGCTCATCCAACTCCACCCCATGGGCAGGGACACCTCCCACTGTCCCAGGTGGCTCCAGCCTGGCCTTGGACACTTCCAGGGATGGGGCAGCCACAGCTTCTCTGGGCACCCTCGTTGTCTGGTGGGTGCCTGTGGCTGGGGTTGTGCCCAAGATGTGGCATTAGCCACGATGTCCTGAGGGCCCAGGAAAGCCCCTGGGGATGCCCCGTGGGATGGCACCAGCAAGAGCGGTGAGATGAGTTTCAAGGGCTGGTAAGGGCTGTTGGCACCTCTCACCACCTCTGTGAGCATCCTCTCTTCAGGAGATGCCCAGGGGGAGGGCAGAGCAGCCTGGCTGGTCCCATAAACCCCCCTGAGATGGCAGAGCCCAGCCAAGGACACACTTGGGAACACCCAGGGAATGGCAGAGCATCCCAGGGAGGTGAATTAACTGCTTTGGCAGCTCGTAGCCCAACCCCAGCGCCTTCACAGACTGCTTCGGGCAGAGGAGCCGGGCAGGAGCAGAACACTTTTCCCGGAGGAAAATTCCCTTTTTGTCCCCTTGCAGAGCTGGAGAGGGGGCAGCAGGGCCAGGCTGGCTGAGGGACACGGGAGCAGAGCTCAGCCCTCTCTCCTTTCGCAGCCTGTGCCTGCCCTCTTGTGTCTCCAGTTCTTGCTGCAACGCCCGGGATGAGCGATCCCACCCTGAAACACCGGGAAACGGGTTTAATTCGGGGAGGGAAAAGAGATGGAGAGGGATCCCCCCCCCACCCGTATGAGCCCCTCTGCTTCCACAGCCCCACCTGAGCCCTCCCACGGAAAGGTTTGCACTGAGAAAGTCAGGACGGGCCCTACACGGGGAGCAATGGGATGTTTTAAGAATAAAAGGAGATGCTTTGGTCCCCTGTGCTTTTCAGCACATGGTCCCCCGCTGCCCTGGGCCAGAGTCCTCTCCTTAGCGCTGGAAATCGCTGTGTTTGCTGCCAGTTGGTTTTTTTATGTTTCCCTCTGGGTTTGAAAAGGAAAAAGAAAAAAAGAAAAAAAAAAAAAGAAAAAGCACTTATGGCTGCAGTCCAGGAGAGTGGTTTGTCTTAGAGTCACAGATTTGTTTAGGTTGCAAAAGCCCTCTGAGCCCAACTGAGTTAACCCAGAACTGCCAAGGCCACCACAGACCCACGTCCCCAAGTGCCACATCCACGTGGATTTTAAACCCTCCTCCACCCTGGGCAGCTGTGCCAGGGCTGGGCAACTCTTGCCATGAAGGAATATTCCCAATATCCCCCCTGCCCCTGCCCTGGCCCAGCCTGAGTTGTTCCCTCTCCTCCCATCCCTTGTTCCCTGGGAGCAGAGCCCGACCCCCCCCCCAGCTCCCCCCTCCTGTCAGGGATTGCAGAGAATTCCAGGGGCCCCCTGAGCCTCCTTTGCTCCAGGCTGAGCCCCCCCAGCTCGTTCAGCTGCTCCAGACCCTTCCCCAGCTTCCCTGATCTGGCTGCAGGTCTGGAAGAAGGACTTTGGTTAAGATGATCATGGTCCTAAATGTCTCCCTCCATTTCTTACCCTGTCCTTGACCATTTTGGACTCACTTGCCACTTAAATTCTTACTTCCAGTGTCTTCACACTCAGGACCCAGAGCTCCCCTGAGCAGAGACTGCTCAGCTCCTTAAAGGAGTCCACCTTTCCAAACAGGAACATAATGGTGAATGTTGATGTTTCCCCTGAAATTAAATTTGATCCCTTCCAAAGTAGCTTTGGCTCAGTTAAATGGCTTTGTAATATATAAAGAAAATTGAAATTTTTATTAGATTTCAGTGCATTTAATATTGTGCTTGGATTTATTATGGGGTATGATATGAAAGCAAAGAAAAGCAATTAAACTGAAAAAGAGGCTCCTCAGAAGAAAAAAAAATGGCTGCATTTTGGGAAATTCCTTCTAAAGGAAGGTCACTGAACCTCAGAATGGTTTGGCTTGGAAGGGGCCTTAAAACTCATCCAGTCCCACCCCCTGCCCTGGGCAGGGACACCTCCCACTGTCCCAGGTGGCTCCAGCCTGGCCTTGGACACTCCCAGGGATGGGACAGCCACAGCTTCTCTGGGCAGCAAAGATGATGGAACACAATGAAATGCTCCATTTCCACACCCCTGTCCCCCCCAAGAAAGCTGCTGATAAAAACATCATATTGACACAGAGCTGAACCAGCATTTTCCAGTAGAAGAACAATTTTAGGGGGAAGATTTCTCCTTCACATCCCCCAGCAGCAGAGACGCTGCTCTGGGTGCCTTCCTCCTCCTCCTCCTCCTCCTCTGCCCACAGAAATATTAATGCACAGTAATAATTCAGTGGTGTCACTGAGCCTCCAACCTCCAAGTCTGGGTGGGGATGGAAAGGAGAGGCTTCCCTGGGGCACAGAGCCCAAACCAGTCTGCAGACCCAGTTACATCTCCAGATTTCATTACAGAGGGGGAATATTGGATTTGCAGAGGTGTTTCTCAGCAATCAGAGTCTGTCCTGCTCACTCTGACATTCCCAGCTTCTCTGCAATAACTGAGATTTATCAGGCAGCTCCCCAGGGCTCTGTTTATCAGGCAGGATTTGAAGGTGTTCACATCACTGGTGACTCTTGTGGCACCTGCCTGGCGTGCAAAGTGAGCTGGGGGATGGCAGGAATTCCAGCTCCATCCTCCTGTGCCTTTCCTTCCCTGCCAACCCTGAACAAGCCACGGGCTTTGTTCACCTGCGCAAAATTAAAGCAGTGGTGCTGCTGTCCCGTGTCTTGAGTTTAGAGATTTGGGGGTGAAAAACGCACTAGAAAAATTCCCTTTCCCTTTGGTGCCTCCCCATCCAAACAGCCCTTGAAATCTGACTTGTTCTCCTTAAGCTTTACACGATCTTATTTTCAGTTTTATGTGTTAGTTCTGCCTGATACTCTTGTTCCGCACAAAGTCTGCGAAAATACTTTGAATTCCTCATGAATAATTTAAGTTTAGGGCCCATTCCAGGCTCTTGTTTCTGGATAACACCAGGCATTTGTTCTTGTTGGCACATGAAGCAAGCCAGGGAAATTCACCAAAATACATTTTTGTCATTGTTTTTACCCAAAAAACATCTTCATCAGCTTTTCTTTTTTTTTAACTTCTCCTTCAGTTCCAGTGCAGTCCCTAACTGAAATTCTCCACAGGAAGCAGTTTTCATGGGATTACAATTCTCAGAATAATTAGCAAAAGAATCCCATAAATTAAGAAATCATCCTTCCATTGCCATGGCAACCCTGATTGTCCTTTCTGAAGTGCCTGAACTGGGAAAACAAGAAAAACACAATCTCAAAGCTAATTGTTGTCCTGTTGCCAATGGAGCAGAGCTGGGAGGTTGGATGGGACAGACAGTCCTTGGGAGTCCCCAGAGGGGGAATCTCTCTTAAATCCTCATCTTAAATCCCTGTCCTTTCTGAGGGGGGAGGATGCCTGAAATTCCTGTGTCCTTTTGGATATAATTTAAGAAACACAGAATCACAGAGCTGTTCTTTGCAGAGCTGGGCAGCACAGGCTTTGTTGTTCAGTGCTCTACAAATCCCTGCAGCTTGTCTAAGACGTGACAGAAGAGGGTCCTACCACGAGCCCTTTGTTGCTGTAGTGAGACATCCGTGTTGTCTGAGATGTTACCTGAGATAACAGGGGAGAAAAAAGGCCCAGGACAGCTAAAGAATAATTTTGCCTGCTCTCAGTGGGGATAAAATGCAGATTGGGCTTATCTCTGTCGTTACCAATACCATGTGGCCAAATTTACAGGAACGCTTTACAAAGTGAAATGCACTGTCCCATCTGCAGCTGATCCTTCCTTCTTGATACTCAGAGGTCCCATAGGAGTGAAAACCCACCCTCTTTGGTGTTAGCTGTTAACAACTCTGCTTGTGTGATCTGGACTTTGTGACCCAGCGGGAAAAGCCTTTGTGTGTTTACTCTTCCTTGAGCAGACACAACACTCACCATCCCCATGACTGATACCACATATTGATGACGTGTTGTGATCATGGAATCATGGAATTATGGAATGATCTGGGTTGGAATGGATCTTAAAATCATCCAATCCCACCCAGGGACACCTCCCACTGTCCCAGGTGGCTCCAACCTGGCCTTGGACACTCCCAGGGATGGGGCAGCCACAGCTTCTCTGGGCACCCTGTGCCAGTGCTTTCTGGCACACTGGGATGTGTGGGGCTGAGCTTCCAGCTGGGATTAAAGCAGGACACCCAGCACAGTCCCTGCAGTCCTTCCAGCCATCCCTCAGCAAGGGGAACATTCTGGGTTGAGGCTTTAGGCTGAATGTGGGGTTCTGGGATACAAATCTCCACACCTCAGAAGTCCATCCCTGGATTTCCAGCTGCAGGACATTTAGGCAGCACAGCAAGGCAAAGGCACAGAGGGATAACCTGTCATTCCCTCTGCTGGACTGAGTTACAGCAGAGCTGCCCCTTAGGGGGAAAGTCTCCAAGTGTTTTTCCTCCACAACCCTGTCGTGGTGATTTAGAACATTGCAAACTGCAAAGTGGCAGATTCAGGAAAATCCAGGTTCTCTATGAGCATCACTGAGAGTGTTTGCACCTTCTCTCAGAGACAAAAGAGGCCAATTCCCTGTTTCATTTGCAAAGGTAACAGATGACTCTGTAGGCGACCTGATTAAGAGTTTTAATAAGAGCCAGCAAAGAGCAAAGCCCTGTTCTTTGCTTTGTGTTATTCATGTTTGAATACAGCACCAAATCAACTTTTAATGAAGGAACAAAGCAAGTGCTGCTTGTTTCCCTGCCGTGGCTCCATGGCTAGCCATGTTTCTGTGATAGGAGGTTTGCTGCTGTTCTAAAATGAGTTGGGACTCAGGGCAGTGAGGAAACAGCTCTTTGGGACAAGTGGGAAACTTCAGAAGCAGATCCTCTACCAGCTGAAAATGGGTCATCACTCGTCTTCACCTGGAAGCCAGATGTGACAACACTTATTGCCAGAGCAGCAGCTCTTGCTGTCATGGATGGAAGAGCATTTCAAAGCTCTTGTGTCTAAGAGAGTGGCCAGAAAAGCTCTCACTTGCCCAGTTTTAGAATGATTAGAAGAAAAATCCTGCCTGTGAGGGTGGGAGGCCCTAGCACAGTTCCCCAGAGAAACTGTGGCTGCCCCGTCCCTGGAAGTGTCCAAGGGCAGGTTGGAGCAGCCTGGGACAGTGGGAGGTGCAGGGGGTGGGACTGGTTGGGCTTTAAGGTCCCTTCCAATCTAAACTTTTCCAGGATTCTGTGAGCAGAACAGAGCCCAGAAAGTGGGAAGGATCCCCCTGCAGCCCTTGGAGCTGACCTGGAGGAAGCAGCAGAGATGGTGGCAGCATGAGGAGCTGAAGCATCTCCTGAAAGCTTCTACCCAAAATATCTTCCTGAAACCATCTCCTAAAAGCATTTTCCTGAAAGCCTCTCCTTAACCATCTTCCTGAAAGCATCTCCTGAAGGCATCTCCCCAAAGCATCTCTCTGAAAGCACCTTCTGAAAACATCTTGCTGAAAACATCTCCCTAAAGCATCTTCCTGCAAAAATCTCAAAGCATCTTCCTGAAAACATCTCCCTAAAGCATCTTCCTGAAAGCCTTTCCCTTGGTGGCATCAGTCCAACCCTCCAGCATCCTGCCTTTGCAATTATCATTTCTGCTGGGGGTCACTCCCATCCTCAGGAGCACTTACAGGCCTGGAAGGAGCTGTGAACAAAAGAAAAAGCAAATCTGCAAGTGGTAAAAGCCCTTAAAGAGAAAATCGTGCAAACCTTGCCAAAACCTGCTTTGTTTCTTCCTCTTGGAGTAATTGCTGATTGTTGCAGAATAAATGCAGTGTCATCCATCAAAGGCAGGCCCAGCAATGCAACCCACCCTCCTCCAGAGCTCAATCATTTATTTCTGCTCATCATTTCACACTCATCCCTCACAGCACTCAGGGCCTGGGATAAGGGGTGGTCCCAGGCCATAGGGGAAGTCACCTTCAGCCTGTTATCATTTATTTTTTTCTGGTTGTAGTGGTGGAACTCAGGTATTGAGGAAGGTGAAGCATTTCTATGTCCCATCCTGTCCTCAAGTTTTACCAAACCAGTCCAGTTTGAGCAGTGGGATCTTCTGTCTGGATAAATCTGTCCAAATGGCAAAACCATAAAACAATCTGGGTTGGGAGAGACCTTAAGGATCATCAGTCCCACCCCTGCCATGGGCAGGGACACCTTCACTATCCCAGGTTGCTCCAACCTGGCCTTGGACACTTCCAGGGACGGAACAGCCACCACCCCTCTAATTTCAACCTCTCTCTGGTTTCAGACTAGTTCAAGATGAATGGTTTTGACACAAAAGCACTTGAAAGCAAAGTCAGAGCCCTCGCAAAACTCTTTGATGATGATTCACATCCCCTCTGCTAAATCACCATCCTCCTGCAGAGACCAAGTGTAAAAATCCTTGACAGGGATTTTGCACCAAGGTGCAAATCCTTTGGATCCCAAAAGGATCCCGTTTGGATCTTTTGTCCCTTCATTTTCTCTCTCATCCATTCAAGGATTGCTTTTAATTTGTCAAGTGCCAAGTTCAGAAATGAATGAGGATGAGCACACCCAGACCTGTGTCTGGCAGGAGCTGCACCCAGCACACCCTGTGCCTTCCACACTTGTCCATGTGACAGTGAAACCAACTATAAATTCATGGTAATTGCAGAATAACTCTGTGTGGGGGTACATTTATTGCACAATATAAATGCCTTGTTCGGGGGAAGGTTAATTTGGTTCCAGAGGTTAAACCAGAAGGCTCTTTGCTGCAGTTCAAGAGCATCCAAACTGTTATTCCAAGGCCATTTATTTTGCAGAAAGGCATTTTTGGGGCTGTTTGGAAGCAAAGTCAATGCCAGCAGAATGATACAAGTCTTTGTTCTCTCATCAACACAACTGACAAAAATAAATAGGGCTTTAATCCTGTTTTGAAAGTTTAAAGAGGTTTATAAAGAGAGTTTGAGTCCAACAGCCTCGAAGCTTTATGAAGATTTGCTGAGTTCAGCTCAGAAAACAATGGGCAGAAAGACTTTGGAAAGGGAAGATTCTTTGTCTTGACATTTACAAAATGAAATATCTTGATTTCTCATTGCAGAGCTTTCAGCTCAAAAACTGTCACAAGGTAATATTTGGAAACCCAGACAAAACTAGAATTTTAAGGCCTTTTAAAGTAAATAGAAACATATTTTATTGAATGAAACTTCCTGTTTCACCTGCCATTATTCCTGTTTTTAAGGTGGGTAATAGTTTTACTCATATTCCTGTAGTTCACCTTTTAGGACAGGATTATGCTTGTCAGGCAAAAGCAAAGCAAAACAGTAATTCTTGAGCCTAGATTACAAATAAATTAATATTTTAGTGTTTTGATATGATTTTTTCCTAGTGCCTGTTCAGGAGGAGGACACATGACTGAGTTTCATTTGCAGGCAGAGGGTTCCAGTCACTTAATTCAGTCCCTGCAAGAGACTTGAAGTCTCTCATATTCACTCCCCTCTCGTGCCACTTCTTTGCAAGTTCTGAGAATAGATGGCTCCTAATTAAATCTGGCAGAAACCAATATCTTTTCACTGAAACCGTGGCAAGACAATGCATTTTTCATGAAATCAGCTCTGCCTGGAATAATGTCATTTTGTTTCCACTGCCTCAAACTTCTGCTTGACTGTGAGGGAACAGCAGGGATGGAGGGTGCCCAGGGGGCTGCAGACTCCTGGAGCTCTGTGTGCCATGGCTCACTCCCACAAAATATGTCAGACCTTTGCACATGATCATCTTTGGTTTTCCAACCAAAATGATTCTGGGATTCTGTGCTCATGAATGGGATGTCATGGGATGGGGAGGAACAGGGCACATGCCACAGCTTTACATGGTGCTTTGCCAGGTAATTCTCCTCAAAGTTTGGAATTGGGAGACTCTCCGTTTTCATATTTGGGAAAATGATCTTCCACTTGAAACTAGTGTCAGAGGGGTATCACAAAAAAATATATAGTCACATATATATATATACATACAAACAGAATTGGAAAGCTACTTAATCTGTAGGTGAGTAACAGTCACATTGCTCCTTCTTTATCTAATTTTGGGGAAATTCCAGCACTCTGGGAGGGAAAACAGGTCCTCCAGCATAGCCTGGAGGCCTTGCATGTATTAGATCTGATAGTCCATTGTAAAAATCACGGCATGAACCACTCAAACACTGAGACACTTATCAGGGAAGGAAAAGCCATTGAACCTGTCCATTGGCACCTTCCAGTTTCACTTGTACAACAGACACAGCACCAGGGCTTTGGGATCAGAGTCAGAGCCGGGACCTCCTGCCCCACCACACCAGATCTGCATCCTTCTGAAGCAATTCTGCCAGACTGCAGAGACATGGAGAGCATTGGAGGGTAAATAGGGAGGGAACCATCAGAGGATGATGTTGAGGTGAAGGATCTGCTCAGTGCAACCCCCACCAGCACTCTTGGGAAACATCCACACCCTTGACTTGTTTGGTGGGGTTCACAAGTTTCCCCAGAGGTGAGGATTTTCCCTTCTCCTCACCCTCCTCATGGCTATCCATGGTTTAGGTCAAAGATTAGGAAGAAATCCTTCCCTGTGAGGGTGGGGAGGCCCTGGCACAGATTCCCAGGGAAGCTGTGGCTGCCCCATCCCTGGAAGGTTCCCAGGCCAGGTTGGAGCCACCTGGGACAGTGGGAGGTGTCCCTGCCCAGGGCAGGGTTGGCATTGGAGTTTTAAGGTCCCTTCCAACCTGAACCATCATGGGATTCCATAATTAAGGTCCCTTCCAACCCAAACCATCCTGAGATTCCATGATTCTATCCCACCTGCCTGGATAGAGACTGAGTCAACGTCAAACTCCAAAAAAAATCCCTCCTTTGAGAGCAGCCCAGGGGGGATCGCTTTGCAAATTCCCTTTTGGAGAAGATGAACCCATCACACGGCGTAGAAATCACGTCCACTTTGAGAACTGTTGGCAGTGGTCGAGATCACACAGCCCCGTGTTCATCGATTAAGCACCAATTCTTCCACCAGCTCCAACGACCGATTGCAACTGGGGGATAAAATCCGAGGGGAAACATGTAGTTCCAGAGCGCTGCACTAGATGGTGGTGCCTGCAAAGGAAAAAGCCCAGCGTGGTTCCCCGCGATGTTCAGCGCTGGGCAGCACATTTAGGCACCCCCAGGTCACTGCTCCGGATTTAGGGTGAGAGATGGAAGAGACACACGTTCCTCTAGTGTGGAAAAAGGGACAGGATTTGCCCCTGTCTGGTCCTGTACCACTATAGATAAATACATCAGCATCTTTCGGAAAGCAAACATCTAAAGAGAAGGCAAAAGAAACACAGTAAGGAAATACCCTTCACCCATTACTTCCCAAAGTAATGAACAACTAAAAAAAATAACCATCCCTTAGTGAAAATTGTACTTCCAGAAGTAAATCCCAGCAGGATGAGCTTCACTGCATGAATGAGAACACCACAGTGAGGGTTAGGAGGGAATCTTTCCCTAAATGACCTCCCTGGCAATGAAATGAGCATCTGCCATGTCCCAGGAGATGCAGGTGGAAATATTAATTCAGCTTTAGGTGGTGGCACTCCCTGGGTTGTGCTGGTGTTTTCTCCAAAGCACATCCATCCATCAGGTGCTGAAGTCGTGGGGGTCTCTCTCACACAGCCCAGAATTTGTCACCAGCCCTGATTCCCAAAGCCAGAGAGCAGCTGCACTCCAGTGGCACAGCCTGGATTTTTGGGGTGGGAGGTAATGAAAGGAGAAATTCTCTCATAAATTCTGAGCTGGTTTACCCTGGAGTCACTGTCCAACTGCAAATACTGCTGCCTTTCAGCCTAAACCCATGGCTGGGAGCCAGTAATATCCAATTCCCAAGGAATATCCCCTCCTATGTCAATATTATTAATTCACCTGGAGAACAATATTTTATTGGCAGCTTTGCCACATGTTTCCCTACAAAGGGATCTCAATCATGCCATGTTACCACCTTTTTTTCCTCATGAAGGCCAAAATCTAGTTAAAAAGTTTCTACTTCTTCCCTCTCTGTCATCACCTGTAGCCCTGGGGCCTCTGGGAAGGGCAGAAATGAAGGAAAAATACCCAAACATACGGATTTTCTTTGCAAGAGGCTCACTTAACCCTGTCCCAGATGTTGGGGGTGATGGGGGGTCACACCTGATGGTCCTGGCCCCCAGCCAGGATTTGGAGGAACATCCTCACCCTCAAGGCCAGGTTGGAGCCACCTGGGACAGTGGGAGGTGTCCCTGGGCATGGCAGGGGTGGGACTGGATGGGCTTTAAGGTCTCTTCCAACCCCAAACTATTCTGGGATTCTATGACTTCCCAGCTGGGTTTTCTCTTCACACAAAGGATGCAGCAATTTGGAATAAAATAAAGGAAGAGCTCATGTTTGCTTCTGAGCAGGGCAGCAAGTGGATCCATCAGGAATGTCCTTACAGGAAATCACAGGCAATTCCCATGGTCACACCCAGAGCAGAAGGATCTGATGGTGTAGAAGCCTCAAATGCCTGCTCTGGCTTCTCCCCCTGAATTGAAATTACATTTCTGGAATTTTGAAATTCCTGGCATTTGCCTCCAAAATATCACAGTGTTTTGTTTTAATAATGTCTGAAGGTTTGGGTAGATAAAAAAATAAGTGGAACATTCAAACACCTGAGGGTATTAAAAATCCCTTCAGTACATCCTACAAAATTGATCAAAAATACCATGGATATCACAGTGTAAAGATGTAAATGGAACAAGGAGAGCAAGGATTTTCATTCTGTGGGAGTGAGTCTACACCATTTTTTCCATCTTTTCCCTGGGCTGTGTTCTCCAAGCCTGTGTGTTACTATAAACCATTTCTAACAGATTTGCACTTGCAAATGGGGACAACTCTGGCTAATTTTACATCTACTGAGGACACAGAGTTTGGCATTTGTAAATAATCAACTGGGCAAAGCATGAGGAGCAAAATCATATCTTTTATTACATCAGTTGGCAGAGCTGGACTAAAAAATACTTGGCAACAGCAACACAACTGTCACTTGAGAAACGACACTGCTCTCTTACTCAACTTGATATGATTGAGATGGTAAGTTCATTAAGTTCACATCTTTCCTTCCTCTGCAAGAGTCTGTTTTTCATATTCTCCTCCTCCTCAGGGCTACTTCGTTGTGACTCCTCATCTGCTGGAAGTTAAATGGGAGAATTGCTCAAAAAAAGGAATTCTTTTTCACTCCCCAAAAAAGTTCAACTGTGTGAAAATCGACCTGCTGAAGTTTCCTCACATCCTGAGGGTTTCTGGATCAATCCAGAGCATTTTTGTCTTGAAAAAATAGAACTGTCCTCACAGAAAATGCTTTGCTGTCCCCTCCTGGTGATTACATGGAGGGGAGAACACATTGGTCTTGGTGTTTCCCACCATAACATGGTGTTGAAAACCTCCTTTTCCACCAGTTCCAATGGAAATGTTCAAGATCCATGTAGAACCAATTCATGTGCTGCTCTAAGAAACCAAGACCAGCAGTTACAGAGTCTGGGAATAATTCTGGCTGGTTTCTGATGTTTGACACCCAAGGGGGTATTGGCTGATCCAATACCACCAGTCCCAGGAACCTCCTACTGGACCACACTTCATATCCTGGGATCAGTTTTGGGCCCCTCAGGACAAGACATGGAGGGGCTGGAGCACATCCAGGGAAGGCAGGAGAGCTAGGGAAGGGGCTGGAGCACCAGGAGGGGCTGAGGGAGCTGGGGGGGCTCAGCCTGGAGCAAAGGAGGCTCAGGGGGGACCCTGGAATTCTCTGCAATCCCTGACAGGAGGGGGGAGCCAGGCTCTGCTCCCAGGGAACAAGGGATGGGAGGAGAGGGAACGGCCTCAGGCTGGGCCAGGGCAGGGGCAGGTTGGATATTGAGAATATTTCTTCATGGCAAGGATTGTCCAGCCCTGGCACAGCTTCCCAGAGTGGAGTCCCATCCCTGGAGCTGCTCGAAAAACAAGTAGAAATAGCACTTTGTGAATGGTTTATTCAGCAAAGGTCTTTTCCCAACCTTAACAATCCTACTCTGTTCCATTTTTGTGTCCCACTGCCGGGTCTGCCCTGAGCCAGCAGTGCTGGGGTGAGGAAAGAGTGGAAGGTTGTCCTGTTGAGGTCTGGAGTCCTTCAAGTGCAGTTTCTTCCCCAAACAGGTGAAAGCCTTGTTACCTGTGCTGACACATGGCCTTGGCTCACCATTCATTTTTCTCCATTGACTTTAATTCCTGCAGGGAACATCCTTTACAGCCTCCCAGCCAGAACAGAGTTGTTTGTCTGGCTCTAAAGAGCCACAGAACATTTATAGCCCTGAAGAAAACATTTCTAGCCCTGTGCCAGGAGCTTTTCCATTTTCCGACTGTAGCTGTTGGTGCTTTATCCCTCTGAATGTTCTTCAACTTTGCCACAACATTTATGATCTCACCATGACCCACTGTGTGTTCTGTGGCACCAGGAACGAGATGGAGGTGTGATTCCCCTCTCCCAAAGTTCCTGCCTGGAAATCCTGGATTCTCCTGAACCTGACAAGCAGGATAAAGCTGTCTCGTTGTCAACTGGAGTCAGGGCTGGACATTAAATAAAAAATAAAGCCCTGCCCATGAAATCAGCTCTGGGATTAGGGATTTGTTGAGCCACAGGAAATGAATCTCAGGAGTGGGAGAGCAGAGGGACCAGGGAACTGGGAGGGATGATGTGGTGATTTGAACTGTCACCAAGACACAGCTTTTCCCACCATCAGAGGATCTGCTGCCTCTCTTCTCTCCAGCTCACATTTGCAAAGCCCTCGAGCCATTTTTCTCTGACTTTCTTTTTTATTTTTTCCTGCTTCAGCTGCAGGTGAATAGTCAAATGTCCAAAATTTTTCACAAATGAAGAACCTTCCTAAAGTGCAGAAATTCAAGTGCTACCGAGTGCTGTGTTCTCTTGTTACTTTTCAATATTGTTAACTTCTGCCTTATACAAATTCCCACGCTGAAAGCAATTTTGAACCCAAATGATAATTACTATTTTGATCATATCAAAGCAAATAGCAGATAGTCTAGGATTTCATTTTCCTCAGGTTTTATTATAAATATGACCTTTCCCCACAAGTAGCTGTAAATCCACAGAGGTGACACTTGGGGAAAAAAGACTTTCATTAACAAATTCCCCGCTCTCCATTACTCCACATTGGGAAGAAACATCATATCATGTCTCCAACTGCCCATTCAGCCCTGCTGAAAGAAAACATAGAGCACTGTCTGCCCCATTTCCTGCATTAATCCAACAGCTTTTCCAATCTGTTGTGGTTCAGCATGAGTTGCCTTGGCATTGCATTTAACACCAGCTGATCACGCTACGGCTCAGCCCTCGATAAGGAGAAGTATTGGCCAGGCCAAGCCACGAATCCCTCATTTTATTTCTGCACACAGCAATCTCCAGCTTTTTCTTTTCCCCTCCTCCTTTCCCAGTAGCAAGGCTGCAGTTTGAACAGCAAAGGGCACAGGGATTTATTACAGGCAGAACAAAAACTGAGTAGCAGAGGGAAGATTAACAGCAGCCGCTTGCTGAGTTCTGCTCTGGGGGACCTTATAACTCACTGGCTTCTCTCAACTTTATGCCTTCAGTGGGATACACTGGAGCAGCTCCACAGAAACCAGCCCTGGAATAAGTGTAATAGATGGGTCTGCTGCAAAAAAGTGCTGCAGAATTTGTGTGGTGGAAGTGAGAAGGTGCCAAAACTCTGTGTGCACCATGACTGGCCCTGCACGGGACTGCAGAGTCCCACAGGGTCGTTTTCAGGAGATGTGTCCAGGGGTTTTTCCTGGAAGATCACACTCTTCTTGCAGATCCCTTGGGAATACATCCTTGGTGTGGATTCTGGTGAGGGCCAAGGGGGTGCTTTGGCCATCAGAGCTCTCCACCAAGGGTTTGCAGCACTGGAATAGGGAGTTAGGAATGGGATGGATCCATGGGGCTGATCCCAGTCGGGGAGGGCTTCCAGCCAAGCTGGAAAGGTGTTTACCAAATGCAAACTCCTGGGACTTTCCTAGAGTGAAACCAGCCTAAATTGGCTTGAGCAGCCAGGCTGTCCCCAGTCCTGGCTTTCTCTTTCTCTTTTCCTTGCCAGTGGCACATCCTTGTTGCAGCATTTGCTCGGCCACTCTGTGCCTTATTGGCCCTCATGATAAAAACAAGACTAAACAAAGCAGCCTTTCCCATCCATCTCTGAGCAGTTTGATGGTCTGATTCAGCAGTTTGTTTGGGCTGAATTGCAATTATGTTCTGTGTGTTTAATTAATCCAGTGCTTTTGTCGCTGCCGCCAGGCCAACAGCAGCACCGAGACCCTGCAGAACCAAAGTTTTCCTGGGGAAAAAAGCCCTGGCAGGCAGGAAAAGGGGGTGGTTGGGCTGTGCCAGTCACACAGAGATGCCAGCAGAGGAGCTCCTGCCGTAGGCACAGTCTTACCATGTCCCCTTCCCACAACTCTGACATCCCTTTGGCTCCAGTGTCTTGTATTGGATCTCCACATGCGTGGAAAAGTTACACCTCCCTCCTTTCGATCTCCAGAGCAGCAGAAGGATCAGTGTAGGCAGAACTGATGGAGGAGGTAGAGGAGCAAAGGGCTCCCAACAGCAACAAACCCCTTGGGCTCATTCACACCCAGGATGGTTTCACAGAGTTGTGCTCAGCAAGTTCCCAACACATCCACAAATGGGGTTTCCACCAATTTCTGGATACAGGGATAAGGGAGAAAGCTTTATGGATGCAGAGAAAAGCAGGGACAAGGAAAGGGTAGACAGAGGACAAGTTGAAATCACTAAATAAAGCCTCTGGAAAGTGCAACAAGTATTGACAAACCTTGAAGTGCTTCCCCTCAGTGTGGGCAGAGCTGTTCAGTTCTCCACCTGTATTTGATAAAAACAGAAGGAAAACCTTCAATTCTCACTTCGGTCTTTTTCTTGACAAAAATCAGTCCATTCAGAGGAACGTTCTAGTAGCTTTAAATCCTTATTTTCAACTGAAAAGCTGAACCTGTGGGGCACTTGTAGCCAGTTGTGCAAATTAGAAGAAATGCCCTTGGAACACAGCGGAAAACTGCCTTTTGTGTACCTGGAAAGCTCAAAAATGTCACACACAACAAAAAAAGGCAGATTTACACCTCCCTGCCTGATTCACAGCAATGCCCAGGTCTAACATTTATGTATTTTACCCCCTTTTTTCTCAAGGACATTGATTTTCAGTTGCTACTAAACCAGATTTTGGTCTGGCCAAGGGAGCAAAAAATTTCACGTTCCTTCTTTTTATTTCTCTTTGCCATTTTTTTTTTTTTTTTGGTCTGTGACTTTTGGCCTTTAATTCTTCTATCTCAAAGTGTTCATGGATGTGTTTAGCTTCTTTCCATGGACATGTTTAGCTTCCAGAGACACCTTTCCCAAGAAATTCCCCAAGTTCAAGCAGTGTGGTGGATTCATCCCTTTGTGCATCTGGTAATAGAAATACAGAGGCCCAGAGGTTGGCTTTAAATCTAATCAAAGAAATAAGTAACTAAGGGCTCTTAGCCTGGTAATGATGCATAAAATCCATGGAAATTAATCACAGGGAGCAAGAGTTCTCAGAGCTGGAGACTCTTGATTGGAAGGATATTGGTGTTTTCAAAAGCTTTGGTCAAACACAAGGACATGAGAATCCACAATGAACAAACACTCAGCTGTACCTTTTCTCCAAGTCATTAGAAAGCATCAAGTTTCTAATTCCTCTTCTCTCCAGCTATTCAAGAAAAAAAGAAAAAAAGCTTCATATTAATCACACTCCAAATTATTAATTTCTCCAATTTTCTCCTGGCTTGTAGTTTAACAAATTAAAGCCTTTTAAAATCTATCTCTGCCCATTCTGCTTCTAGATAATATTTCTCAGTTTAAAGACTATATTCAAGAGCAGAAATAATCAGCTGGACAGAAGGGATTGGCTTTTTAATTGAAGCTGAAACAAAACTGTCTCAGGAACTTTTTTTGAATGGTTGTATGGGCACGACCTGCTGTGCTTGATCCCCCACTGCTTAAAAAAGGCAGTGGAAGGAAAAAGCTCTTTCCTACCTCTGAGACAAATTGTGACCATTAATACACTGACATTTATGAGCAGGCAGGTAAGAGAACAATTCACAATGTAGAAAAGTCTTTTAATTATGTTTAATATTCAAATTAAGGCTTAACATGGCTTTTTCTAGCTGTACTTAGAATAATTGCTGTGAAAATAATGGATCTTGCTTTTCAGGGGGCAAATCAAAATGATAAGGAAAGAATAAATAACCTTTGGGCAGGCCCAGTGCCAAATCTGTGGACAGTCCACACCAAAACAAAAAGAAAATGAAAACTTTGGGCTGATCAAAGGCATTTTTCTCACAATGTTTTCTCCTCAGTTTCAGGCTCACCTTTTGTTTTCATGCATGTGGAGAGAGGATAAATTGATTTTTGAGTCAACATTTTGTTCCAAAAATAACAAAATCCAGCTGCTTCCAGGGAAAGCTGCAGATACGGGTGAACACACACCTCCTTCTCCTCCCTCCTGATTAACAAATCTCGTTTCACCTCAAGGGTCACAGCTCCAGCCACAGGTGGGATTTTCTCATTCCTGGCTTCCATTCCTGCTGCATCTTCCTAATGAGCCAAATCATCGTTATTGTCTGTCCTCACAACACATCCTTTGTCTGAGGCTCAGAAAGAGAAAATGAATCTTCAACCCATCCTGCCCTTCCCTCCTCTGCCTTTCCCATACCTTCAGTGGCTCATTTTTCTCTCCTCTCCTGCAATGCTCTTTACCTCAATTTGTAGCTTTCAAAAAGCTGTAAACACTTTTGTTTGGTAGTTTTTATCTCCTCTCATTAAGCCAATGAGCTTATTGCACTCATAGATTGGGTGGTGATGAAGATTCCTCCTCCTCTGCCTCCTGCTTTTCCACAAAACCCGAGTTTGGGTCAAAAAATGACTTTCAAGAAGATGAAATAATTTCAAGAAACCACTTTCTATCAGGGAAGGAGTGGAAACCTTTTAAAGATGCCAGGGAACAAAACCTTTCCTCCCCACCCCCAATTAAAAACCCATTTTCCAAGTGAAAATGACATTTTCCTTGGAACAGCTTTCCTTTATCAGAAACCAGTGAGGAAAAGACTAGAACAAGTGCCAGGAGAATTGTCTGAGCTGAGATCCAAAACCCACTTGTTCAAGCCAAAGTAAAGTCTCATTAAATTCTGGATCAATGAGTGAGTTTGAAGAAATCATTCAGGCAAAATAGAAACAAAATCAAAGATTATGACAGTGGTGTCAGAGCTGAGGCCACTGGTTTTCCCCAGCCCTGTTCCTGCCCCTGGATCCCTGTGCTGTGTTTTCATCCATCTGTGGGATTTTCCTGCTCTGGAATCCTTGCTGGCCCTGTTCCCCACTGCTGGCTTTGAAAAGCCCCCTCTAAGGGATGTGTCCGCTATGGATTCCCAGGAAAACCCATTGAGATGAGGCCATCCCTGCTTTGTGTCTGAATCCTGATGTTTTCAGCTCCATCATGGCCTTTAATAGGAATGTCACCCTCATCCCATTACTGTTGTCTCAGCTGGACTCCACACCTGACATTTTGATGACTAAATTTCATTGAGTTTAATTCCCTTTCACTGCAAGGGAGTCATGTACTTTTTAATGGATGAATAATTCCATACAAAATGCTTTAAAATTAGCCACTTTGCAAATCCCAGGCACTCGATGATTAGGGATAGCAGCTTCACTGTTCATTAAATATTAATCTGCCCAGCTCATGCATATCCATTCTGATACAGCTTCTCATTATAACAAGGCACTCCACTTTTTCCAGAGCCCCTGCCTGGAACTGCTATTCCCAAAGAACAGCCCTGAAAAGACATTAGGTCTGCCAAGAAACTGCTCCTGATATTTCATTTTCATACAAAATGCATTGTAATGTCCCTTCCTAACCCAGCCCTTTGGATTTGTCTTGACTATCACATGGCTTGTTTTACAGAAAATAAATCATGTTGTGCCCTCAGTAATAATGACAATAAAGCCAAATAATAATCCTGGGAGAGAGGAAAAAGAGCTGCAGCAGCAGTTTTGTCAGCTGGCTTGAGTATCTAGGAAATGGAGGGGGATAAAAGCTGTGAGGGTGTGAGCTGTCTTCACAAAAAGCTTTTTTAAGTGCATTTTCAGGATAGAGGGAGCAGCCCTAGATGTTCCTCCTGGGTCACTCCCTGTTTTCATGACAGGACTTGGGAAAGGTAGAAAAGAGTCCTTGAGACTCTCAGCTTCCCTGGCAATGTGTGCAAGCCCAGCCTGTGTCTCAGGGAGCACTGCAGAAAGGCTTGGTCTTGGAGCCATTTGCAGTTTGAAAATAAAAAGGGGTAAAAAAAGTAATAATTTCGTTTTAACTTCAAACACTGGAGTTCTCTGAAGGCCTCTCGGACACTGAGAATTACTTTGTCACCCTCAAGCTTCCCAAAAAAATCTCATTGCTGTGGTTCATAAGTCCTTGTTTTAGAATTACAGAATCCCAGGATGGCTCGGGTGGGAAGGGACCTTACGGATCATCCTGTTCCACCCCTGCCATGGGGGTGGCAGGGTTTGGTGGAAGGTGTCCCTGCTTATTTAAGGTCCCTTCCAACCCAGGTTAATAATTATATGACTTCTGTAATTCCAGGGAACAAACCAAGCTCCCCTGGCAGCCAGAAGGAAGCTTTTAATTCAACATCTCCATTAGAAATGGCTCAGTCCTTTTCCAAGAAGGTGAGAAGAAACTAATTTACCTCCCCTCTCACGAAGGGCTGTGGGGAGGAAGAGACAAAACTTTCCAGTCTCAGGCAAAGAAGCTCATTTTGAGGGGCTCTCTCCCAGAAATTCAATTCACAGGTGCCAAACTGCTTTGCCTGGAGATAATTAAAGAGCATTTAAAGCTGAGCCTCTGCCTTCCCTGAGCCCACGTGGTGCTCCAACCCAGGACAGCAATCCTGCAATTTCCAGAGGTAGATTTTTGCTGGAAGACTAAGGAAGCCATGGCAGCGTTAGTGAAACCACAGGGCATTAGTTACAGGGCTAAGGAAACAAATCTCACAGCATAATCCTGAGGTGCCTTTAATGTTCTAATTAAACCTATATATAGAAGCTGCAGGCAGGAAAAATTGTGTGAAAAGTCTCTCATCTGCTGAGTATTTTTCCATCCTTTCCCCCTCCCCGCCCCAACCCACCTCCCTTAACCTGGAGAGGGGCTGGAAAAGATCCTTTGTGTTGATTTTGGTGGAGAAAGAAAGAGAGAAATGCCAGGCAGATAGAGATCAGCAGCATTTCCATTCCCTGAGCCCTGTCAGAAAGTCACAGCCCTGCCAATGTTTGCTGATAAGCCCAACTTTGCCCTGATAAAGCCAGGCCATCCCAAGCCACTCACAAGGGCTTGAGCATCACAAGCATCAGATTTTTCTCCTTCTCTAATTGCAAGGCAGGGCTAGAGATGGAACAATAAACCTGAGGTGCTGGGAAATCACAGAGGCTGTCTGGGAGAATCAGTGTTCACAAGGATGGGAGGGGGACAGGACAAACCCCTCTGCCTTTCAATTTAGGAAGGGTCACAGGAGACAGATGAGAAAGGAGGACAAAATCCTGCTGTATCTTTTGCCACTTAGCAGAGCCATCAAAGTGATGGATGATGAATTAGAGAATCAGAAAGTTGGCAAAGACTTCTAAGATGGAGAGCAGCAGTTAACCCAGCAGTGCCAAGCTAAACCACGGCCCCAAGTGCCACATCCACACGGCTTTTAAATCCCTCCAGGGATGAGGACTTCATCAGTTCTCTGGGAAGCTTGTTCCAGCACTTGGTAACCCTTTTCATGAAGAAATCTTTCCTCTTCTCCAATCTAAACCTCCCCTGGTTTCACTGGGGTGAGAGCTGCTGGCACTGCAAGGCCACCCCACGATCCCAGTGGCTGCAAGGAGTTGGTGTAGCTCAAGCTGTTAATTTTTTAAGTCTTGCACAAAAGGTCCATTTCCCTGTAATTTTCCATCTGTGCCTTGAGCTTTTCCCCACCACACAACAGATATGGAGGGTGTCCTGGAAGGGGCACAGGAACATGCAGTGAGGTTGCATTTCCAGGCTCATGAGACATGGGAAGGCTGAAGTGACTTTAAAGTGCAAATCCCAAAGAACAGAATCACAGTGCAACCTCAAACCCCCTCCCATCATGTCAAACATTACCCAAAACCAGATTTTTTGCCACTTGGAAGAAATGCATGTGCTCTGGCAGAGCTCTCACTATTAATCACAGCCCAGTTTGGGGTCCAGCTTCCCGTGGGAGCTCCCTGTGTTATCCATGCAGTGTGATGCTGTTTTGTCACAGTGGGGCTGTCCGAGACCTGTCTCTCCTTTCTTTAATTTCCCTTCACAAGGTCCAGTTTGGAGCTGACAGCCAAGGTATCTTTATCCCTCAGGCAGCAGAGGGAAGGGCCGAGGCTGCTGATGCGGAGGCGAACTGAGATGTTCATTACCACCCTCTCCATGCCAAAGGAGCCCCTCCCACAGCAGGAATTAGTCTATAATTAGCTTAGAGAATAAAGCACTTTTAATTAAGGATTGAAATTCAGCAGACCATCTGCCTGGTTTTATTTGCAAGCAATAGGCATCTTCTGCTGGCAGCAACATTTTTTCCTGGTTCCTCCCTCTAACCCTCCAGGGCTCTCACTTGGGCAGAGACCAGGACTGAGCTTAGGGGTTGGAGCCAGGACATCACATCCACATTGTCCAGGAGAATGCTCTGCAATTTGTTGGTTGTTACATTGCAAAGCCACTCTCAGAGACTCCATGGAAGCAGTGAGGGTACCTTGCTCTCCTTCCAGGCTTCCAAGCTCCATCACAGCGCCTGCTGCAAGAAACTCACCCAGAAAAACTCCACAGACGATCTTGCTGTTAGTTCCCTGATGAACCCTTTGCTTTGCTCTGCAAACACTCAGGCAGCTTCAGAAGAGTCAGAAACACAATTCCTGACACTTTCCTGTCTGGCACAGTTGTGGGAGGTACAAGCTGGGAAGATGTTTTGGAGGCCACCCTCGCTATCCTGCAGTGAAATAATAAAATCTCAGAATGGTTTGGGTTGGAAGGGATTTTAAGGATCATCTCCTTTCAACCCCCTTCCATGGGCAGGGACACCTCCCACTGTCCCAGGTGGCTCCAACCTGGCCTTGGACACTCCCAGGGATGGGGCAGCCACAGCTTCTCTGGGGAACCTGTGCTGGGGCCTGCCCACCCTCCCAGGGAAGAATTTCTTCCCAATATCCCATCTAACCTTTACTTCTGGCAGCAGGAAGCCATTCCCTTTTGTTCTGGCACTCCAGGCCCTTGGAAATAGTCTCTACATCTTTCCTCTGGGTTCCCTTCATGTACTGGGAGCCCACAACCAGGTCACCCTGAAGTTTCCCTTCTCCAGGCCGAACATTCCCAGCTCTCCCAGCCTTTTTCCATCCCTCTGATCCTCTTGGTGCCTCCTCTGGACTCTCTCCAGCAGCTCCATGTCCTCCCAGTGCTGGATCCCAGGGCTGGAGCAGCTCTGCAGGGGGGTCTCACCTGAGAGGCCAGAGGGATGTAGCAGAAATGCAGGAGCCAAAAGGGCTCCTACAACTACAGCACACTTTCCACCCCACATTGCATTTCCCCATATACTCCATGGGATTACAGATAACATGGAATAAGCCATTTATTTCTCTTCCCACCCCTCCTGTAACTGCCACTTTTTAATCACTGGAGCAGAGGTGAAATGGTTTGTCATGGTCTTGCAATGAACACGAAAGAAACATTTCCATTTTGACAATGCTGAGATCTTTCTGTCAATCAAAACCTGTTAAAATATTCTGACATTTCCAAAATTACTATTTTTTTTCAGTACCTCAGAATTTCCCCTTATTGTGCTTGTAGAAACATGGCATATTGAATTTGACTGTGAAGGAAGAGAGAAATGCTGGAGCAAAGCCTCAGTTTGAGGTTTGAATCCCATAGGAATGTTCACAGATACTTTATAGCCAGGAAAGGAGTCACTACGAGATGCTCTCCTGGCTGAATTGGGCTCAGTTACAGAATCATGGAATCAGTGAGGTTGGAAAAGTCCAAGCTGTGCCAAATGCCCCCCTTGTCCCCCAGCCCAGAGCACTGAGAGCCACGTCCAGTCCTTGGACACCTCCAGGGATGGGGACTCCAAACCCTCCCTGAGCAGCCCCTTCCAAGGCCTGACCACCCTTTCCACGAGGAAATCCTTCCTGAAATGAGGGGGTTACAGCTGTTGGCTGAGCCATACAACCATGAGGGTTCAATGCACCTCCTGGATTTATACCTGGGGGGATTAAGAAAGGGCAAAGAGCTCATTGCTGTGTTTTAATGAAAGGCTAAAAGCTGCTAATTTGACAAACTGAGCCTGACTATTCCCAGAATGAAACCCAGCTCATTTTGTAGCAGACATTGGATCAAGTCCACACACAAGCTGTTAACCAGGGCATCCAAAACATACTCATTCATCCTATTCATGAATCCATCCAGGTCCTGCACGAGGAGCAATCCCTTGCCAAGAAATCTGCCCCACATTGCCCTGCCAAGCCCCACCACCCTCATCCCTCCTCCCTGTCCTGCTCCTCGTGTGTCATATACAAACTCTGTCATTCTGGTGGAGATTTCTCCTGGGAAGAAGTGAAGCATCCAAGATCTGAACCACCTCTGAAACTCTTCGTAGTATCTGTCAACCAGACTTAGAGGCATCAAGAAGCTTTTCAGTGCCTAAAGATTAAAGAATGAGTCTGAGAATGATGCCTGTGCTGAAGCTCAAGCTTCTGAAATAGGTTTATAAATATATTCAACCAGTTTCAGATGGTTAATTAATGTACAGGAAACACACTCTGCTCATTGTGAGAAGACAGAGCTATGGAGCAGATCCATCTGACGACTCATCTCCACAGACCACTCAAACAGCTCCCAGAAAATCCATCTCACCAGGCAGATTTCAGTCAGACACTGGTATTTTGTGTGTTTTGGTAGCACAGCTGCTAATCTTTATTCATTTATTTATTTCCCTTACAAGGGAAAACAATTAATTTTTAACCAGCCCACTATTAGCTTTCAGCACCTAATCCTCAGATCGAAAACTGCTTCCAGAGTTCTGTGAGGGAGGAATTATGAAACACACAATAATGAGAAAATCAGGGAGTCAGTGAGTTAGTCAGTCTTGAAACAAATGATCCCACTCCTGAATTGAAAAATTGGTACAGAAAAGACAGTGAAGGTAGGAAAATAAAAATGAAACAAAAAATTAAAAGGCAGCTGAAATCTTTCCACGTTGAGAGGGGTGTTTGCACAGCACTTTCCACTGTCTGTCACAGTGACAGCTCCAAGAAGCAATAGGAGAAAGGAGAAAATAACATGTCAAGATATTTTTGGAGACTGGTGAGGCTTGCAGGGAAATTCCTTTGCAGGCAAAGAACAAATATTTATTGTCCTTGCTTTATTTGTTCTGCCCACTTCAAGAAACAAAAGGCTTTTGCTCAGATCTCAATTAACAAGAGCTGACATGAACCTCTGCTCTTTCGCCCAGGTTTAGATCAGTGCTGAGAGTCACCATGAGCATAAAAATTAGTAGTTAATTAGTTAATTTGGGGAAAATAACAGTTTTAGAATTGAGGGAAAAGTGTGATTGGGATTGGGCTTTGTCACAGGGCTCACTGAGGTTCCCAGCCCGGGATGCTGAATGCTAAAGATGCAAGTGCTGCTCCATCCTGAACTGAATGTGCAGCCTGAGAAGCTGCTCCAAACCAAGACAGTCTGAAGTTACTGTTCTGACAACCCTACAATTTGTTCTCCCTTTATGGTGGAAAACAGCAAAAATCATTGGCCAAAACTAAATTTTAGGTGTATTTTAGTCCACGGGGACAGTGGGAAGCCAGAGCCCCCATTGGATCTGGAATGAGAGAATGAAAGGGAGATCTCTTGTGTTCACATCACTCTTGGAAAGGCATAAACTGAGGTGGTCTCACACTGGAAGACCATGGATCCCTCTGTCCATAACCCACCACTGCCCAGCTGACTCCCAGGAATGCCAGATTCCCAGCCAGACCCAGGAGCAGATCCATCACTGGAATAAATACAACAAATGCACTCAAGACCTGCATCCCAATGTGTTTTTCTGTATTTGATCATGTCATAAATCCAGGCATTTAGGAGCTGTGAGGGCTGAGTCATCCTCCTCCTCTTGGCTGCCAGACACAAGCCGAGGGATTTTGTCCATTTGTTTCTCCTGGAAACCCCTGGTGATGCTTTTCCTCTGGGATCCCAGTTCACAGGCTGCCATCACTGTAGGTCCATTGCCAGCAGCTGGCACAGGTTGTGTCAGCTTATGGAATCATGGAATGGTTTAGACTGGAAAGGACATTAAGGACCATCCAGTTTTCCAGATTCCCCATTCCATGGGAATCGTGTCTGAGCTTCAGCTGGAGGAAGCAGTGAATGGAAAAAAGGGAGTGGAGCAGCTCCCCAGCCCCACAAGCTTCTCGTGGTCACCTCATTAGAGGTGTCTCTCCCCATGTCAGATGCGACAGGAACTCTCCAGCCTTTGCCTGTCCCTTTAGAAGGGAGTACTATTTTCACTGGTCCTATATCCTATTTTCCAGCCCCAGGGAATCTCATGGATATCTGGCAGCACCTCAGACAGCAGTAGCCACACAGGTTTGGGCAGCTGAACTCGATGTGTGTTTTAGTCAACCTCTACTGAAGCCATGAGGCACCAGGGAAACATTCCTGACCCCCCAAAAACTGGAGGTTTTCTGAAATGCTTCTATTTTCTGCCAGCTACTCTAATTCTTCATCAACACTCTCCCCAGACCAATCTGGGTGCAGCTCTGAGCAACCTGGTCCAGTGGAAGGTGTCCCTGTCCATGGCAGGGCATCGGGACTAGATGAGCTTCTGTGGTTCAATCTTAAAACATGGTGTGGAAAAACACCCTCCTTCCCTGGCTTTCCAGTGATCCCCTGGCCTCGGGTGAAGCCAAGGGAGGAAGGTGATGGCAGAGGAAACTGTTGCCTTTTTGGTTTGCACTCCACGACTCCTGAGCTGCTGAACTTGGTGGTTGTCATGCGAGGAACATCTTTGTGCTGAGTGGCTGGTGGGTGGCTGTCTGGAAGCAGAGGAAAGTTGTTTGTGGAATATGTAATAAGGATTATGGATATGTGCAGCTCACCCAGAGATTGGCTGAACTTGGCGCCTCAGGAAGATGCCACCTCCTTCCCCCACTACGTTGGGAAATCAGGATTCCTTCCCCTCTCCATTCTCTCCATCAAACTGAGGTGACAGATTCAAGTCACAATATTTTAGAAATTCTAATCGGCTCTGGGTGTTGTTTCAAGTTGCTTCTTGATTTTCAATGATGGGATAAGGAAAGATTGCAAACTAAATTGCAAGTGCAAATTGCAATCCCCCCTCTCCTTCAAACCATAGTGGATTTCCAGCACCATCCCCAGTTGGGTTTGGATGGGGCCATTGAGGGATGTGGAAGGAAGACACAGAGATTTGGTTTTCCTGCCTGTTCTCAGTGTGATGCCTCAGAGCAGCTGCACAAAAACACAGCGATGGCAGAGAGGCACTGGAGGCTCAGGGCTCCCACGGGCTCTAAAGAGCATTTTTCTTCCCATTCTGCAGTTCAAGGGACTTGAAGGGATGGAGAAAGGCATTTTCCTGCAAATCTGGAAATCAGTCTAAATTTGCAGAGGTGGATTGGGACACTTGGGTCATCCTGCCCCTGAACTTCACAGTGCACTTTTTGGAGCCAATTTAATTCTATTTGGGAGCTGATTTTTCCCTATGTCTTTGTTGCTCTATTATTATTATTTGTTATTAGGAAAGGGCAAGGTATCTGCCCAATTCCCTTCCTCATAGCCCAGGAATGTTCACCCCACACTCAATGTCCCTGTTCAGGGCAAGGCCCTTGCTCCCTCCTCTCCCATCCCACTCCACAAATCCCTCATTCCTCCTTTTTTTGGCCTGGGTTTCCAGGCAAGGGCTTGGCTCAGATGGAGAGGTGGGGAGGGCAAGGAGAGTAAGTCTTCCCTGGGGATGAGATGGGATGTGAGCAAGGATGAGGAGTGAAGAGAAAAGCAGAAGGATGTATTTGTTCTTTCTCCTGCAAGTTTCTGTTTTGCTGACCATGGAGAACCTTTCAATAGAAAGAACAGAGAATGGGTTTTTTCCCAGTAAAACAGCTGCATCTCCACTACAGCACAGGAGCCCAAGTTCCCACTGGCTCAGCTCTGCTGACCCCCAGCAGAGAATTCCCATTGGAATGTCCAGGAGAACCAGGAGTGTGGCTGCACTCACACTGACTCCAGTCAGCAATGGAGGCAGCAGGAAACCCCTGAGGGATCTGCAGAAACTCCCACTCATAATCCAAACACCTTTTCTGCTGAAGGTGTTTCAGTGGTGGGACAAGTCTCACTATCCAGGGCACAGGAATTCCTGGGGAAGCCATGGGGAAGAGGAAGACTCAGTCCTCCCCCCATTCTGTCTGGTGGGTGAGAGCAGCTGAGATGTGCAATGTCTCTCAACAGAAGAGAGTGAATAGTGGGATAGTTCCTCCAGGACTTCTTATTTCCTCTTTCCTTTTCATTTAGCTTTTCCTGGAGGCTTCAGTTTCTCACACTGTGTGCTATAAATGATGATTTGGGGCTTTAATGTGCTCTGTGTAATTGTATCAATTCCAGAACAAGAGTCAGAGGTTGCCTTTGGTTTTTCTTTTAAAGTATTATAAGAAATAGCTTCCTCTCTCATGAAAACACTGGTCATTTTTTTCCCCTAAGAACTTTAACTGGGTTATTTCCAGATTCAGCCTTTCATTCTGCTGTACATCTCCAAGGAACAGATGCTTTCAGTCTTGAAAAGATCTCCAATAATATTTATATTTTTGTATTAGTGAAGGAGCAGAAAAATATGCTTGTATGGCATGAAAGAAATAAACTACTTTTCTGTCCATTAGTAGCTAAGGAGGTTGTTAGGCAAGATCAGGAAGGAACAAAATTGTATTGATATAATTTCAAATTGATAATTTGAGATTATTTTTATTCCAGACTCTTCAAAAAGATGGTCAGAGAGTTCTCCAGCACACTGATATTAAATACTAATGAGTGAGAAATCCTTCTTCTGGAGGAACCAGGAGAAGCTGAGGGAGCTTTGTGCAGAGAAGACAAGCAGGATGTCTCAGACCACATTTGTTAAACAGGGCAGGCCAAGGGCAGGTCAAAATAATGGGAAAGTTGATCTTGGGGTTTAGCTAATTGGGAATGAAAGGCTGGGAATGTTCTGACATTAGCTGACTGAGGTTGGCTCTGGCCAAGAGGATTTTCAGTCTCACACTTAGAGCCGACACAAGTACCTGCTCTGATACTGTAGATTTTGATTTCTGAAGGTCTTAGCACAGGTTAAAAGATCAGCACTGAGCCAAAATTGGCTTTGTCTGCCCAGCTGGGCTGAGACCTGGCCTGGCAAAGCCTGGCTTGCCCGTGCTGATGAAGCAGATGAATAAAGAGCTGCTGGGTGGGATGTTTCTGGTGAAGAGCTACAAAATCACAACCAGATCCCAGATCCCAAAATTGTTTGGGTTGGAAGGAACCTAAAAGACCATCCAGTTCCAATCCTCTGCCATGGGCAGGGACACCTTCCACTAGAAAATGCTTCTTATTCATCACCACTGTTGCAGCAGAGAGAAAATGGCATGAAAACAAGTCATGTGCAAAGCTCAATAATTTAGTGAAGAGCAAAGAAGAGAAGTCAGGCTGGTGATTCCAAGTCTCCCATCCAATAAGCCTGTTCTAATCCATCTGTTTACTCCTCTTCCTTGCCTTCATCTCTCCCCTGAAACAAAGCAAAGGACAAACCAGGATTACCTGTTGGGGGAATTTAACAGCTCAGAAAATGAACAGTAGCACCAGCCTTGCTGAAAGGGCTGGAGGCAACAGGTCAGAGCCAGAAACACCCGACTCATAAACATGTGCTGCCCTGGCCCTGCACACATGGACAGCTCAGGTGCTCCCAGCATTTGTGGTCTTGGAGAGAGGGTGGAAAATCTGAAAGGATTGAAAGCAGAGACCAGGTGTGACTGGAGAGTGAGAGAAAATGCCACACTGTGGGAGACTCACAGAGCTCAGTCTGGGTAGCTGATTAAAAATAGGAAAAAAAATTAAACCCATAAAGGAGCCAGATTGAGAGGTGATGTGAGAACAGTGAATAAGTGACTCCCCACAGAGAAAATACAAAGTACTCAAGTGCTCTTGAATGCAGAGACAGAATCAGTGGTGAGGATCTGAAGCAGGGCAGCTTTGCATTGGAAATGAAGGCACAGGGTTTTTTCTACAATGAGAATGACTAATCCAGGCAACACTGTCCTGGCCACCCTTCTGCTCTTCCCAGAGCAAAGCTGGATGCTGCTCCAGCGGAAACCATCAGGCTCAGGAGCTCAGGGATGTGAAAACTGAGTAGAGACTTTGGAGTCCCATATTTGTGCTCCGGTGGGGCTGGAAATTGTGGGTTCGGCTGGAGAACGAGCCCAGGGCTGGAGTTTGTCCTGCAGAGAGGCAGGGTCCTCAACACACGGGCTTTATCCAAATTTAGGCTTTCTGCAGAAAGAAATACAAGCACAAAAGATTGTGGGGTTTTCCCTCCAGGCGAGCAGGAGGGGCATATTAAACCAAGAACCTGAGTGTAACTGTGCAGGTACATCAGAGACCAAAAATCTGCAGGGACTCAGCTCCTGCCTTCAGCTCCCTCCTCCCAGAAACACGGGGTGATTCCCAGATTTCCACTCCAATAACACAGACACCAGCTTAACTCTTGCTGAGCTGGTGCCATCCTGGGGAGAACCCAGCACGGGCAGCTGGGCGTGACTCAGCCTGAGTGGGAGAAGTGGCACTGGAGAGATGACTCACAACGAGGACTGGGGTGGGTCTGCAGGTCCAAAGGCAGAGGAGGAATCCAGGCACAACTTCATCTTTTCCACTCAATAAATACCTGGCCATTGAAGCCCCCCTTTGATAAAGGGGGCTGAAATGCTGATTTAGCTTATTGCAGCTCCCACAGCTGTGGTTTTGGCTGCTCCCAAGGATCACCTTTCTGGAATTAGCATCTCCAATGAGGGAGGAATTCCTACAGTCTCTATCCGGGCAATCTGCCAGCCAGCACCAGCTTCCTGCTGCTCTGAGGAAAACCTCGCTCTCCTCCAGGCATCTCTTCCCTGCTGCACACCAGGGACCACCCAGCAGCCTCTCCTAGTCCTGAGGACTCCTAACACAGTTAAAAAAAGATGCATGTGGCTTCTGATGAAAGCAAGTTCATCAGATACATGCTAGAAACAGCACAAAACTCCACAAAGGAGCTGCTATTCCCCCTTCCGGAGCCGTGCTGTTCCAATGAAATCTTGCAGACTAATTAAAAACCCTTCATCCATTTCAGAAACATCCTGGAATCACTTTTCTCCCTGACTGAATTATTTAAGAGTTGCTCTCTCTGGATTCAAAATGATTGTTTTAGTGGTGTATTTCTGCAGGTTCAGTGTGGTGAGAACCCTTTGGCCTCTGAGGAACTTTGTTGGAATAATAAAACCAACAAAGAGAAGTTGTTGTGTGCATTCAGAAAACTTCCATCAGCAAAACCTGCCAGTGGTCCTGAAAAAAGGCAGAGCCTTTAGGGACACCTCTCCTGCCCTTGTGCTGGTAGAAGTACATGAAATAAAATGAGAGAAGGGGCAAACTCAAAACATCAGTTGGTTTCTCCACACACTTAGAATGGTTTGGGTGAGAAGGGAACTTAAAGCCCATCCAGTTCCAATCTCCTGCCATGGACAGGGAGACCTCCCACTATCCCAAGTTGCTCAGGACCCCACCCAGCCTGGCCAGTTTGACAAAGCAGATCCAGAAGTTGCACCCCCAGCACCACCAAGAGCCCCAGGAATGAGGAGCAGGGTGAGGAGGAGGCAGGAGGTGCTTCCTTAGACATTGTCACCATGGGAGACAACTGTGGCATCACAACCAAATGTGAAACGAGAGACAAATTTGGTGAATATACACACAATTTTACAGGATATATTGGACAGTCCAACGGGGGAGCCTCTGCTAAACTATCCCAACAGACTCCCAGGTTGGTGGTTCTGCTTCTCCAGCTGCATTTTATCCCCTTAAAAGGTGGCAGTTGGACACAGCAGGACACTGATGACTGTCAGGGCTGGCTGAAGTCCCCATGTTTGGCCCATGAATTGTAACTTCAGAGCTCACATTTCATGGGTCAGGCAAGTCTATGGCAGTGACAAGGAATGATGCTTCCAAATGGCTTTAATAACGTGGAGAAGGGATTGAATGAGGCGTTTCACAGAAGCACTATCACTTTGCCTGTCTCACATTCACTCTGGAATTGCTAATCATGGGATAGCAAATGCAATTTAATTTCAATTACAATCTCTCTGATAAAGTTTATGGCTCCTTTCCCCATCCCCCTTTGAGCCCCCTCGTGCCCTGCTGCTCTCCCACACAGCACAGAGCACTTTCAGAAAAGAGAAAATCCAATATCTAACATATTTCTGGGCCACTGACGAAGGTGTTGTGCTGGATTATTCCCCTCCATGCACATATGGCATATTGAGAAAGTAGGAACATTATTAACCCAACATTGCTGATAATATTAGGAGTTAATGGGAAAGAGCCACAGTTCTGACTTCAGTCTGACAGTTTGGAGCAATCAGAGGGAAGAATATTCCTTTATTTGACTGGCAGCTTGGAAACCTGCAGAAAATTGTATTGATTTCACTGAGGCTGCAGAATGGTTACAAAGGCTCTGGCCAGAACACACGAAATGGGTATTTATCTGCTCTGCAAGGCTTTGCATGTCCAACAGAAGCTGGGAGAGTCAAGGGAAGAGAAGTGTTGGCATCTGTTCAGATCCATGGCAAAAAAGCAGAGAGCTGGGAATGGGGGACACAGTGAGCAAGGGGAGACAGAGGGTGAAGAATTGAGGAGAACAACCCAGACCCTCAAAACCTGGGGCATTGGAGAGAGCCTGGAAAAGGTCAGAGGGACAAGTCCATGCAATTTTTTGCCTTGGATTTGGTGTGTATGGCCCCAAAACTGACTTAGGATGATCAGGCAAACTGCCAGGTGATGGATCTGACCCTGCAATCCCCTTTTCCTCTCTCCTCAGCCTGACACATGCACACACACATAGGGGTGGATTTTGTAATCAACTGCTGTATTTAGCCCAGGGCAGCTTGGATTCCAGCATTTGCACTTCCCTGGGGACAGCCTTTGGCCTGTCTAAGGGCCCAGCCCTGGGATAAGATGAAAGGTGACCCACAAAGTCCCCCAGACATCCATCCAACGGTGTGAGAATCCCCTAATTTCATGTATTTAACCAAATTCCTGTAGCAGGGACTTTCTCCCTGGACAGCTGAGTGCTTCACCAGCCACCCCTTGTCCAGGACTGCGTGGACTGAATGACAAGCTGAGTGGGGTAAATCCTGACCTGTGGCTCTGTGGGGCTCTGCTGCGAGCAAAACTAAAGCTTTCCACTCCTGTAATGAGAGCTGGGTTATGAATCCACTCGATGCTCCCACAGTTTCTCTTTTTGTTTCAGCAAAGAGCAGCTGAGCTCAGGGCAATGCTGCTGAACAGTCCTTTAGGATGGAGGGGCAGCGGGTGCTGTGACAGGGGCTGCTCTCCCCTCATGCCTGAATGAATTGGTTATTTCTGTCACCCAGCCAACCCTCGTGTGCTTTTAGAGCTACTGAGGGAAGGAAATGTGTGGGAGCTGCCTGGTCATGCATGGACGGACATCAGGAATTGCTTGGCTGGAAACACTGCCCACAGCAATGTCTGGGGCCACCTCGGCAGCCGGAGCAAGAGTGGTGGCACTTGCTCAGCCTGCCCCTGGGGCAGGATGTGTTTTTGTCAAGTCAATTAGGTGCAGAAATACTCGGCTTTCTAATCCGCCAGAAGTCCCCTCAGGCAGTTCCCTGCGGAGCAGAGCAGCCCTCACAGCCGGGCCCGTGGGCAGGCAGGGCTCTGCTCTGCCCTCCCTGCACCTGCTCTGCTCTGCCTGCCCCGGCTGGCACCGCTGGGTTTTCCATTGGATCCCTCAGGTTTTCTCTTTGCCTCCAGCAATTCCCTCTGCAGCAACGCTGTGCTGCCAGCCTGGCTCAGACAAACAGGTCACACAGCCATAGAATCAGAACTGAAGAGTTGGGAGGGACCCCCAAGGACCATCCAGTCCAACCCCTGGCCCTGCCCAGACACCCCAACAATCCCACCCTTGCCCTTGTCCAAACCCTCCTGCAGCTCTGGCAGCCTTGGGGCCGTGACCAAACCCTGGGGAGCCTGTTCAGTGCCCACCCACCCTCTGGGGGAAGAACCTTTCCCTGAGATCCAACCTAAACCTCCCCTGACAGAACTTCAGGCCCCTGTGCTGTTTGCAGGGGCAAAACCCCTCTATCCCAGCCCTCCCTGAGGAACAGCCCTGTGGAGTGAAGCTCAGCCCCATCACCATCAGGGGAACATTTGGCAGCCAGTGATATGTGTGGATTTGTAGTGAGACATCCAACACCTGCTGCATGCAGAGGAAAAATGGGATCCAGTCCTTGGAAATTCCATATGTAGATTTAGATGGAGCAGCTCCATCTCTGCTCTGTGTGAGCAGGGCCAGGACCCAGGAAAGGGCTGGAGCTGTGCCAGGGCAGGGTCAGGGTGGATCTCAGGGAAAGGTTCTTCCCCCAGAGGGGGGTTGGGCACTGAACAGGCTCCCCAGGGTTTGGTCACGGCCCCAAGGCTGCCAGAGCTGCAGGAGGGTTTGGACAACACTCAGGGCCAGGGTGGGATTGTTGGGGTGTCCTGGGCAGGGCCAGGGGTGGGTTGGATGATCCTTGGGGGTCCCTTCCAGCTCAGCATGCTCTGATCCCATCATTAGGCCCCTGTCCCACCCTCACCTGCTGTCCCAGCAGTGCTGGGGGTGTAGAAGCAACACACTCAGACATGTCCAGCCCTGTGTGAATAGGTGGGTCAGACTCTGCATTTCAGATAATCTCCAACAGGAGCAGAACTGCCTTCAGTCATTGAAGTCATTGACCCTGAACTTGAGGAAGAACCCAGTGACATGCTGTGGCTCACCAGCATCCCTTACACCAGGGTTTGAGCCCTGCCTGGTTTCTCCTTGACCAGGGTTTAATCCCTGCCTGGTTTTCTTCACCTCCAATATTCAACAAGCCTCAAAGCTGGAAATCCACCACTTCCCCTCACCCCCAATTTCAGATGCAATGTTGATCCAAAGCATTCACTGACACAACCAGGCCATCTCCTGCCACAGATCAGTGGCAGTGACTCTGCTTGGCTTTTTGCCTCTCTCTGAGGCCCTTGGTGTCACAGCTGAGCACAGGGAACCTCTCCAGCTCTCACTCCTTCACACTGTCTCTGTGCTGCTGCTTTTAAGTGGAGACTTAATGCATTGCAGCAGGGAGCTTGTCACAACATATTAGCAGGGTATCTCCAGATAATTCATTTCCATCAGCTCAACTAGATCTGGTTTTTCAGGATGATTTCAGGAAATTTCTGTACGTGTTATCCAGCAAATAGCTCTGACTTGCATTGCACAGCTTTCACACAGCCCAGCCAATCCTTCACCCTGGGATTTTGGTCCGTTCCTTGAGTTGATATATTTTTTCTCCTCTATCTGGTAACTTTCTTCCCTCTTCTATTTTTTCCTGCTGAGGGTTTGATTTATCTGATCTAACACAGATGTCTTGTTTAGGGTGGGAAGGAGGAGTTTGAAGTGACCAGTCCCAGTGAGGAAACCTCCACAGTGAGAGATGATGGCCTTCCCCACCAAGCAATAAAGAAGTTAAAATCAGCTGAAACAACAAAGGTGAAAGGTGTAGTTTAGCTCGACAAAACATAACAGTGCCTTAAAAATCCTCTCCCAAGCTCAGTACTGGGATATCCTTAAGCTTCTTCCCCAATGAATCCATTCTGTTTCCCACTAAACGGCGATTCCCAGCTCCCAGCTCATTTTGAGTTCAATAATCCTAGTTACAGGGCTGGTGAAATGGCAGCAGAGATCCATAGATCAGTGTGTCTCATCCCTCCAGCCTGGTGATTGCAGGGAAGATGGATGGGCTGGGTAATATCCACAGAGCAGCTGTTAAACGGGCTGGGGCTGCTCCAGCTGCTTGGGCTGGAGTAATGAGGTTAATCCCACAAACTCCCTGCCCCACTATTACTTTTGTGGCTCAGGCACCTTCATCACTGCAGGATAAGCACAGCAGAGATGCCACTGAGCATGATATGGAGGAGATCCAGGCTCTAGGCTTACCCTGCTGTTGGGAAACAGGATGATTTCAGCTCCCAGACACGGATTTAGGGATGGGAACTGGCTGAGCCATTGCTCAGAGTGCCACAGCCTGGGGCTGCATCAACAGAGTTTCTCTTCCCAGGCCCTCATGGGAGCTGCAGCCCTAGAAAGCTCATGGCAGGGTGAAACTAAGGCACAGTCGAACTCTTACAGAGATTCACATGAAACAGGAGCAGCTTGAAGAGACCAGAGCAATCCCAGGATCTGGTGGGATCATAGTGAAAAAGGGTTGATCACAAACAATATGCACAAGATCCTTTTCCCCACCACCAGGTTCTCCTGATCCCTGGCTAATGGAGTGTTGTGGATTAACCACTGAGCCTGTTAAATGATGATAACAGAGTGAGAATAGGGAAAAAATATGACTGGAAGCAAACCCACAGCTCATCAAGGTACCTCTGCTCCAGGCAATGCTCAAAACCCAGATAGTTTGGCAATAGTAGCACCTGAGGGCCCTGGCAGAGGCCAAACCTGAGCACTTTGGTCTGAGGTGGTGGGTTCAAACTGAAAGAAAGTAAGTTTAGATTAGAAAAAAATTCTTATTTATGAGGGTGGAGAGACTCTGGCACAGATTTCCAGAGAAGCTGTGGCTGCCCCATCCCTGGAAGTGTCCAAGGCCAGGTTGGAGCCACCTGGGATAGTGGGAGGTGTCCCTGCCCAGGGCAGGGGGTGGAATGAGATGGCCTTTAGGTCCCTTCCAGCCCAACCATTCTGTGATTCCATGACTTATGATCTCCCCCCTCTGGCATCTGTCACAGAGAAGCAAATTGACTTTGCAACCCCTCCAGCTCTTAAAAGCTGACAAAGGTCCTGGCTTGCCTCAGGTTAGACAGGATTGGATAAAGATGCTGCCTCCTATCAGAACACACCCAAAGGCTTTATGCATTAGTTACAGCCCTGAATGGTTTTCCTCATCCCTTGCTAAAAACTCAGATGTGCAGGGACCAGAGCTATGTCTCAGCAGCCAGGAGGTTATTTCTCCCTCTACTCCCTCACCCCCTGACTGTGGCAGGACATGGCTGTGCTAAAAGCCCAAGCCCAGGTGAAACCTGCTCAGTGGCAGGTATAGCCTGAAATATGGAAAATTCACCCAAAAACTCATGAACCAGCAGCGAGTTCTTATCGACCCGCTGAGGAACTGTGTGAAAATTGATGGCTGTTTCTGGACCCCTTATTTTTGGGTCCTTCTGGGGTTTATTTTGTCAATGGGGAGGCGCTGGAGCGAGGTCTTGCCTGTGTCCCCTAGGTGGCATCTACGGACCATACACGGCTGTCCCCAGCTGTCCCCACAGCCCTGGACAGAACCCCACACCCCTCAGTCGGGCACAAACAGCTTTTCCTTGGAAACACCCATTTTATTAAACCCAGCACGACTCTTTCCCTGGGCTTGAAGCTGTGAGTGGGGTTCATTTTCTTCACAGTGGCTGTGTTTTGGATTTGTGCTCTAAACAGTGTCGACTGTTGACCTTGGAGGTCTTTTCCAACCTTTATGATTCCAGGATAATGCAGAGAATCTTTTGGTATTGCTGAGGAGTACTGAGAAGATTTAATCTAAATCTTCCTAGTATCTAATCTAATCTCTGGGGAGAGATTTAGATTGGATGTTAGGAATAAGTTCTTGCTGTGAGGGTGGGGAGGCACTGGAACAGTTTGTCCAGAGAAGCTGTGTCTTCCCTGGAAGTGTCCAAGGCCAGGTTGGAGCAATCTGGGATAGTGGGAGGTGTCCCTGCCCATGGAAAGGGGTGGAACTGGATGATTTAAGGTCCCTTTCAGCCCAAACCATTCTGTGATTCCATGATTCTACAACATTTACAGAGCAAGTAGGTGCACACAGGGATGCGTGGGGATGAGTTGGTGGCTGGAGTTGAACCACAGCAAACCCTCTGACATTTCACACACACATCCCACGGGTCTCCTGCTCTGTGATTCACAGCATTGATACCCTTTGCTTTGCTCTATAACATCCTTTACAAGGTGGGGTTTAAGCTTTGTTTGCAATATTGGAAATGAAAGCACAGAGCAGCCCCTGGTTTGCCCAAGAAACTGCTCACAAAACTGAAAAACTCTGGAAAAGGGCCTGCTTTCCCAAACTCTTGCTGCTCTCTGGCAGATGCAGGTGAAGGAAGTTGTATGAGGTGATGCTGGTCTGGGTCCCTCTCATGGTGGAGGGTTTGGCCTTTGGAGCTCTGGTTTGTTTTATCCCAGTTTTTTAGAAATTTCCATCTGCCTGTGATCTGCTCTTCCAGCCTTGACAGTCTGGTGCTGTCACTGATTCCTCCTTCCCAGCACCAGCTGCTGTTTCATCAGCCCTTTTCCTCCTCCTTCTCTTCCTCTTCCATCTCCCCAAGCTCTCTTAGGGACAGTTCCCACTGCCAGGAACCCCCCACACCCCAGCCAGGCTACTGCCCCTGTTTGCTCAGCCCACACTGGGAAAGGGGAAATCCCAGTCCTTAAAGGCAGGAGCTGAGGAAATGCCAGACAAGTGTAGGTCCCCACAGGCAAATATATGGTGGGATTGGACCAGACGATCTTTGAAGGTCCCTTCCATCCTAAACTATTCTGTGATCCTATGATTAGATTGCAGGGCCCTGGAAATAATCCTGGAATTTGTCCTCTCCCCAACTTCAGGAGGTCAGAGAAGCCTCTCCCTGACCTACATTCCCTCACCAGAGAGCAGGATGTTGTGTGGAATGTGCTGTCTCTGGAGCACACATGGGATTTTGCTGGGGAGGCAGTTCAGTGCCCTGGGAAGGGCTGAGATGCTGCAGGTTCCAGCAGCACTGCAGCTGCCTCAGCACATTGGCAGCACCACATAAATCATCCCTCCTCCCTGCCCATGCTGCTCTGTCTGCTGGGAGCACAGGACACACATTCCCTACACTTGTTCCACCAGGATAATAAATGTCCAGTGTGTTCCAAAGCCAGTGACAGATTGGAGACTCGTTTAGTTCTGACTTCCTTGCCCATGGAGAGCTGAGGATTCGGCCCCAGTGGAAACCATTCTGACAGAACTCGGACAAGGACAAGGACACAACCTTCCTCCTGCAAAACATCTTACCTTGCTGAGGCATTTCTTGGATCCTTTACCAGGCACTTAAGGACACCAAAAGCATCCCTGGGAGACCCTGGACCAGGGTCCCATTAAACCCCCAGCAGCCCAGAGTGACTTTTATGCTCATCCCTGCAAGTGTGGCTTGGTCCACAGGAGCAAAATGAACTTGTAGAGGAAAAGAGACCTTTGGCAAACACACCCCTCACTCAGTGCTGGACCTGCACAAGCTGAGCTTAAAGTGATGAGCAGGTTATGCTAACAGAGCTTCTGGGCTGGGATCAGCTGGTAGACAGATTAACCAGCAGCACCAGAAATACCAAGGATGGAAGAGAACCACAAATGATGATACTGGAGATCCAGGTGAGCATCCCAAGCAGCCTCTGCACCCCCAGCGTGCCCTGCCTCCCCCTGCCCTCTCCTCTCCTGCTGCCTCACAGCTAATTTTAGGTTAAAGGCTTTTCATCAGCTGACAAGCCTCCAGCAGGCTCCAGGCACTCGGTAAGAACTGACTCTCCCCATGGCTTCCCAGAGGGAAATACCCAGGAGTTTTTGAGGGCAGCAGAAGTGACAGAATCTCACAAAGCAGCTACAGCTGCTGTGATCTGCCCTTGGAAGTGCCCAGGGAAAATATTTCCCAGACCAGAATTCTCAAAGGGCATTTCTGTGCTTCATTCAACCTGTTTTGGCATCTTCAGCTTCAAGGGAGGCTCTTGCCCGGTGCTGAATGAGTCACTCCCACTGACTGGAAGGCTCCAGCTATTAAAAAGCCTAAATTTCCATGTGGTTTATTAAAAAGATGCACTTTGGGGCTTTTACACTCCTAAACTGGGTGTCTTGGGTCACTTTGGTCCTTCATTTCCTGTGTGAGTGGGAGGTGAACATTCCAGCAGATTCTGAAGCTGGAGACTGAACACAGAACAATATTTTGGGACTCAGAGCAAACTGGAGCAGCACAAACACCTCTGTGCCTAGAAAGCAAACAGAGCCAGTTCATTCCCATGTGGGGGGAATTCATGGACACAGTGATGCCTTTTATAGGAGCAGCAAAGCTTCCAAAGCTCAGCCTGGAATGGACAAATTCTGCATTGAAGGTGCTGAGCACACCTTCCAGCCAGAGGCAGCTTTGAGCACAGCACTGAAGTGTCAAGCTGGAGCCAAACCTTGTCAAATTAGTTAACTTAGATGCTTATGCTGAAGTTAATGGGAATGTGGAGGCTTTAGCTGTGTTGAGTCATCCTGTGTAGCAACAAAACCGAAGGAGACAAAGACCCAGGAGACTATGTCCCTGCTCTGGATGTGGTTGCATTCCTGTAAAGTTCAAGATCTGGGATAACAGGCTGTGCCTGGCAGGGCTGAGCGTGGGCTTCACCTGCTTGCAGGTAAAAGTGCTGCCAATGCACCTTCCTCTGGCACAGGAACAGAGGCAGCTCCAGCTGCTTCCCATTTCCTTCCTCTGCTGCAATCCAGGTGCTGCTTTCGGAGCTGTTTCTCAGGGTAATTGGCAAAACACGAGCAGCAAGGTTGATTGGAGAATTGAATTAGATGCTGAGGCTGAATCTGCACATCCCAGCCCTACTCCAGGGTCCCAGCCCCCTGTCAGCTGTGCAGCAGGCAGGAAAAATCAGGGGGGAAGGATGGGAGGGAGGAATGAGCTGTAAAAGATGGCTGTCAGTGCATTCAGGGGGATGGGATTGCAGTGTGAGGATTCAGGGATGGTGTCCTGACTCTCCTGGCTCAGCACACCCAGGGTATGGTGAGGACTGTCCTTCCCCAGTGCACATCCCAAAGATGACAGGGAGTGGGGACCTTGCACAGCCTGGACCTGACCATGGAAATTGGGAATTCAGGTCTTCCTGCAGCTCTGCATCAGCACAGATGGACTCTGACCCAGGCTGAGGGGGCACCAGTCCTGCCAGTGGGAATTCCCTGGTAGTCTGAAGTCAAAAACTCCCCATGGATAAGCCTGGATGTGGGAGATGTCTCTGCCTTCATATCTGGCTCCTCCTAGAGAGAGGCTGGAAGGTGAGCAGGAAAATAGGAAGGGTCAGGATGCAAGTCAATGCAAGGGTCAATCTGCAAGTGAGATATGCTGCTTTGCAGGGAATTGGAAGGGAGGAAAAGCAGGATTTCCCCTTCCCTTCCCAAACCTTCCCTTCCCAAACCTTCCCTTCCCAAACCTTCCACCACAAGGCACTCAAGGCCATGTGCTGAAGGGGGAAATACATCGCTGCCCAAACTGGAGCCCTTTCTGCAGAGCAGCTTTGTGATTTCTCCTTTCCCCCTGTAATAAATTGCAGCCCTTTCCTTGACCCTTATTCAGCAGTTAATTATTCCTAAGGAATGAAACCTCAGAGTAAAATATGCATGAGGAATATAGTTAGCCAAGTGCCAAGGACCTTAAACTCTGTGGGATGAAGCATTATTGGTATATTAATAATCCCTGGGTTTCTCATGGACTAAGGAACTTTATAGAACAAGAGAGCAAAACAAAAAACATAGAAATTTATAAATAAATGACTGGCCTTTGTCCCCACATGAAGCAGCGAAGAACTACAAGATTGTAGTAAACATCTGCCTGGAGAGAAACATTTGAAAGAGGATTTTTAGCTATGTGGCCAAATTATTTTATCACTGCAATGAGTAGGCAACCTACTCCCACCTTATCTGTACACTGGTCACAGCCAGAAAAACGGAGGCGGGGGAAACTTTTTGGACTCATCAAGTATCAGGAAATTATTTGTGAGATTATTGTGAAGATGTGCCCCACAGAAAAAAATGGGCTGAGAGGTCCCAAACTGGACAACTCTTTGCCAGATTCATTTTGGCTGCACATACAAACCCTTTTGTACCAGCCCCATCCACAGTGGCCGTGGCCCACCTTGTTGGGCTTAGGAAGACAGAGGAGTGTGGCTTTGGAGGATGTGCAAAACACCTCAGACAACAACCAAGTACAGTTTGAGGCTGTGCTGCCCTGAAAGCAGATGGAGACAGGGCCTTATCTGAGCCCTGAGCTCTGCAGGGAGACATTCCCTATGGAAGTTCTCTCTCCATGAGGCTGCCAGTCCCTGTCACACCAAACGAGGTTGTCACCAGTGCCAGGCGGCACCACCTCCGACACATCCACCGTCTGCCTCCCTCCCATTCCCAGCACAGTGGCTCCATGCCTTGGCACCAACCCATTCTCTAATTAAGGGATGAGAGAAGGAAAGGGAAACCTTCAAAAAAATCCCACCAACAGCCCTTATGGAAAAGCTTCATCCCCATCCAACCAACTGCCTGATCCGAGTCCTCTTCATCCCTTTGGTCCTGCTCAGCTTCTCAAGCCCTGAGGACACCAGGTCACTTCATCTGTGCCCTTTGTGCCAGCACAGAGATGTCTGTTATAGAATTTGACATTACATTTGGAATTTTATTTCATTTTTATTTTGCTGGGTTTTGTTCTCTGTGCGTCATCGCTTCTGGGTTTTATTTGATTGCCTTTTGGAGATGAAGAGATTAATATTTCATCAAATGTACAGGGAATAAATAACCAGGTCTGAAAGACATCCAGAAGCTCTCCTGCCTTGATGGGCATTTACAGGCCTGATGAGTGGGGAGGTATTTTTTGCCACAAGCCATTTCTGAGGAAGTCACAATCCTTGCCATGATCTCTGCTGGACATTTCCTTCAGCCCTGACGTGTCCATGCCCTGTTGTTTGCTGTGCCCAAAGGAAGGGTGTATTGGTTGCTGGATGTGCACAACACTCTGGATGTGAGTATTCCTGTGGCAGATGCCCAGGGACACAGGGATGTCCCTGTGTCAGCAGAGCTGCACAGGTCTGGAGAGTTTGTCATGTGAAGAGCTGCTGAGGGAGCTGGGGGGCCTCAGCCTGGAGAAAAGGAGGCTCAGGGGGGACCTTCTGGATCTCTGTAGCTCCCTGACAGGAGGGGGGGAGGCAAGGTGGGTCAAACTTTGCTCCCAGGGAACAAGGCACAGGAGGAGAGGAAATGGCCTCAAGCTGTGCCAGGGGAGGGTCAGGTTGGACAACAGGAGGAATTTCTTCCTGGAAAGGGTGGTCAGACCTTGGAAGGGGCTGCCCAGGGAGGTTTGGAGTCCCCACCCCTTGGAGGTGTCCAAGGAAGGACTGGCCATGGCACTCAGTGCTGGGAATTGGGCACAGCTTGGACTCAATAATCCTGGAGGATTTTTCCAACCTAAAGGACCCTATGATTTTACTCATGCAACAGCACCTGTCCATCCATGTGCATCCATGGAACTCAGGCACATCCACGGAACTCAGGTACATCTGTACAACAGCATCCATCCAATGCAGAGCTGTGTGGGGAGCCCTGTGCTGCCTGTGCAGACACAGCCACAAAGGGTGGCTCGAGGCTGACATGACTGTGTAGCTCTGAAAACAGAGCCACTTTCAGCTGCTGGATTGATGGGATCAGTTTCCAGAGATTTTCCCAACCACAAACCGCCGTGTTCTGTTTGATGGGAAATGCCCATCTGCTGATTGGAAAAATTTGGTTGACTTAGCTTTGAATGAGAAAAATAATAATTATGACTTTTATTATGATTAGTTTAGCATTCTGCCTTGAGGTTTAATTAGCTGTAAAACAAAAGCTTTTCTGTTTCTCTTCTATTCAAGATTGGTGCATCCTCCCAAAAGCCATTTGAAAAACATGGCAAGCTCTTTTGGGAAACTTGGGAAGCATATGACAATGTTCAGTTAGATCCCAGATCTGTGTGGGTTTCCTTGAGCTTGCTTGTTTTACTTTGCAGTTTCTGTGTTTTTGTTAATGTGGGATCTCCTCTGGATGCACACAATGTGGGATGGGGGAGAAGAAACAGCAGGAGGGAATTATCCGTGTGCTGAAGGAATCGGTCCTTTGCTTCAGGGAACAATGAGTCAGAGCAAAACCCAGTCCCATCCATGTGGGAGCTTTCCTTCTCCCAGGGGGACACTGGTTTCTCTCCCTGCATGGCCAACTTCTGCACCTCCAGCAGAGTTTGATGGGATGAACAGGGGTCTGAAGTGGCCAGGGGCCACCCAAGCCCTTCACAAGTTCAAGACCAAGAAAATCTTCTGCCAGCACAGCTCTAAGGTAATAACCACGAAAAGAGGTTGGTGATAGAATAACAAGCCTGTGGCTTCATTCCCTGCAACGTATCCAGTGAGGCTGGGGTTTAAACTTTCCTGCTTTTCCTTTCAGAGCAGATGGAAGACTCACAGGGATAAGGCAGGTGATACACAGAGATCAAATCCAACAGGGCTGCCCCAGTTTGGAGCATGATTATATGATGTGGTGACCTGGAATGAGGGAAACCTGCTCCCAGCAACCACTTTGTTTTGTCAGGCAGATTTTGAGAGCGTGTGCCCCTCACTGCAGGTCCAGGAGGAGGGAGAAGGACACGGGCCAGAAAGCCTGAAAATTAATTTTAAAACCAGGGCAAAAAGCAAGTCCCCTGGGAGAAATGTAATGGGCTGGGCTGGGTTTTTTCTCAGCCTGCAGGTGCTAACACAGCTCCAGGTGCTGCCAGGTGCCCCTTCTGCCCCCCAGCATCACCCTGAGCATCCTCAGCTCCACTCCAGCCACCAGGAAGGAAACAGCTCCAACACACAGGTGGGGAAACTGAGGCCTGTTGCTGATCTCAGCTATGATTTCAGCTGAGAAGCCAAACTCCACTCTTCACCAAGCTGACCTATATGCCCAAGGCACTGAGGATTATTTTTTCCTGCAGATGTCCCAGTTGGAAGCAAAGTCCTCTGGCCCACACAGCCACCAACGCCCCTTGTGGGAAATGGGGACACACGTGCCCTGGTCCCCCAGTGCAATGACCAGCCATGGTCTCATCCCCATTGTGCAGGATGGACACAAGGAGTTTTTCCCAAAAAAGGGGAAGGGATGGCTGCAGTGGCAGTGCAGAAGTAGGGCAGTGGTGCAAGTCCCACAAACAGCCCCACAGAGCACCTGTGGGGCTGCTTGGACACAGGAGTGTCAAACCATGTGCAATTAAAGAAAATAATAATAACATACCAAAGGCAAATACGTCACAGTAAATCACCCCTTTCCCTCCTTCCCAGAGATTCAATATTTCTCTTCATTCTCCCTGTCCCTAATACCCATCTCCCACATTTGTCTCTGTGCTGCACTGAGGAGTTGAGATTAACCAAGACAAATAGACTGATTTCCTTGTCTCAGGGACTGTTTTATTTTTCCTTTGCCACATCTGACAAGTTGCATTTTACTATAAATCCCCTCAATTAGGTCTTTCAAACAGCACCACAGCCTTTTCCCTGATCTATGGGGAAGGAATTCTCTTCATGACCCTGGCAACCAATTCCTTGACTAAAAGTAGTTGGTGTTCCCTTTTGCTTTTCCCACCTCACATTTTGGGCACCTGGGGAGAGTGTGGCCACCACACATGTCCCACTCAGTGGCCATAGGAAGGCTGGGGAGGACAATCCCCGGGGCTTGGTGTGGGAAACAGGTCTCCAGTGCTTCCCACTGCAAAGTTCCTTCTGTTCCCTGGGGTGCACAAAGCCCTGAGCAGCCCCCAAAACCAGAGGGTGGAGCTGTGTCCTAATCCCGTGATGGTAGAAGGTGTTCCAAAAGGTTAGAAGTAGATAATCTTTAAGATCCCCTCCAAACCATTCCATGGTCCTTTGATGCACTTGAGAAATGGGATGAATCCAGGCTGCTCAAGGGGGGTGGGAGCTTTCTCAAGCCTTTTTTAGAAAATTTTGCATTTTCCATTGGGCTTATTGAAGTGAAAGGTAAGGCAAGGTGGCTCTGGGGTCTGGCTCACCCCATCACTTGTCAGAGAAGGGATGTTAAGAGACCTATGAAAAACAAGAATTTCCCGAATTTACCAGAGCTTTACATATTTTCAAACTTCTTTGCCAAAGCAGTGACACAATTGATTAAACCCAGCTAATGCCAGAAGATTTATGTCTGTGTCGTTTATTCTCTTTAATTACTGGGCCAAGAGCATTTAGCCCTTGGGGCCTGGGATGGGTCACATGCTGGGGTGCAGCCCTGGCCAGTCCTTGTGCCTTGGGAAGGACCTCGATCACCTCCTGCCCTCTCTCGTGCTCCAGAGACACCGAGTGGCTCCGTGAAGATGGATGGAGGCTGTGGCTGGGAATCCATCAGGGGACACTGGCCTGCTATTGATCTGTCTGCAATCCACCCTGCTCTGCAGCCTTTCCAGAGCCACAGGCTGTGCTTGGGAGCCTGATCCAGCTCCCCAGGAGAGGCTGATGGACCATGCACCAGCATCAGGTAGAGAAACATCTTTGTTCCCCCCCAGGATGAAGGAATATCTTTGGTCCCCTCAGGGTGGTGACCCCATGGCAACGTCTCCCATTGTCCCCTTCCCAGCAGCACATCTTGGCTTTTCTTATTTCCTCGAGGAAAGAGGGAAGTACAACGTGCTGCCTGGTTTTCTGCTGCCAGCTCACACTGGGCACAGCTCCCACAGCTGGGACAACCCCCCCAAGCCATAGCTGAGTACAGGAGGGATGTCAGGGGGGAGCAGGTTTAACCCAGACAGGGGTTTATCCAGCTCAGGGACGGACCCAGTCCTGGCCAGGGCATTCCCAAGGCACAGAGGATGTGGGGGACCCCTCCCCAGGAGCCCGGGGGGGAGGTTGCCAGGGGACAACAGAAGCTGAGACACAGAGACAGGAGCCCCTTTAAAGTCTGGGGGTTAGGCTGGGGGAGGAGGAGAAATTAATAATCCAAGGCCTCAGGAGCATCATCCAGGCTCCCCCACACCACCCACCGCTGTTCCCCACCCTCCCCAGGACATGTGTCCTCAAAAAACACTGCTCCCCTTCTCTATCAGTTCAAATCCCCCTGCTCCTGCCCCATCCTCAGGGACAAACCACCCTCCCAGCAGCAACTCCACCCCCTCCGGGACTCAGTTTCCCCCGTTATGATCATACGACCCCCCCCCCTCCTCTGTGTGAAGGACCTACATCCACCTGCCCCACGCCCCCCTCCCTGTCTCAGGAGCATCCCCTTCACATGGAAAGTGTGAAACCCCCTCCATCCCATCCCTGTGGAAAGGGAAGGAGGCTCTCCCCTCCCTCCCTGCTCACCAGCCAGTTTGCAAAGGGGCTGCAAAGGCTGTCAGGGGGAAGCCTCCCCTTCCCTCAGCCCCTCTGCCAGACCCCTGCAGCCAAACCCTCAAATATAAAACACCCTCCCCGCCAGCCCCCCACAAACTGCTGCCCCAAACTCTCTGCAAACACACAGGGGAACCCCCAGGCTCCGCAGGAGAGACCCCGGTCCAGTGGGAGATCCCTGGTACTGTGGGATGTTTCTGCCGCGAAAGATGCTGAGGTAGGGATGGAGAAAGCAAAAAAAAAAAATCAACTAGAGTTGGAAGGCACCAGGGAGGTGGAGGAAGAAAAAGGGGAGGAGGAAGAGGAGGAGGGAGAGAAGGGGGAGTGGGAGGCTGGTGAGGAGGGATGCAGCCCATCGCCAGGCGAGCTGCAAGGTGGGCAGCGGGAGCAGCGGCTCCAGGGACCTTATAAAAGGCAGGAGCGGGTCGCGGAGTGAAGGGGACGCCCAAGGGACCCGCGGGGACCCGCCACGTTCCTTCGCTCCTTCCCGGAGGATTCTCTCCCCGACGGCAGAAGGAGCGCAGCGGGAGCGGGGCCGGTGCCAGCCATGCCCCGGGCAACTGGGCACAGGGGCAGCTAAGGATGGTGCCCAGCCCACGTCCTGCCCTCCTCCTCCTGCAGGTAAGAGGCTTTTAAGTCCTTCTTCTCGCAGAAGGGCCCTCCTGCCCCCTCCCCATCACCCCTCCGCCTTCTCCGCAGTGACTTTTCCATTTCTTGGAGGGAAGGGAAAAGTAAAAGGAGAAGCCGCGACACAAAGGGCCGTCGGGGGAATTCCTCCAGTCCAGGCTCTGGGGCTGCCGTGCCCAAAAACTGGCGGGGAAGGGGCTGAAGTCAATGAAAGGGTCGTTAAAGGGGGCAGAGAACGGCAGCCCGGTCCCCCCAGCGCTCCCAGCACCTCCCGCCTCGCACCTCCCACTGAAACCAGCAGCCACCAGTTTCCCAGGCTGCTGGGAGGGGGTGGCCGCTCTGGGGGTGTGATGGATGGGGGCAGCACAAATGCAGAGCCTAATTGAAGCCCGTGTAATTGGTTTGCGAAGGAAACCTCTCCTTTTCCCCCCACCCGCAAAGCACAGGACTTTTCCTCTTTTATTTGCTCTCGCTGGAACTGTAGCCACTGCTAATTTTGCAGCTCTGCACAACATGCAAATGCTTTGTCAGAAGCGATATTCCTCCTCCTCGAGGGCTCATCAAGAAAGGAAACGTTCCCAGCCCAAAACATGTATAAATCCTAAACCCTGAGCAAAGGAGATGAAGAGGTTTCCAGTGAAATCTTGGATATTATTTGAACAGACGTGTGCAGGCAGTTAAATGATCAGGTTTGTGACTAAACCTCTGTGTTACAGGGTGTTAAGAGAGAAAATCTGCCTGGCTGGCTGCAGAATGCTGTCACAGTGGCCCAGTTGTGACTGCAGAGTTAAAAAGGCAGGGAAAGAGGAGGCTCAGCCCTCCCAGTTGGCACCAGTGAGGCTCCTGCCCCACGAGCTTTGCATCCCACTGTGCATCACCAGCAAGGGAAGCCTTGGCTGCCCCTCTGGGATGAGAAAGTTCTCGCCCAAGTGAGGAGAAGAGCTGATATGCACCAGGAGACCTCCCTGCCAAGTTGGTGTTGCTTTTAAAAGCTCCTCTTGTGAGCAGCTGCTCTCCCTTCTCACTGCAACCCCCCGAGTCTGATTTATAGCAGCTTTTTTGCTGTTAAATTCCCTGGTTCAGGTTTGATTTGGCTCTGATGTGAGAAGTGGAAGTGAGACAGGGCAGAGTCTCTTTTCCCCTGGGTCCTTCTTGGCCGGTCACCTGCAATAGGGGCAGGTTCTGATGGGACAGTCAAGAGAGCATGACAGCTCCTGCAGCCTCTCTGTGAGCCAAAAGTGGTCCAAAAAGCAGCCCAAGAGGTGCTGAGACACAGCTCCTAGCCTGTGCCAAACCTCCTGAGGCTCAGGGGATTCCCTAGCCATCCCTAGGTGCTCCCTGAGGATGCTCTCTGCTTGGGAAGACAGGGAACAAAAGCCTCAAAAACCTTGCAAAGTTGGAGACAAAACCATCCCTTTGCTGGGGCTGGGACCAGGAGGGGGGCCACAAAAACCAGCCCAAGCAAAGAGAAGCTTCTCCCAGCTGCTGCAAAAAGAAACCCAACCTATAAACTCCCTCTTTTACAATCAAGCCGTTTTTTTCTTATAAATACATGCCTTCAAAATTCAGACCCTCTTCCAAGCCTCTCCTGGGAGACAGCATGGGCTTAAACCCCTGAAATTCCAGGCTTAAGTGAGCACATCCCTGCATCCAGGTGGACCTGCAGCAGCATCCAGCCTGTGAGTGCAGAGACTTGAAACATTCCAGCTCCAGCAGAGCTCAGCAGGGACAGATCTCCCCTGTTTGGACAGATTTTGCAGGCTGCAGATCCCTGGGTTGGCACAGTTTAGGTGTTCCCTGTGCACCTGGCCAGCAGCTCCAGTTTAGCACAGATTTACCCACCTTGCCTTGCTGGATAGTCATCCCTTGAGGGGAGTTTGGACAGTCAGAGCACGAGACAGGCTACCAAACTTGCTGCAAAATGCTCCCTGGCACCCTGCAAGTCATTTAAAACAAACTAAAGAAGTGATTAAAATAAACCAGTTCACCTGCAGCTCTGCCAGGAGCTGATGACATTTCTGGGGCTGAAAAAACTGCAAAAGCATTTTATGAAAAATCAGAGTTTGATGCTGGGGGTGGGATAGTTTCCCCTCTCCCTTGATCAGCTCCAGCAGCAATAAGCTCCAAAATCAGCCCTGATCCCTTTGTTGCTCCAATCCTTGCATAAGACGTGGAGCTGCAGTCGCAGGATGTGCTGACCCTGGGGATCTCTTCCAGTCCTCGCTCTCCCTCCAAGCTGGAGTTGATTCAGTGTGTATGAAATGAAATCATCCCTGTGGTTTCGCCTCTCCAGCGAAGAAGTGAATGGAAAAGGCACAGCCTGTTCCCAGAATAGCTGCTCTGTCACCATAGGATGAATATATAGGAATATGATGAGAATATTCTGCACCACCAGCCCAACCCTGCCCTGAAATCCAGCTCTGCTCACCCAAAATCCTGCACGGGTTTGGCCCAGAAGTTTGTTGCAGGCGACAAGCTTGAGCTGAGATCCGAGTCCATCATTTAGAGAGGCTGAATTCATGGTTTTCTCTGGTAGAACAGTTCTAGAACCCAAAGAAAGCCCCAAATCATGGGGTTCCCTCTCAAGCAGAGCCAGGAGCTGCTGTCCAACGCCTGGGAGCTGTCACTCACGAGCGGGTGGCTCTTTCTGAAGATGAAATAACATACCCAGGGGCCCATCTGTTGTTTTTCATTTTTCCTTAACTGTATTCTGAGCTGATCCAGAGACCCTCCTTCTCTGCAGGGTGTCCTGCTTCATCCACAGTCAGCCACCCAGCAGCAGTTGTCTCCATTCCCATGGCAGAGGGCAAAGGGGGTTGGTATTTTGCAGATCACAGTCCCTCTTCCACCCTGAAATCCTGCACTATCCACCCTGGAAAGGCAATGGCAGATGCAGCTTTGGTGTGGCCAAGTTTTCCCAAGCTCTGAATGCAAATAAACTGAAAAAAAAAAAAAGAAGAGGGGAGAATTAACTTGTGGATGTTCATCCCAGGATACGACCCTGGTGATGGGTCAAGGAGAGAGTTTGGGGCAATTGAGATGTGGGGTTTGGGAGGCAGCTGGGGAAACAAAATCTCCAGTCCCAAACTGAAAATACTGTGAATGCACACGAGTCCTACAAGTACAATCTGCAGGAGAGTTTAATACAACCATCTTAGAAAAGCAGCCCTCTCTTGTGCTTGTGTCCATCACTCCAGCTCTTCCTTAGGAGCCTTGATCCTGGCAAATCCAGATCTCACAGGAGCCTGTTGGATTGTGTTCCCTTCCCCAGCTTGTTTGTGCCTTTAGCTTCCAATATCCAAATGCCATTAGTCATTTTTCCACCTGTCCCCCAAAATCCATGTCTCTCTTGACAGATAAATGAAGTCAGAATTATTTATGGCAAGCGAGGGAGGCCGGAGCTTAATCCAGGAAAACCTTTAATTGCTCATAAATCAGGTTTTACAGGGCCTTCATTTAGCCCTGATTGATATTCTTTTGTTAGGATCTGCATCCAGCACACTCTGAGAGAGACTCCAAACAGAATAAAGACTCTCACCAAAGTCTCTGTCTGCACACCACAGGGACAGGCCCTCTAATATGAGTAAAATAATAAACTTTCAGACTTTAATGCCAGATGGAGGCATTCTCAGTGCTGCTCTTCCCTCGAGGATCATCAGCCACAGAAAATCCTGCTGTGGTTCTTGCTTGGAGCCTTGTTCTACTCCCTGAGTTTTGCTTGGCAAGGCTTGGGATGGGGCTTTGCATGAAAGAAATGAAGGAGCAATGGGGGCAGGGTAGGACAGAGGAGGGCTCAGAGGAACCCCAAGATCATGGGGGGACAAAGCAAGTCACAGCCAGGGCTGAGACAGGGCTGTAAAGAGGGTCCTCCATAGACTGGATGTTCCCTGGAGGCTTCATGGTTTGGACTGAGGATGAGACTTTTCCAAGTGAAAGCCATCAAGGTGGAGGAGGTAAGAAGCTCTTCAGCTGCAGAAGGTGGTGCCTGGAAGTCAGAGGAGACAAAAGCAAAGGGATCCCCCACAGCAGGGTGAGGGCAGTGGGGACAGGGAGGGCTGGAGGTCCCCTGAACACCTCCAAGCACATCTGAAGGACAGTTCTTGCAGTCAGGCTTTCAAAGCCACCTCCAGCCCATGGCTGTGGCATTGGCTGGACGTGCCCTGAGCCTTCCCTTCCTGCTCCACTGATGCTTCTCTGCCATCCGAGGTTGGCATCCAGCTCTTTTAACACTCCCTGTATTTTAACACCCAAAGTCTGGCACCTTCTCCTGCAGGCTCAGAGCCAAGAGCAGGCTCCATCCCAGCCTAATGCCCCAGGGAACCTCAGCAAAGATCCAGGGCAGCAGCTGCCCAGCCTTTCCCTGCCCCTGTCTCCCGTGAGGTCGTTCCCCTTCCACAAGCGTTGCAGTGGGCAGCAAGCCCAGCCCAGCCAGGAGCAGAAGTGATGGGTGGCAAAAGTCCCTACAGCAAGGACAGCTCCAGGGTGTTGTCCCCGCTCCCAGGAAGGTGGAGGTGGCCGTCACCATCCCTCAGTCCCACTGAGCTCTCCAGCTCTGAGCAAGCTACTGGCTCGTGCTGCTTCATCCCACTAATCGCTCTGCTCTCCAATTACAGCCCCGTCGGCTGTGGAAAACCCAAGCCCCATCCTAGATTGCTAATTAGGCTACGAGCCATCTCTGTCTCTGCTCAGAGCTGCCAGCCCTTCCTGCCACGCAGATCCCATCTTGTCTGAGGCAATAAGGGGGGGACGGGGCTGTCTCTGGGCAGCACAGTGCTGGGGGGGGATGCTTGAGTCAAATGTGAATGTATTAATTAATACCCGTGGATTGCTTTGGAGAGGGAAAGCACTGCAGGGGGACATTAATTCCTAATTGTTATTAATTGAATTTTGCTGCTAGGTCAGTGGCAGGTCACAAAGATTGATGCTGTGTGATTGTGCTGCTCATCCCCACACCAGCAGCGAGACCCCCAGTGCTGACCCTGTCTCGGCCAACTCTGCTGCCTCTCCTGGCACAAGGGACCTGCCTCCCTGTCCCAGTGGGGTTTGGAGCCCTGATTGACCCAGGATATGGTGCAATCAGGTCAGAGGGACCTGTCCCACAGCCTGGGAGACCTGAAGCAGATGGTCCTCAGTGCCTCAGTTTCCCTTCTGGAGCAGTGTTGGCGAGGTGGGACACCACCCACAGCGGGTGTTGGATGCAGGAAACATGGGAACAGCATCAGGTTTTGGTGTCTGAGCCGTGCAGTGAGGTCTGGGGGGCATGGCTGGTCCTGCTACAGAAAATGTGGGGCTGTGAGTCCAAGGTTAACCCAGCACCATCAGCATCTCTGGGATACCTCCCTGTGTGTAACACAAGGACATTGGCAGGGTCTGGAAGGGAGCTGGGCGATGCTGAGGGAGCAGCAGTCGACACTTTGGTGGCTCCCAGTGGAGAAGAAGCTGCTGCCACAGTGTGGAACCTCATGGGGTCTGTGCAGAACCATCCTCCCCATGGGAACAGCTCCCAGGGCTGACTGGGACCTCTGTGCAAAGCTTCTGGAAGAGCAGATTGCCTTCCTTCCCGGGCAGCTGAGCACTCAGCTGAAGCTCTCCGGGATTTTGGCAGTCGGAGAGAGGTCGCGGAGTGTTCCTCACTGCAGAGCAGGATTTGCCATGGCCCGTGTGAGGGCAGGGCTGGGAGGGCACAGGGACACGGCCCCTCTCTGGCCTGAGCACGACCCACCGCCGTGTTGGGGCTGGTGAGGTGAGCTTGGCTGCAGCCCCGCCAGGCTGGGACCTGCTGGGAGCCATGTGGCATCTTACGGCAGCAAAGCTCTGGCAGGAGAAGCTCTTCAAGGACGGAGCTTTGACCTGTTCTCTCTGCAAAGCGTGGGGAGGGGTTGCAGAAACCCACGAGAAGCAAAGCAAACAAGACCCTGACTGTCAGGTGCCAAATTAGGATGGTTTTGGCTGGGAAAGATCCCCCTGCAGCTGCCACAGCCCCCAGGTTATCCGCCTCGATGGGCTGACAGGAGTAGGACAAAACCTCTGCCTCTGTCAAGAGCTTTGGCCACATTGTAGAGAAACAAGACCCATAGCCTGGTAAAAAAGCTCTCAACATTTGTTCTGTTATGGGGAACATTTTTTTTCCCTTTCTTCCTTCTGTAGCTGTTTCAGCTCATTTGTAAAGCCTGCAAAGAGCCGGTGACTGTGCTCCATCCGCACCCCTCTCTAGCTGTAGCTTGGTCCATGTGCTGCTCAGTGCCAAGACCTCTCCCTGTGTCTGGAAGGAGAACAGGCACTGCCAGGCTGTGATTAGGAGAAACACATCCAACTAACACTTGAGAGCCTGTTCAGGTAGACAAACCATCCCAGTCCCTTTTGGAATTAACTCTTTTGTCCCAGTTACTTGTGCAGAGACCCACCAGGTCTGTCAGGCACCAACTGTGAGCATCAATAGAGGGGAGCAGAGGGGAGCAGACCCCTTTCAGCCTGTTTATGCCACTTTGGAAAATTGGGTGGCCCCAGCTTTTGGCAAGGAGACTCAGGAGGTGCTGGGCTCCTTCAGGAGCAGCAGCCTGGAGCTCCTGGGGCAGGATTTAACTGCTGGTTCCCCTGTGCCATCGGGAGCAGTCGTAACAAGGGAGCTATTCTCAGCTCCATTTATACGTCTGCTTGACATCTCTCTTCCTGTCAAAACCAGCTTCCCAAGGCAGTAAACAGTTGTTTGGAAAAGAGCAAGTGGGTGCTGAACTTGTCTCTGTGTCTGAATAAATCCTGATAATGCTTTAGTAAGGTGTGTGGAGATGGCTGGGTGTGCCAGCAAGAGCAGACAGTGTTTCTACAGCTGAAGGGCAAGAGGAGGAATGTCTTCCCCCTGCTCAGAGCAGTTTGGGAGGTGAAGGGCACTTGGGAAGGGGGATCAGGCACTAGGAACCAGCCTGGCCAGTGGGGAAGGGTGAAGGTTGTTGTTGATGGCATTGGCTCCTCATGGGATGGGATCTGACCCACTCACCCGAGGAGATGGGAGTTTGTCTGCAAGCAGAGGAGGTACAGCCTTTCCTGCCTCATTCTCCAGGGTTTTTCCCAAGGGATCTGTGTGTGGTGTATTTTGGGCTACAGCTCTGCCAGTCAATCAGGGAGTTTTCTCCAAGGGATTTGGTCAGTCCTTACAGGGAAGGGGAAAGAAGTGGAGTTCAGCCTCACCCACCTTTAATGCTCATCCTCTGAGCAGAGGGGATCAACTTGTCTCCGAGGCAGAGGAGAAAGTGGGCAGATACTGGGATAGAAATCGGTGTTCTGCACAACACCAGGTCCCTCCTCTCCTCCAGTGAGCCCTGGGAATAACAGCACCATCCCTGTGCCATGCTCGCAGTCCCTTCATCCCTGCAAATGCGTTTTTCACTTTTAGTTCCCCCAAACTCCTGCAAAGGCACAATAATTCAATAGTCATTTTTCCAAAACAGCTCCCTGTGCACAGAGTAGATGGTTCTCACTTGTAGCAGAGCTGCAGAGCCACCTGGGATAGATCCTGGTCAGTGCTTCCCAACACAATGGGAATGTGGGTATTTGCTGACAATTCTCCTGAAAAAAGGCTTTACCCAGACCTGGTTGTCTGTGGATCTGATCTCCTTAAGGACATGTATGAACATCTTCCCACTGACAGCTTACAAGGCTGTGATTTCAATAAGGGATTGAAAATCCGAGCGTGGTGTCAGGCTCATCGTGTTCCCCGTGTCTGCTCTCAGCATTCAAAGATGCAAAACCCAATAGTGTTGATTAAAATGCTAAACAGGAGAAGCTCCACGACTCAGCAGGGGCTTGGCAGGGCTGCAGGAGGGGTTGCTGAGGGAGGTATTTGGGACAGGAGAATATCAATGGGTTGGAAACAGAGCAGGGTGCAGTGCCTGAGCCCCAGGCTGGATAAGCCCAGCTCCACTGGGAATCTGTCCTGCACATGGATACGTGTCCACTGTGCAGTTTTGGGAGTGGTACCCCCCAAGACAAGCTCAGACCTGACCCGAGGAGGGATTGGGGCTGGGGTTATTTGCCCATATAACCCTGCCTGTGCTCTGCTCTCTCCCCATCCAGGCATTTCTCCTCTGGGATAACCCGGTTGCAGCTTCCATCCAGGAGCAGTACTGTGAGAGCCTGGCACCTGTCACCAACCACACTGGTGAGTGTCCCACGTCCCCAGCCCACCCCAGCCATCCCCAGTGGCCCCAGTGGCAGGGAGGGCTGGAAAGAGGATGTGGAAGGTATCTCTGGGCTGATCTGCAGCTGCCTGGCTCAATTTTGGGAGAGGTGAGATGTGCTGAGGCTCCTTGTACGGTGACAGTTGAGGCAGGTAGAAGGTGCAAAGCTCAGGAGAGTTAAAAATAGAGAAAATAATTGTCTGTTGGGCTGGGCTCAAGGGGGAAGTGGACAAAGAGGATCTGTCCAACCTCCCCTGCTGCACATTCTCTGCCGTGCCCAGGGACCACCAAAACCTTGGCCCCCTATGTCCACCCTGCTCTGCCATCCCACAACTGGAGGTTGTGACTTTCTGTGGAGACAACGTGCTCAGGGCTCAGTCGCCCTCCATCCCCAGCACTCCTGGACATGTGTCATTGAGCATTTTGGAGGTCACCAGCCACGAGGAGCTTCTGGGGACATGGCCATGGCCAAGGCTGGCTCATTGGGAGCTGCAGGGTCATGGGCAGCTCACTCCTACTCGGCATGGCACATGGGTTTGCATCCAATCAGGTCAGGGATTGTGCCAGAACTGGCTTTTAGCCTGTGTTCAGGACGTGACTTGGATTTCACCTCAGTAGTGACAGGTCTGATTCAGTGACAGGTTCCGAGGGAGGAGAGGTGTGAGAGGGAATGGAGCTCACAGGGACAAGGAGAAAGTCCTCCCCAGTTCAGGGATGCTGCAGGGTTTGTTTTCCCATGACTGAATGAAGAGCAGAGGAGGCACCAAGCCATCAGGGTGATGGATGGCCAGGGGACCCAGAGCTGATGGATGGCTGCCACCCCCCACCTCCCATGAACAGCAGCATTGAAAACTCCTTAACAAATCCCAGCTTGGCATCAGCTGATTCAGTGCCTGGCCAAGCCCAGACCACCACAGCCCTACAAGGAGCATCCCAAGCCCAAGGGGTGGAGGGAGAAAGCTGGGAGAGAGCAAAGCTGCCAGTGGAATGGCAGTGCCTGGGTGTCTGGTCATGAAGGAAAGCTGGTCATCACTCATGTGCTTTGCTGCCTGAGGATTTCATCACTCTGCTGCTCCAGGGGCTGTCCTCGGCCGTGTTAGGCTGTGATAAATGCTGACCCAGGGCAGCAGGCAGGTCCACTCACTGCTGGAACCTCCTGAGCCCAGGAGAGAGGACAGAGAAGGGGAAGAATTTCTGCCATGGTTTGCTGATGGATATGCCCTGCTATCACCTCCATCCCCAAGCAGTGAGTGCTGCTTTCTGCAAGGATTGGGCTTTGCTCAGTGGGGATTTTCCAGCAGGATTCTAAGAAGGATTTAGTCCACCTCAGTGCCCATCACCCTGGCACAAGGGACAACTTGTTGGGTTTCAAATTTGCAAAATGTCCATGGGCTCCACGCATCTGACTGTCATCCCTGCTCAACTCATTAATTTGGGACGGGGCTGGCATGCTTGAAAGCCACTTCCAGCTGGAGGAGGGGGCTTAGAACAAGAGGCAGAGATAAACTAATTGTCTTCTGTCTGCTCGGTAAGCAGAGCTCAGCGCCAGCCCTGGTCCTTGGGGTCCATTTAAGCCATGCCTGATCCAGGCAGCGATTCCTACAGAGGGGTATTTACAAAAGTGGAAACTTTGTTTTGAGGCTATTTAACAGGGAGAGCTGTTAGAATGATGCTAATGAGAATTGCAGCGGGGCCGTGAGACTTAATTTGTTAATGTCTGCACAACCCTTGGGAAATGGCACATGCTGATAACACGAGCACAGGGGATCTTTGGATGCACAGAGGGGCGGTGCCTTGTGCCTGTGTGCAACATCCCCTCTCTGAAAAACAGCCCAGCGTGGGCTCTCCTCCTCCCTCAGGTCACCAGTCCCTTGGTGTCTTGACCTCCCACTCTTTAAGGAGGATGTGTGGCTGGCCAGGCATGTCACCAGGGTGCCAGTGCTCTCTGAGACACATGCACTGAGTGGAAAGGTCTGTGCCACGGCAGAGGCACACTGGGGGGACGCTCAGCGAGCTCAGAGGGTACAAGCAAACCCACCCCAGGATGTGGAACAGCTGAGCCCCACAGAGCTCCCCTGTCCTGCCCTCTTGTCACTGTGGATTTAGCCATCTTTCTCCAAGTCCCCAGTGCTGGGCAGCATCCTTGGCCTGCCAGCACAAGTGTGTTCTTCCAACTTGGTATTAAAAGTTTTTAGCAAAAATGCCTCTTGCTGAGCCCCTGGTTGTGGCCAGGGCACCCACTCACAGCTGGACACTCCATCAGAAAGCTGACTCCCATAGAAGCAATGAAGCAGGAATATCAGGCTGCACTTGAGGTCAACGTGGGGCATTTGTAAAGATCAGCTGCACCCCAAAACATTTGGAAACCACAAAATTCCCAGTTTAGGCTTGAAAAGGAACACAAAAAGGGTCAGAAGCTCTTGTCCAGGGTGGATGGGTGCTGTCCCCAGGGCTCTTAGTCCACAGATTTCCTCAGCCCCTGAATTTTTCTTGGATGGTTTCAGCTCCTCGGGGTCTGTGCACAGATGTTCTCACTCACCCTGCCACAAATCCCACCAGGGAGGGACAAGGTCATTGCATCCATCAGGGCAAAGCATCCCTCTGCAGCTGTAGGAATGCTTCCCTGGGGAAGGGAGGGGCAATCTGAGCAGATGGGAAAGCCTCTTCCTAATTAATCCTGAGGCTTTTCCAGAGCAGCTCAGCAGAAGGCACTCGAGTGGAGCGAGCTCGCAGCACTCGTGGGGTTGTTTGGTCGTAGCTCTCAAGCCTGGATCAGCCCAAGGAGTTGCCACCCAGTTGCCAATATCCCTGTCTGGTCCTGTCTTCATAATCCACTCCTTTAAGCTTGTTAGCACGTTAAATTCTTATCCTCAATCCCGTGTGTGCGCTCAGGAGAGAGAGGGGAGCAGAGATGATTCCCTCTCAGCAAAAAAATGTTTCCTGCTGCTGCAAGTTCACCTAAAGCAAAGAAAAATGACACCAAAGCAAAACAGAACTGAAAAGAAATGTAATTTTTTTTATTAACTGGAGGTTTTTTTCAGGGTGAAAGGGAGCGCAGCTTTGCATTAAATAAAGCAAATTTAATTGATCCAGATACAGCAAAATCCTGTGGCTGGGAAGCACAGGAGAGCAGTGGGTGATGAAAGCATTTCCTTCACAGGCAATTTAGCAGACAGGTTTGGTAACACCTTTCCCAGCAGGTGACAGTTTGACCAAGAGCTTTTTCACCCACTCCAGCTCAGCTCCCCAGAGTGCTGACGCTGCTCCAGGATTCCTCATGCCACTGCTCTTCCATTCACTCTCTGAGTCCCCTGGGCTGAGGCTGGAATTTAAATTCATAAAGGTCACATTAACAACATAAGTGCCTCTTTTCCTTGCAGCCTCGCTGGCATCTCTCCCACTGAGGCAGAAATACTCATAAAGGAGCTGAGCAGGAGCTAAAGAGGCAGCAATGAGTCCTGGCAGGGGTTGAGGGAGAGACATGATACTGGTTTGGGAACCAAAAAGCTGTGAACTCACCTGTATGGAAAATCAGAGTGGTTTAAGTGTAAACTGGTTTTGATAACACCATCCTGCTCCATCATCTGGGAAACAGGGATGTCAACAGCAACTCTCTGAGATCCGTAGATTTTATTGTAGTGGAGGAGGGAAGATGATGAGGTTTCTGGTAGGAAACAGTGTCCTGGCACATCCCAGCGTGAGCAGAAGCTACAGCAGTTAAACTGTACTTTGGACTGGATGCAGCAAAGTCCTTGCCAGCTCCTGTGTTCAGCTGTAGCCAAACTAGAAGGCTCTGCTTGGAAAACTGTGCCAGGGAAGACTTGTGCTGCTCTGCTCACCCACCACCAAATCCCAGCCAAAACCAGGGAATAAACCATTTGCTGCCGCCCAGGGTTATAACACACCTCAAGCACTCCACGGGTCATATCAGGAGAACATGATACACCCCAAAGGCAACCCTCTACTTTATATATTCAATAAATTTATATGCTGTAAAGGTGTACATGGATCAGTCTTAAGTGATGACACAGAGCAAATGCATCAGATACCAACAGCATAAACCAGGTTTGGTGCTTCTTATTTATTCTTCTCCAGAGCAGCAGGGAAAGACTCGAGGGGACAGTCTCTGATGGTAAATAGCAACACGCTAAAAATTCATTACAAAGACACTTTGCTATCATAAGGCTTAATTAGCCTGGGTAATTATTTAACATAGAGGATCGTGGAACTTGAATGTTTGGGAGGGTTGCTGGGAATGTTTGAAGGACTGGACTCTTACAAAGGTAAAAGGAAACCCCCAGTGCCACTGAAAGCAGTGCTGGAGGGAGGGTGTGAGCAATGCTCTAAGTATTTTGAGGCAACCACAGCTGCTCCCAGCCGTGCTGAGGATCCAATCCTGCCTCAGAGGGAAGGCAAGCAGCTCCACCACCCCAGTTCTACCCCATGTTAACATGAATTGTCCCCCAGTGCCAGGATTTCCCTCACCACCTCAGGGTGTTTCTCAAGCATTTACCACCTGAGTAGATCCACAGGTGGGACTGAGCCACCTCTCCTTGGCATATCATCACCTTGAAATAAAAGCATCCCCCCCAAGTACCATGATTTGGGGCAATAAGGTGTGAAATGACTCTTTCTGCTCCAGCAGTGTGGTGGAGCTGCCTGGGAGGGACAAAGAGCTTTGTATGCCTGTGCTGCAGTGTGTGTGTGTTTTGATTAGATGTGGAGATGAAGCCCTGATTGCCAAATGCAAATGCTGCAGCAGAGACTCTGGGGACACACTCGGGGAGCCAGAGGCTCGAGGCAGCAGCAGTGCAGTCACAGAGGACATCAGGGATGGACAGAGATAACTCTGCTTGAATAAGAGCTCAGGGCAGGTAGTGATATGAGTTAACAACATTCAGTTGTTACTCAGCCACTTGAGACGCTTTAGATAAATAACCCTATCGCTCCCAACCATGGGAATGAGCCTGTGATTCAGATTTCCATCATCTCTCCTGATTCCTTTGCATTGCAGAAGCGGAGGGAGGCTTTGCCCTTCAACCCTTCCCAGTAGTGTCTCTGCACAGCTTTGCCCAGTGGAGATGAAAATGAGTTATATCAGCACAACCTTTGCTTTCCTCCTTTTCATCCCATCCCAGCAATGGCTTGGTGGTACAATAACACTTCAGACCTCCTGGCACCAGCTCAGGAGCACCGTGGCCACACGTCTGGTGGTGCTGGCCCAGGATAAACACGCTCCATCCTCTTTAAATTTGCTCAAAATCTTTTGGGCAGATGAGCTGGGAGGGGAGAGCTTCCCCCTGCCAGGATTCACATGGTTGTGTGGCTTTAGCTTGGAGCCATCTCAGGGGCCTCTGCGAGTGATGGGAGCAGGCTGGAGAAGGATGGTTTATATAAACAGATGGGATATTGCTACAGTTATCCTGAGACAGTTATTGTGATGTAGTTGTCTCAGTGTGAGTCCCTGGGCAGATACTTTTTTCCCTCAGAAGAAAGTAAATGCTTCACATTGTTCCAAAGCAGCACGACCCAAAGGCAGTGGCGTGAGAAGGGATGGAGTGACTTCCCCTGTGTCACATTCCCTTTCTCAAAGCAGGACCAGCTCCTTTCCAACCCCAAATTCCATGTTTCTGTGTGGGAAGAAGCCAAACCAGGGCGATTGAGTGCAGGTAGGAAATTCATTGACCTTTCCTGCTGTAAACCAGCAAAGCCCAAACCTGTGCAGCTGAGAAAGGTGGAACAGCCGCCTGCAGAACCTGGAGAATAATCCCCCTGCAAACAGGGATGGGCTGTGAGCAGAGAGGAGAGCATTTAACACTGATACATATAATTTCCATGCTAAACAGTGCTCTAAATGCTGGGAGCCATGTGCCACTGGGGAGCAGCTGGAGCAGACAGTGGTGCTGGGCAAAGGACTCTTTGCCTTCCTTGTTTTACTTAACCCTTCCCCAGCAGGAGGGTGGGGTTTTTTCTTCCCTATGTGCTGGGGAGAGCAGAAAAAGCAGCATCTGCTTTCTGCAGCTTTTCTTCATCAAGCATCAATCAGTGTGAGCCTGGGAAAAATATTATAGCCGCCCACTGGATTAAAAACTGGTGGGACAGACACAGAAATGCTGGTGGTGGCAGTGTGGAGAGAGGGCTGCTGAGCACAGGGTGAGGTCCCAGGGGCATCCTGCAGGCTGGCTGAGCATCCAGCTGCAGCCCCAGACTCCAATGTCACCCCACAACACCATCCCAACCCAGGAGCTGAGCTCCTGCTCCAGCTCCACTGTGGTGGGACTGGTGGGATCCCCTCGCTTTGTTGTCTGGTGAGTGGGTGGGTGTCTGTCGTGCTCTGACACAGCCAAGCAGCATGAAATCAAGTGCCTTGAAGGAAGGTGGAGATACTAAACCCAGACCTGAGCAGATGTATCACAGAACAATTCCACCTCTGTGTGGTCACATCATTTCCATGAATTTACCTTGGGTTTGGTTATTCATGGCATAGCTGTGGGTTTGTTTTACTGGTGGAAAGTATCATCATTGCTGCTCTCTGGCCCTGCTGACTTTGCATTACTGCGTCCTCCAGTTTGTCCTCCCTGAGCCCCTGTCTGTGCCCCGGCACAGCCCTTGGAATGCAGGAGAGAAACTGAGGCACGGGGGAGGGATGAGGAGAACGTGGAGTTTGTGCCCAGCCCCACCATTCCCAGAGGGGTTTTGATGGCTGCATAAACTGCTCTGGGCATTAGCACTGTGCAGTCCCCACTTCCCTGTGCTGGGTTATTCCAAGTGAAGCTTTTCCCATTCCAGGCATTCAAGCAGCTTCTCACCTGGGTGGCTCACAGGGACAGCACTTGCAATTCAACTTTGTTCTTAGTTGAAGCAATTACAGGTTGTTTTTTCTTTACATGGCTGAATATAATCATAAAATTTTAAACAGGGACTTAATTTTTTCTGTGACCCTCTATTTCTCTGCCACATTTGGGTCAAAACAACGAAGGAGCTCAATAAATGCAAATGGATGCAGAAAGGCACAGACATGCACTTACACGTGATTAAGGGCACCTTGTTTCCTATGAAATGGAAGCTTAAAACAGTTAAGTTAAAGGGAAGGTTGCCACAGCAACCCTACACATTAGCAAAGCTAAAAGCAAAGGTCATTGTTAAAATTAATTTCCCCCCCTACAAGCTCTGGGAGGCAGAAGGCAACGCTCACCACGCTGATGCTTCCCTGTCTCACATGCTTGGAAGTTGTTTTCCCTTGTTAAGATGCTCCAAAAAAGCACTGAAAGCACTGAAAAATTGCTCTGAGAGCATCCCAAAATAACAAGGAGCCAATTTTTCAGGTAATCGATAGAAACAAATACTCCTCTGTAAAAACCTCCATTATATTAATAATACAGTTTTTTTTCTTTGTCACTTTTGAGCCAGCTCCATCCATAGGAATTTTTGGGAAAGGCATTCAAATAGCAACCATGAATCTGAGGAGGGAGAAGAAACACTGTGAGAGGAGCTGTGAATTGGGGTGTTTTGTCTCAGGAAATGGCAATTCCTGTCTCTGTGCCAGCAACATAAGCACCTCGGGTACCCAGGAGTGGTTTGGGCTGAACTCTGCCCCTTCCAGGTCTCCTGTCCACCCATCTGCTGCTTGTCTGGGATCATATTATATGGATATTGCAGCCATTGTGCTTCCTACCTCACTGTGAGATGGAGCTGGGACATACTTAGCTACAGTACATGTTGTTCTAAATATACACAAATTATACATAAAAAAGCCTGCAATCTGGCCTACCTAATGCCTACGTTAGCACACTTGTGTAGCTGGGAAAAGCACACAAGTCCTTCTTGAAATCTGAAATAGAAGCAGCAGATTTGGAGTCTTCTTCCCGGGAAAGGCTGGAAGAGACCAACGGGAATGGCTGGGATGGAGGTTTTGCAGCCAGGAGGTGTGAGATGTTTAGAGGGGCTCTGAGGAGCATCACGGCAGATCCAGGCTGATCACACCAGTGGGGAGGAGAAAATGTGGCTTGTTGCCTGTTGTGGGGCTGGATGCCAAAGTCGTGGTCGAAGGAAGGAGCAGGGCTGGAAGGCCATGGGAATCCCATGCTGACTTGGGAAGCCAGGCCTAAAAGCAGGCTAGTGCCAGAACTGGGCACAACTGGGGTCCTTAGATGGGACCAGGGCAATCAACCAACCCGTGGGAGTGTTGGCACAGCCCCCATTTGGTGTCTGCCATGAGGGTCTTCCCTCGACTGAGCTTGTGGTGAGCCCTCGGCTCATCCAGCACTGCAGCTGATGCCTGAAGGGGTATGCTGTATTTTAGGAATTCATTTTAGCTAGGTAGCTGGAAAACTAAGAGCCCCCAGAGGCCTGTGTTCAGATGTTAGTGTTCTTCTGTATAGATAAAAGGGGAGCAAGACAAAACATAGGCCTAGGCCTCCTAGGGGCAGGGGGGGCAAGCCCTGTGTGGGCACAGGTGATAAGGGACACTCTTGTTGGATACTTGAGGGACATAAGAGTTAGATGGGGTTTGGTTGGTGGGTGGTAGCTAAGAAGGTTATAAATATAGTGAAATTGTTATTGGTTTCCTCTTTGGACACGGGACATTCACCAGTAAAGTTGTTCTTCCCTTCACCTCTATCAAACTGCAGAGTGTCGATTTTTCATATCTCGATTTTAGGCAACACAGCCACAGCTCAGGGTGCAAATCCTGACCCTCCAACAGCCTGGAGGTGCCCGTGGTGGCCCAGAGAGCTGCACTAACCCTTTGTCCTTGCCCCCACAGGCCCCCAGTGCAATGCCTCTGTGGATCTGATCGGCACGTGCTGGCCCCGCAGCGCCGTGGGACAGCTGGTGGCTCGGCCCTGCCCCGAGTATTTCTATGGGGTGCGGTACAACACCACGAGTAAGAGGGGCACAACTGGTGGGGACACCGTGGGACAGGGCTGGGGGACACAAGTGATGATAAATCTCTGGGCTCTATGGGATCCAACAACCAAAATAGGAAAAAGACCCCTCTCATATCCCAGATTTTGGAGGGGGGAGGTCACAGCAGCAGCGTTATACACAGGTCCTCTGGAAGGAGGAGAGGGCTGGTGTCCCCATCCTGGGGACAGGGACAGAGGAGTGAGCCTGCCCTGCTGTTAGGGTGGCACAGGGGGCTGCAGCCCTCAATTGAGCAAGGACTGGGTGACCTTGCATCTCATCCCCTCCTGGCACAGGTGGCTGCACTGTCACTGCCAGTGACGTGCTGGGAGCAGGGGACGAAGGGAAGGCACGTGAAAAGTGCCCAAAGCCATTTCTAGTGCACGGTTGAGCTTCTGACCACCCAAGTGTTGGTTTTGATGAAAGAAACATCTTGCTTCCCACAAACCCCATCAATTTTTCCATCCCACACGTTCTTGCAGCAGTGCAAGACAACATGCACACAGCTCCTGCCATTGCAGGAGTCACTTGGCACTAATCAATAACTGTTCCTGCCTCCCTTCCCATCCTTGTCCCATCCCATTGCCCCGATGAGGCTCACAGTGTCTCCTGTTGATGGAAGCCAAGCATCACCCCAGTGCTGGCACCACCCCCCTGCTCACTCCAGTCTCACATTGCTCGGGGCATGGAATTCCTTCCCAATTAGCCTTGTTCCTGCTGAGAGGGTAAAAAGCTCCTAATTCAGAGAGAGAAGTGAAATTTCACAGCATGGCACATGATCACCCAAGCAGACAAGGGAGACAAAGGGAAAGCAGAGTCAAACTCTGCATCCCGATGGTGGGAATTGTTGGGGTCCCCCAGTGCCGAGGGGAAGAGCTGGTGGGAGACCCAAAGCCCTTGAGCTGATCTGAAATATTCCAAGGATTTTGGCTGTGTAGTTGTGACCGAGGCAGCAGCTGAGGTGGCTTCAGAGAAAGAGACATCACGGTGACTCCTGAATTGGTGACATCCTTGTGCCCATCCCCACACTCCACTAACCCTTGGATGGGCACCTTCTCTTTCAGACAATGGCTACAGGGAGTGCCTCGCCAACGGGAGCTGGGCAGCTCGGGTCAACTATTCCCAGTGCCAGGAGATCCTCAGTGAAGAGGTAGGACCTTGGGAGTCCCTTAGCAGGAGGGTGAGGGGTTGATGGTTGTTTGGAAAAGCAACAGCATCGAGGTCAGGAAAGGCCATGGGGAGCTGAGGGCTGGGTGTGCAGCAGCATCCCAGGCCTGAGGTTGTTTGTGGCAATTACGACCCCCTTCTTCATCTGCATTTTTATTCCCTGTCAGAAATAAAGCCATGCCTGTTTCCAGCCCCATTAAAAATCCAATGGATCCCCAGGGCCTCTGGGTGTAGATCTGCAGGTCCTCCAGCCCCCCCAACACAGCACTCAGTGCAAACCTCATCCTTTCCTGCTGGCAATGAAATAAAGGAGATGTTTAGGAAGCTGAAAGGTATAAAAAAATGAGGATGAAGAAGTACAAGCCCCTGAGTAGGTCGAGCCACCCCTCGGAGCAGAGAAAAGATACGGGTTGTTCATTTGCAGCTGATACCACCTCTGGTATTTAATATGCTGATATCTCTTGCCAGGAATGGTTTTCTCACTTGGTTAATTGCTAATTCACAGGTTGGATGAGTGCCTAACAGCAGGAATGATCTATTAATTTAATTATCACTCACACCTTTCCTCTGCCCAAATTCATCCCATCCCAGTCTCTCAGCTGCCCCCAGGGCAACCGTGGGGATGAACTGAGCCATCAGATTGCAGCGAGTTCAGCTGAATTCCAGCAGAGAGCTGAGCTGAATTCCAGCAGGGCTCTCCCAGAGGATGGGTTGGGGATTTCCCGGTTCTAAGCAGTTGATGTCAGAGCAGCAGCCGGGAGCTGTCCTGGTACAAGAGACATGTGAAACCACGCTGGTGCCTTCCCTGTCCACATTATCTCTGTCCAACCAGCCATGTCCCCTTCCATTCCCATCCCCACTGTCCTGCCTCAGGGTGGGCTCCAGTTGCTTTGGCATAAAGGGCCCAAAAGTTGCAGTGCAGCTCGAGGAGGTGATGTGGTGGAGGAGGTGGGTTTGTGGTGGTACCCAGGGCTGTGCTGATCCCTCCCCATGTCCCCCCACAGAAGAAGAGCAAGCTGCACTATCACATTGCTGTCATCATCAACTACCTGGGGCACTGTGTCTCACTGGGGGCCCTCCTCGTGGCCTTTGTTCTCTTCATGCGCCTGCGGTGAGTGACACGACCTGCTGGGGGGACACCAGAGGGGTCACCTCGGGCAGGGATGGACCCAGCCCTTGTGCTTTGCCATAGCCTCCCCCATGGCCACTACTGTCATGGAATCCCATAGGGGCCGTGCCTATCTCAGGGTTGTTTTCCTCCTGCTGCTTTTTTAAAGCACCCAGTTGTGGAGCCAGAGGGTTCTCCTTGGTGCCTTCCACCTCCTGGCCGCCTTCCATCCCACCTTCACCCAGGGCATGGCCCCAGCAGGTCACCTTTGGGGTCCCAACAAAGACAGCCCTGTCCCCCAGCCCCCATGCTCTGATGGTGCCTCGTTCCACCCTTCTCCAGGAGCATCCGATGCCTGAGGAACATCATCCACTGGAACCTGATCACAGCCTTCATCCTCCGAAACGCCACGTGGTTCGTGGTGCAGCTCACGATGAACCCAGAGGTGCACGAGAGCAACGTGGTGGGTGCACTCCTGCTGCTCTGAGCCCAGTCCTGAGCCACTGGGGCATGTGGGCAATGTGAAGATCCCGAGATCATAAAATCACAAAATGGTTTTGGTTGGAAGGGATTTTAAGGATCATCTCCTTCCAATCCCCTGCCATGGGCTGGGACACCTCCCACTTATCTCAGGTTGCTCCAGCCTGGCCTTGGACACTTCCAGGGATGGGGCAGCCACAGCTTCTCTGGGCACCCTGTGCCAGGGCCTCCCCACCCTCACAGGGGAGAATTCCTTCCCAATATCCAACCTAAACTCTTTCAGTTTGAAGCCATTAAGTTGTGGCTACAAATGCAACTTCAGGGGGCAAATAGGGCTGCCTGGTGGTTGGAGGACAACCCAGAAGGATGAGATACATGCTCTGCTGGGCTCTGTCCTGCTCTGTGCATTGTTGTCACCGCTGTCACTCAGATCTCTACAGGCTCCACATTTCCTCCTGGCAGGTCTGGTGTCGCCTGGTCACTGCTGCCTACAATTACTTCCATGTCACCAACTTTTTCTGGATGTTTGGTGAGGGCTGTTACCTGCACACAGCCATTGTCCTCACCTACTCCACGGACAAGCTCCGCAAATGGATGTTCATCTGCATCGGCTGGTGTGAGTACCAGGATCCCCCCTCAGCCAGGGTTTAATCCCCCCTCCATCCCTTCATCCAGCTCTTCTTGCACCTGAATAGCTTCAAAAAATCTGCCCCTCACGGGAGGATGGGATTTGCATGGACAGATCATCTCAACGAGTAGTTTGGGTGTGAAAAAAGCCCTGCTACAGTTTGATTTTGGGGCTGTTGGCACCCTGGCACTCACCTGTGTTTTCCCTTGCAGGTATCCCCTTTCCCATCATCGTTGCCTGGGCCATTGGGAAGCTGTACTACGACAATGAGAAGTGAGTCTGATTGCTCTTATCCCCCCTTCTCTTTTCTATCCCAAATCTCCAGAGACCAGTTGTGCCAGGGGCTCCAGCAGGGAGGAAAAAAAGGATAATATTCTTCCATTCTTTCTCTTATCCCATCTTTGATCTCTCTTCAGCCCTCCCCCTGCTTGTTTCTTCTCAAATAGCAAATGAGATTTTTTAAGGGGAAAAATTCAAGATTAAGCCACAACTCCTGCAATAGGTTTGCTAAATGGATCTGGGCTTTAACCAGCAGAGATCTAAGCCATTTTCACAGACACCTGCTAATGAAGGTCTTAACAGGAACCTGAGAGTTCATCCCTCGGACTGGGAAGTTAAAAGGAGCACATTGAGATGAATGGCAGCTTGTCCTCTTTTCCAGAGCTGGTTTTCCCCTCCCTGACTTCAGCAGCCCTGTGCTACTCAAGCAGGCACAGCACTGATTCAACAACCCAGGACAGGGATCCACGTGTGTGAATTCCCACAGGGTTTGCTGTGGGCAGAGCCAACCTGAACCTGTGTGTGTGCAAGGTTATAGAATCACAGGATATCCTGAGTTGAGGACCCCCAAGGATCATCCAGCTCAACCCCTGGCCCTGCCCAGGACACCCCAACAATCCCACCCTGGCCCTGAGTGTTGTCCAAACCCTCCTGGAGCTCTGGCAGCCTTGGGGCCGTGACCAAACCCTGGGGAGCCTGTTCAGTGCCCAGCCACCCTCTGGGGGAAGAACCTTTCCCTGAGATCCACCCTGACCCTGCCCTGGCACAGCTCCAGCCCTTCCCTGGGTCCTGGCCCTGCTCACACAGAGCAGAGATGGAGCTGCCCCTCCTGAGGAAGCTGCACACCCTGACGAGGTCAGACCTCAGTCTCCTCCAGCTGAACAAGCCAAGTGCCCTCAGCTGTTCCTTGTGTGGCCCCTCCAGACCCCTCCCCATCTCTGTGTCCCTCCTTTGCACACTCTGTAATAGCTTTAGATCCTTCCTATATTTTGGCGCCCAAAACTGCTCCCAAGACTTGAGGTGAGGCCACCCCAGTGCAGAGCAGAGCAGGGCAGTCACCTCCTCCATGAGGAGGTTGTCTTTGTTTATCCTCCAATAACCAGTTTCCCGTAACACCTCCACAAGCCCTCAGGCGCCTCCTTTCACTGAGCTCCTGAGGAAGCTGTTCCACAGGCTATTCCACAGTGGCTACAGCACTTTGAGTTGTAGTGCTGTCACTCTGCAGACAGTGACTTACTGTGCAAGGACAGGAGTGAATCCAGGTCACAGCCATGACAGGCTTGGCCCCAACACCCCTTGGCCCCAACACTGTCCTTGCCTTGCAGGTGCTGGTTTGGGAAGCGAGCGGGAGTTTACACCGACTACATTTACCAAGGTCCCATGATCCTGGTGCTTCTGGTAAGAGCAAAGCGACCTTGTGGGTTAAATACAGACTCCTTCCTCCTGCAGGTGGGATATGACTGCTCCTGAACAGAGTCTCACCCCCTCCTTTAGCTTCACTCTGCTGTGGCTGGTTCTGCTGCCCCACAGCAGCACCCAAATTGCACCCTGAGCAAATCCGGCCTTGGGATGGGCTGGAGACCTCCCTCTGACAGGGATGTGCTATCAGCAGACTCCCACATCTATCAGCAAGTCCTTCCACCCCTGCCCTGGCACTGTTTGGGTGCAGGTGAGAGCTTTGCCAAATATTCACAAAAGTCTGGGAACTTGAACTCCATTCCCTGATCCACATCTCATTGCTCCTGGCTGAGCAGTGATGTTTGAATCAGAGATCATATGGAGCACTGGGACTTTTGCCTTTTGAGAAGGGACAAAGAAGAGCAGTGATAGCAGGTCACAAGCTGGGGGTCCAGCCTGTGTTTGCAGAGGGAAAGCCATTGCACAAAGTCCCAAAACTATTCTTCCCTCCTTGTCCAACACTGAGAAAACTCAAGGGAGTACTGATCACCAGCCTCCTGGAATAATTGATCCTGCTTCCCATTTCCCAGCCCATCAGGTAGCCAGGCCACTGCTAATGAATGTCAATTGTACTCAGCTCCAGGGCCTCCTTCCCGTGCCCTCATTAGTGATTCCAAAGCCAGGAGAGTGGCCAAGCAGCTCCTTGCTGTGATGGCAGCCCCTCTCTGCCTTGTATTCTTCCTCTCCCTCTTTTAACTTTTTCCCCTTCAGCCCTTTCTCTAACACTTGTCCTTCCTTGCCCATCTCCTGGTGTGCCCTGAGTGATCCCTTGACCAAAGTCCTAAATCTTGTCGCTAAAGTGCTTTAAAAATAACAAATGCAGAGGTTCTGTCCCAGTGCACGGAAGGCAGTGGGACAGGTTCAGGCATTTCCCATTTGTCCTGGCACAGCTCATTGCTGAGGAATTGGGAGGGAATATAGGGAGAAGAGACAGTAACCAGTGACCCTCTTCCTTCCAGATCAACTTCATCTTTCTGTTCAACATTGTCCGAATCCTCATGACAAAGCTCCGAGCTTCAACCACCTCAGAGACAATCCAGTACAGGTAAGAGCAACCCTGCAAGAAGACCTGGGTTCCCCCATGGTTAGGGGAGATGGGAACAGCTCCACCAGCCCGGCATCAAGGTGGTGAGAGCATGGAGAGACAGCTAAGCACCTCGAATACTCTTTGGAGGCACATGGCCATTAAATCTGGAACTACTCTAAAATCCTGGCCAGTGAGAGCCTTGTGGTGGTGAACACGGATGGCTGGATCTGCCTTTGAAGGGAGCCCTTGGGATTTGAGTCTCTTTGTAAAAAAGCCTGTTCTGGTGGGACCTCCTGATGAGCCTCTCCAGGCTCAGAGCTGCAAATCCTGGCACGGAGGTGAGAATTAAATCACTGCTTGACAGCAAAGCAGAGGCTGAGGAAGGAGTGATGAATCGATGCCACCTCAACACCTCCTCGTGAAGAAGAAGACAGCACTTCCACAGCACCAGGCAGGAAGATTTAACCCTTCCTTCCCTGCTGGGGAATATTTTGCAGAGAACTGGGGAGGTGCACGGTCAGAGCAGCTCTCCAGAGTCCCTGGAAGAGGAGAAGACACCTTTGTGTTCATCAGCACTTCTCTCTGGATCATTTTATGGGCTGTGTGCTGAGCCAAGGGAAGCAGGTTTGGGGTGAAGAGTGGCTGTTTCAACTGAGAATGGAAAAATTGTGGTTCTGTTATCAGGAAACACCAGCTTTCCTCCTCATGGAGTATTGAGCTGGGTTTGGTGGTTCACCTTGGGGTGAACAATGATAAAGGTTACTGAAAGGCTGGTTGACTCCAGTCAGCAATTTTGAGAGACTTTGCTTTTCTGGTGTTGCCTGATGGCAGCAGGGAGGGTTTTTTGGGCAGGAGAACATTTTCATTTCTCAGCAACATTTTGTAGGACAGAAAAACGTGGAGAATTTGGTAGGTTAGAAACAGTGCAGTCCTGCTTAAACCAGCAAGGGACAGCCCTGGAGGGCTCCTGCTCACCTTAGATGATGTTTTTGGTCAAAATTTAATGGGTTCCCTGCAGCAACTACACCAGTGAATGTGCTGTCCCATAGTTTTCCAGCCTGAAGATGTTTCTGTCCTTGGTTACCTCCAGCTCCTCCATGTCATCAGCCCATTTGTGTCAGGAGCTGTGCTCTGCTCCAGGTCTGGGATACAGCACAGGTCCCAGAGCCCAGCCCAGCCCCACCAGGAATCACCTTCCCCATGCTCAGCTACAGTTGGAATCTGTCCATTAACAGGATCTTTAAGCAAAAATTGATGACTTGGCATTGTTCTTGTCCCCTGATCCAAAGGAATGAGATGCCAATCCTGCTTCTTCCCACACCCCCTGTATCAGCACTTTGACTTTTCACAAACGGCACTTGTAATCTCATCAAGTAAAGATATCAAATTAATTACCTGAGATAAGGTTTTCATAAAGCCATGTTGAAGGGTGTGAATTATTATACACTCCTTAATTCCTTTTTAATCGAGCTGTAAATCAGCCAAGCAATCATTTCACGCCAGCTCAAGGTCAAGCCTCTGCTCTCCACTGCCCTTTCCTGGATGGAGAAGCACAGCAGGTCCCAGTGCTCAAACCAGCCCAGTCCCTTGGGATTGCACTGGAAAACAGCTCAACTCTGCTCCATCCTCACCCATTCAGCGTGAGTCCCAGCTGCACTGGTGCTGGGAGAGGGATGGGGAGAGTCCTTGTGCCCAGGGCTGCAGCTCAGCAGCTCAGGTCTATGTTTTCTCCCCAGGAAAGCAGTCAAGGCCACACTGGTGCTGCTGCCCTTGCTGGGGATCACCTACATGCTGTTCTTTGTCAACCCAGGGGAGGATGAGATCTCCAGGATAGTCTTCATCTACTTCAATTCCTTTCTGGAGTCCTTCCAGGTATGGTCCTTAGCACTGGCTTCCATCCCAGTCCCCCCACCAAGGGTTGTGAAGGAGCCCATGGAGCTGACACCTCACCCAGCTTCTGCCCCCTCCCGAAAAACAGACATCCCCAAACCCCAGGGCTGCTCCAAAGTTCCCAACCTGGGGGTACCTGACTCTACTGCTTCTCTCCTTCCAGGGCTTCTTTGTCTCTGTCTTCTACTGCTTCCTGAACAGCGAGGTGAGCACCAGGGGCTGGGGAATGTTTGGGGGGGGTCCTACGCCCTTCTTTGCAAGCAGACATGAGCTCAGCCCAAGGCTCTGCCACTGCCCAGAGTCTGGAGGGTGCTGGTCCCCAGTTACCCACTTGAAGGTGTTTGGTGATCAGAGTCAGTGCTTCACCTCCATCCCCAGACACATGTGCAGCCACAGACTGTGCCCACATGGGAATGGCAACTGTCAGTCTCTGCCTTTGGAGGAGGAAAATCCACCCCCAAGAACAGATGGTCTTGGGGTGCACATGTGAGATTTGGTGCAGCAGAGCCAAAGGTCCCCCATCACTGGGGATCCTTCCTCAGGGTGATCCCCACACACACCTGGGTACCCAGCACATGGACAGGGGCCCATCCAGGGCTCTGACACAAAGCACAGACAGAAGAAAGGGTGAGGGGGGCACTTATTTGGGCACCTCTTTCCCCTGCCTCCACCAAATGCTCCTGTACCTTTGCTGTCTCATGGGAGTTTGTCCCACACGAGCTTGTTTTTTTCCCAAATCACATATAATTGGTGCAGGAGGAAAAGGGACTGGACAAGGACTGGTTGGTGACACAGGAGCACATGGTCCTTCATCTCTCAGTCCCAACTGGGCTGACTGGGGATTTTGGTGCTCACTCAACTTCACTGTCTCAGCCCTGATCTCCCAGGGCTATCCCAGGCCTTTCTTCACTTTTTACCTGCCACACAAAGCACTTGGGCAGAATTAATGTCCACAAATGAAGCAGACAAGCCATGACATCCCCGTGACTGTTCCTGCACCTCTCCCAACCCCCACAGCACCCGGTGCAGATGTGAGGTGCTGCAGAGCCCCTCTCAGATTTATTTCTCCTTTTGTTTCCATTTTGCACTCAGAGGCCCCATCAGCTGAGTTCATCTCGATAGTTGCAAGGGCTGCATTTCACCAGCATCAAAGAATTCTGGGTGCCCAGGGTGTCACCTCCCAGGGGACAGGAGTTCCTGGGACCCACCCTACCCCTGGCGAGCTGAGCAGGGGTTTGGCAGCATTTTTAGTGGAAAGGCCGAGGATGAGGATGGCTGGTGGCTCTGAACAGCTGCGTGGTGACTAAATGTCGCTCCTCCCTGTCCCCCAGGTGCGCTCGGCCGTGCGGAAGCGGTGGCACCGGTGGCAGGACAAACACTCCATCCGTGCCCGCGTGGCTCGGGCCATGTCCATCCCCACCTCCCCGACCCGCGTCAGCTTCCACAGCATCAAGCAATCCACGGCTGTCTGAGCGGCTCTACGGGATGGGGGAGCTGATGTCCCCACTGTGTGGGACCCCCGAGGGGGCACAGCACGGGAGCAGGTCCTGCCTGCACCCCCCGGGCTGGCGGGGAGAGCACGGACTCACTGCAGCCATGGGAAACCTGCACCACTGCTGTCCCACCTGCTGGGCCAGAACGGTGGGACAGGACAGCTGAGATACTGCTTTGGCACCTCCCTGGCAGTGCTGGGACCTGCTGGGGTGGCAGAAGGAGCCAGAGGAGCCTGGAGAGGTTGCAGCAGCCTCCCTGCCTGCTCCAGCCTGGGCACGATGCCCCATGTCGCTGCCTCTCTCGAGTCTGTCACTGCTTTGAGGGTGACAGGACACCAGGACGTTGCTGGGACAGCTTAATCCCCTGGGAAGCTTGGTCAGCCTTCCAGTGAGCACATGCTGGGATGCTCCTGGTGGGGGGAAACCCTCTGGAGGGGTTAAAGGCCTCTCTGTTGGCAGGGGATGGATGGAGAGCCCTGGACTGATCACAGAGTTGTTTTATGTGGCTGTGTTTTTGTACCACTGGGGTCATTTGAGCCCTTAGGGGCCTTTCATTTGAGCCCTGGGGTCGTTTGTACCACTGGGGTTATTTGAGCCCTTCCCCCGCCCCGTGCTGGGTCCCCTAATTAACCCTAATTGCTGCTTGGTCTGACCAGGTCATTTCTCATCTTGACACCAAGGACTGGGGGTAGAGCAATGGAGGGGAGGGAACCACACAGAGGACAGGGAGGGGTCCCAGGGGCTCTGAACTGCCACACAGAGGGGTTTGGTCTGAAGGGAGGCACGAGGATTAGTTAGTCCCGTGGTCCAGTCCAGCCCAGGTGGATCCACTGGTCAGCAGAGCCCCTGGAGCTCAGACTGACTGCGTGCCCCTGCTCAGGGGGTGCAAAGGGTGAAGTGATGGCTGAGGTCCCTAAAGGCAGCTGTGACAGGGACATGCTGTGGCTCTGCTCCCCTTCCCTCTGCCCTGCTTTTACCTGTGCAGGTGGGCTCAGTGCCAAAGCTGCTCCTTGCTCTTGTGTCAGGGATGGGGCCAAACCATTCCCACGCTGGGGTTAAGTGCCTTGGAGGAGCAGCAGCCTCCCTCCCTCCCTTCCCTTCCTTTCCTTCCCATGCTGGGGACCCCAGATTGTCCTTGATCCACCCCCTGTTCCGTGTGGTCACTGAAAGCAGCTGAGCAGAGAGGTCCAGGCAAGTGGAGGGGTTTGCCTTGACGTCCTTGGAGCCAGGATTTCCCTGCCCCCCATATGAGGACTGGGGATGCCCAGGCAAGGGGAGGGTGCCAGAAGAGTTATGGGACCAGTCTGCTCTCTGCATCCCAGGGATTTTGTCACTGAGGCTCTACAGGGTCTGGTGTGAGCCCCTTCACACTTCTGTGCCTCAGTTTCCCCATGATAAAGAACAGGCATAAGTATTTCCTGCCCTGGGGAGATTTAAGCATCCTTGAAATTGTAGTACTCTCTGATTTCCTCAGGATACACCACCAGAAAGGAATAATATTTTTTTTCCTCTAGAGGAAGGCATAGGGAAAAACCTTTGGGTTCTTTCTTCAAACATTTGAAAATTTCAATAGTCTAAAGGAAATCCCTCTCATTTCTCTCCCTTTTTGATTTTCCACCTGTATGTCTATAGTGCAGCCAAACCAGAAATGTCCCACTGACTCCAACAACCTGCTGGGAACAGCACCAGCTCCCAGTATAACAGTGGCCACAACCAGGACCATCCCCTGCACGTGGGGCAATTGTTGGTCCCTGTACAAGTTCATCCATCACCAACATTCCCAACCAGCCCCTTATCCAATATGTGGATGAGAAAAAGACCCCCAGAGTTATGCAGTGGGAAAACTGGCAGCTCCCAACTCTGCAGACACATTCTGCTGGTGCCCCACAAGGAGTAGGCTTGTGTCTTCTCTTGTGTTTCATATCTCTGGAAGGAGATAATAAAGATCTGATGGATATGAAGGAGGGGAAATGCTCCAGGGAGCTTTTTTCATCATCCCTTCAAAGTGATGTTGCCAAGAAATGATGTGCTACATGTTCAATTTGGTTTTTCCTATAGTAGGGTCTATTTTTGGTGGAAAAGAAGCTGGAATTTGAAAAACCAAAGAAAGAAACCCAAACAGAAGCATCTGTTTTCACATCACTGTTTTTTCCCTTCTCCTCTTGGTGGTCTGCTCTGACTGATGTGACTTTGCTTTTCGTAGCTGGAGAAGTGTGTGTGTATTCTCAGTCTTGTTTGATTAAAATTACTTGGATTCCTCTCACAAAGACTTCTGGGGCATGTTCATCTTTTGGAAAGGGCAACCCTGGCGTGGCCTCTCCCCAATTTCCACGGGAGCAGCCTCATGCTGCAGTGAGCCAGAGGCATCTGGTGGCTTTTTTGTCTCCTTTCTACCCCAAAACTACGTGCCCAGAGCATGGAGGTGCTTTTCCATGATAGGATCAACAACATCTCATCTAGGTGGGGTGAGGAGCATCCCACACGGGTCTCCTGCACAGCACCATCAGGAGAAACTCCTCCAAATTTTCCCTCTTGCCAGCTGAGCTAATACAGAATGAAAATATAATGTTCCTCCCAGCAGGAGAGAAGCCAATTAAACTCGAATTTCATTTCATACATCAATGTTTACAAGTGAAATTCAGACACAAACAGATTTCTGGTCAAGCTCTTCCGATGCAGAATTAATTTGTTCATCACACAGAGCCTTGGAGAGCACTGTAATTTAGTAAGCACCATGCACATAAATAATAATTACAGGTTCCTGCTGATTACATGATTGTATTTTAAGTTATCAAGTAACTCTGAGATTAATGATCTGCCAATCCTGTGCTCTTGACGATGTTGTAGCCTCTGGAGAGCATTCTGGGTTAACCCTTGGCATTACCTTGACACCTCTCAGAGCTGGGAAAAGCAAAGTGGGACCCCAAGGATGGGAGCTTTTGGTGCCATGGGATATCCCAGTGGGATGAGGCAGACTCATAGCAGCCTCTCCAGCACACAGAGATGGATTTTTATTTGATTAGCACACCCAATCCATGATGGAGGCTGTCTCCAGCCCTAGAGTTGCTCCCCAGCCTCAGCCCTGTCACCCGGGGTCAAAACCTGAGAGTCCTGAGTGTCCTGTGCAAACCAAGGGGCAAACCTGCCATCCAGGGGGATTCCTCTGAATGGAGGCAGAGGAAAGCTCATGATCCTGATTCTCTGAGGAGGAGTGAGTTTAGTTTTCATCCCACTTTCCAGCCAAGCTGCCCTGTGCAAACACCCCCCTGCCAGAGCCAGGACCTCCCAGTTCCCAGGCACAGTGCACCATCCAGAGGGGTTGGAGCTGGGATTTAAACCAAGCTGGGCTATCCTTTCCCTTCCTCCATCCTGGCTCAGACATCACATTTCTCTCTGGTTGTCCACAGCTTCGGGCCATTCCTGGATGTTTAACCTTCTCCATACCTTTCCCAGGCTGGAAATGACCCTGGAAGCGTTGGGAGGTGCAGAGGGAGAGGAAATCCCATGGCAGTTCCCAGCCCAGTGGGCTCATTTGTGGCTTTCAGCACAGCCCACCCCAAGATGCCTCTTGCCTGTGATGTGTTGTCATTCCAGCGCTGCCAAACTCCCAAATAAATATTTCATCCTTTAATTCCAATGTCCTTTCCTTTGCTGCCCTCCCCCCAGCACGAGCCTCTCACTGACACTTGTCACTGCAGTCACAGTTAAATGGCTTTCAGAGGAGTGTGGCAGCAAGAGACAGGCAGCTCTCTGCCACCCTCATGAACATTTCAAAGGGCTATTTTTATGGTTTGGAGGAAAACTAAAGCTCAGAGACTCCAGTGATTCCCTCAGAGAGCTCCTCTGTTCAGCCCTGGAGAAAAGGCTCCTGGAGGAGCCCCAGGGCCGTGCCCAAGGCAGCAGAGGTGTGCCACCACACAAAGAGCTGGAGTTGGCACCTGCAAGAAGAGATGGGTTAATCTCACAGCCAAACATTGACTGTGGCCACCAACACCCAGGTCTGTCCTCCCTCTGGAGCCCTCTGTGATGGGGATGTGCACTGAGAACTCTCCAGGTTTGTTTGGAAATGGTTGGAACCCCAACACCCTGCTCCCTTCACAGCACTAGGAGAGCCCCTGCAAAGCTCCTAACCCTGTTAGGCAAAAGTTTCCATGGGAAACTATTATTTTAGGCTGCTCAGATGTGTTGCAGAGCCTCCTGCCAGTAGGGGAAACTGAGGCACGGATTTGCTCTGCCTTGGACAGAGGGATGCTGGGCTCTGCCAGCTGAGCACCATCCAGACAGACACCACTGCTGCAGAGACCTGATTCAGGAGATATCAGGGAGACTGAGGGCTCAGGACCCTCTTCATAAGCCCACAGCCTCCTTGTGCCCCTGGAAATGACCCATCCCGACCCAAACAGCCACCCCTCAAACACGACTGCTTTCTGCTCTGAGCAGCATCCATTTCCCTGCTGAACCAGCTGCCCTTCCCTAATTTTGGGTGCAGAAGGAGAAGGGTGGCACCTTTTTCTCACTCAACACTGTGCCCACAGGGACCAGTGCCCACTGGGGTATTGCCAGTGGCAAATGCTTGAGCCCAGAGGTCCATCTGCTCTCCTGGTCCCTGTTCATTGGCACTTCATTCACTGCCTCTCTGTTTCACACGAGGGAAAGTCACAAAGGACCAATCCTCTCCTGACCATCCCAGGCAACGGTGTCAGAGACAGGGCAGAAAAACCTCAGCCAGAGAAAAGGTTTTTGGGTTCTAAGCTGAGTGGAAAGTCTGTCATTCGATTTCAGAAGCCCAGTCCCAAAACTGCAAGTGCAACTCCCAAAAATGAATAAGGACAACGATTCCTCCCAGACCAAAAGTGCCAGGACTGAAAGGTCTTGATGGCAGTGGAGTAGCCCAGGGGGCACATCAGCAGCCCCTGAGACACCCAAGCTTTGGGCTTTCTTACCTGGGGGTGTTTTCATTTGCTGTCCTTACCCCATTCCCAAAACTTGTGAGTGCACCTCCCAGAATTGAATAGAGATGACCATTCCTCCCAGGCAAAATGTGCCAGGACATATCAGTCTTGTTTCCCATGTAGTGCCCAACGTTGCCCATCAGCTGCCCCTGAGACACCCAGGCTACAACCTTTCTTTTTTGGATGAATTGGGTTTTCAGAGCTCAGCCCAGTGTGCCTTCCAAAACTGAATATGGATGAAGATTCCTCCCAGAGAAAAGATGCCAGGCCAGAAATGAGGCATTTAGCCCCTTTCTTTTTGCTGCTACTACTTGCAATCAAATCTTCCTTTTAAAAGTACCAAACCTACTTAATTTGATTCACATCAGCTTAGAAATTCTTCATCCCTCTCTTTTTACCTCAAGTTAAAGTATTTATGCCTAAACTCTAAATTCTGTTAGGTAGTTGTTTCATTTTTTAAGTAGTGTTCCTTACACTAACATTCCCCATCTGTGTGTAATTCCAGTGATTTTCCATTTGTTTTTCCAAAAGCAGTGCCCCCATACACTGTGGAATAGCAGGGGACAAAGCCCAGCCTAGTCCCTGGACTTTTTCTCCTGTGAAAGCTGGATGTCCAGCATGGTTCACCTAAACTCTGCAGAGATCTGAAGGCTCTGCACAACCCAAACCATCCCACATCCCAGCCTAGCAAAACAAGGTGCAAGTCAGGCACCACTGGAGAGGAGGAAGTGTGCAGCCAATGCCCTGGCAAAATAGGAAGCAATTAAAAGAGAATTAACCGGGCTGCAGGAGTAGAAAATTGCTTCTTTCAAACTGTCTTGATTATAGAGCTGCCATGGCCCAGAGCTCCCATGGCTTATCACTGGTGTGAATAGATGAAGAGGCTGTTAATCAAGATTGTCAGAAGCTCTCCCAAAGCCAAATGTCCTCGCTGGAGTGAGGGCTGGCAGGGAACTTCACTGTGCTGCAGCTTCGTCTGCTCAGCCATCAACCACAGGGGCGCTGGCCAGAGGAGTCAGGTGGACTGGTGGGTTTTCCAGAAAAGAGATGGGGACTTCACGTTGGTCGTGGGGAAGGATGGAAATGGATCCTCTTCAGCCTCTCCCCGTCCAGCTGAGCCCTCCTCCTTCCCTGCCCTCCTGAAAGGCCAATGGTGTCAGTGTTGTGGTGTAGCAAGCAGAGTGTTTGTCTGACTGTCTCGCCAAAAGCCAGGCTGTGGCATGAGCTGTTACCCTGTCAGGGTGGGATGGGGCCAGGGAATGGCTGTGGGTGGGCAGAAATGGGATTCCTCCCCCTGGCCATCCTCATCCCCCCGCCACAGTGACCAGATGGATGGTCAGAATAAAAGGCTTTGGAAAGGACCTGCATCCAGCCAAGGTCAGATCTGGTGCTCTGACCTCCTAAAAGGATAAAGCCCAAGCTCCCTCTGTGCCACAGCTCTGGGAAGCAGCTGGGACACCTCTCGTCAGCCCCCTGGGACACCTCTGGGAGTCCAAAGCAAGGACAGAGGGTGGCAAATTGCTTTTTATAGCGGCTGAAGGAAGCAGAGAGTAGGTGTGGGTGCCCAGCCAGGGCTGCGCACAAGAAACCAGCCCATCCAGCGCCTGGGGAGGTGACCACCAGCGGTCCCCTCTCCCCGAGCTCAGCCAAGCCCCGAAGTGTAGGTGCCGTTCGGTTCTCAGCGGCTGAGCTGCAGCTGCCTCGGTGCCAATTACATACTTACACTAATGCCACCGTGCTAATTGCGTTAATGGGAGTCTAATCGCACACCTAACGGATATAAACGGGAGCTAATTGCTCTCCAGTGACACCGTGCTCGGGGCAGAGCTGTCCCTCTGTGAAAGAGCAGTTGTTCCTGGGAGCGTCCTCTGGGCAGCCCTGGGGCTCTCCGGGCTGGTGAGTGATGGGGAAGCCCAGCGTGGCTTTTGGACTCGTCTGTTCCTAACCCTCAGCAGGAAAAGCCCCCTCGTGCTCCTCTTCCTGATGCAAATTAAGCCCCTTGCACGGCAGGGAGGTGTGTTCAGGGGGAGAGCCCATATGGACAGAGGTCTTTGTACCTCCCCCGTGCTGAAGAGTTCTGCCCGTGTCCATCGGGGGCTACCCCTTGTCCTGGGCCACCAGCAGCCTGGGTATGACCAGAGGCAGTGGGTACACCCTGGGGACACCCGGCAAGAGGGGAGGAAACGGGTTATTCCTGCCTGGGGAAGGCATTGACCCCGCACAGGGGCTGCTCAGCTGCTGCGGGTTTTGCACCATGTTCCCATTCCTGATGTCCGGCCCCACGCTCCCTGTGCTTCACAAGCACTTGCTAACACCCGTCCCTCGGGCTCCTGCAGCTCCTGCCTCGGGCACATGAAAACTGAGCCGGAAATTTCGCCCAGCTCCCCTTCCCGAGGAGTGTCACAGCCCGGTGCTAAGCGGGACGGACGGGCTCCTTCCCCGCGGGCTCTGTGCCCTCTCTCCCTTGGAAAGGGTAATTAGTGCCTTTGGCTTGATGGGGTGATAAACTGCAGGGGGAAGCAGGCGGGTGTCAGGATGCCTGGCTTCAAAATGCAGCCTCGAGAGGTTGAGTCACCCTCTCAGGGCTTGGGATGAGCTTGAGGTCGTTTCCCCACTCGTGGCACCGCGTGGAGTCGCTCAGGAGATGTTTGTGTCTTGATTCGTCTTGATCAGCCCGTCAAATACCCTTAACTCTGCCCCGTGCTCGGACTGAGTGCTTGGAAACGTAAAACGTGTTTGGGAAGGAGGGGGGGAACTGGATTGAGAGGTATTTTCAGGTAACTGGAGAGCCTGTTCAGCGGGTGGGTTAAATCTACTGGGGAGAAGGGACTGGACAAGGCTCTTTCCCGGGGGACGTGGCACAATAAAGTCTGAGGTGTATCACAGGCAGGAGGATAATCCCCAACGCTGTTCCAAACAGGAGAGGGGGGGGGGTTCCATCAAACCTTCCCCCAGCCGAGCCTGAGCAGCAGCTCTGCAGCACCGCGGGCACAGCAGCCGCTGCCTCTCCCCTGCAAAGGGACTGCGGAGAAAACCCCGGCTGGGCTCCCTCCGCGCTCGGAGAGGGCGATTGCGAGGCGTGAGAGGCATTTTAATGGGGCAGGAGGCAGCTGCGGCAGCGCTTGTCGCCTCGGCAGCCCCTTCGAGGCAGCGCTGGCACTGGAGGCACAGCCGGGCACTGCAGGGAGGGGCAGAGTCAATGAGGTTTTGCCTCATTGCGATGCCCAGAGCATGGACAGTGCCGGGGGCTCCTTAAAACGAGAGGCAGGGCGCTGCTCGCCCGGTTTTTGCTGCAAGAGGGTGGTGCAGTGCCGCAAATTTGGCCGCAGAAGCCACGCTCAGGAGCTGCCCCCTTGCACAAGTCGAGGACACACCTGGGATTCAGAAGTGGGGGAGGAAGGTGGTATAATCCTAGGAACCTAAAATCATAGAACAGCAGAATGGTTTGGGTTGGAAGGGATCTCAAAGCTCTTCCAGTTTAACCCGCCTTCCACTATCCAGGTAAAGTGTTTCTTTCCCCCGTTTTCCCTGCACTGACTCTGTTTTGGGGGTAGGAATTTCTCAGTGGATGAGAGCAGCTGTCAAAAAAAAAAAAAAAAGGCTTTGAAATAAATTTCCACCCATATCATTCTTCTGGGAATTCATGTAATTTTGAAACATCACAGCAAAATATTTCAAGCTTGAAGGACATTCTGGATTTTAGGGGAGGCTGACAAATTCCACCAGAAGCCTTACACACACTGGTATGTGCCAGCACTGCTCAGAACACAAAATGCTTGTGTCTGAATTCATAGTTTGTGGCTGGAAGAGACATTTTCCAGTGGGTACAACCTGGGCAGACCAGCTGTGTTTTCCCTCGGAGGAGCATTATTTATTTTGCCACCCGGTTAAACCTTGGTGGCTACACCACTCTGTGACCTCTCTCTAAGGAAGGGGCTGCATTTCATTAGCCAGGGGAAAGCACTCAGCTTGCAAAGGAAAATCAATACCTGTCATCTGTATTTATGTATGAGCTTTTATTAATGTGGACTTTGGAGTTTGGCTGATGTTCTCTGTGTCTGTCCCTAATACCCCTTGCTCTCCCTGCTCCACTCAACAGCCCATCCTGCTTCCAAAAAGATGCTCTTTAAAAAGCATTTGCACCACTTCCTTTACCTAAAGGAGTGGGATTTTTTCAGCAGTTCAATAATATTCATGTACAATATAGCAATATACAATAATATCCTTTGATGCCCTGACCAGCTTGATGGTGTTTTTCTCTTTTCTCAATCATCTCTTTCCTGCAGGAAAGGGAAAAAAATTAGTCAGGGCTCATCAAAGGCTCTCAGTCAAATCTATATTTTTTTTCCTATTTTGGGATTCATTGCTGCTTTCTTAATAAAATACCTATTTCTTTCTTGTTTTTCTTTCCCACTGGAAGATCAAAAGCTCAAACATTATTTTATTGGCAAAGCTTTCAGCTTTCAGTTGTTGAAAACCTAAGATGTTTTGGCCTGGAACCAAAATCATGGAAGTATTTCCAAGGAGGATTCTTCCTATTTTTTTAGGTTTTCAGTTAGGATACGTATTTTTAACAACTCCTGGAACAAATGTAGTCCGAGAGGGGGGGCTGTACATCCATCAGCTCTGTCTACAGGTCGTGTCTTCAGAGCTGAGGATCCCTGGCACGTCCCTCCCCATCCCAGTTCCTCCTGCACAGTCACTTGTGGGTTAATTCAGAGCTCTGAGCTGGTTCCACCTTCCCTAAGGCCAAGCAGGGGTCCCAAGATGGGACATATTGGCAAGGCCCCCGTTTTGGGGGGCAGCACTGCAGTAGCACAGGCAGTTTTCTAACTTGGCATCCCTCCACAGCAGAAGTGAAGAACAGTCCAAAAAAACATGGAATGAGAAGAGAGAAATCCAGAGACTCAAGAGCCTTCTTCCTGTAGCTGAGCTGGACCTGCCTTTCCCTCACAGCTTCTGAAGATGCTTTCCATGGAGGAAAAGCTGGGGGGAGACCCAAGGCAGATCAAGCTCTTCTCTGGAGCATTTTCATGCCACACATCTGCACCTCTTGTTGCAAAGGGGGATTCCCAAGGGAGTGTCAGCCCTGCTGTGTCCCATGTCACTCTTCACACCTCCTGCTGTGGGATGGGAACGATCCTGCAGCTCCTGGATAGTCCTGGAGTGTCACTGGAGGTCATAGAATCATAGGATATCCTGTGATGGATGGGATCCATGAAGGTCATCCAGTCCCACCCCTGGCCCTGCCCAGGACACCCCAACAATCCCACCCTGGCCCTGAGTGTTGTCCAAACCCTCCTGGAGCTCTGGCAGCCTTGGGGCCGTGACCAAACCCTGGGGAGCCTGTTCAGTGCCCACCCACCCTCTGGGGGAAGAACCTTTCCCTGAGATCCATCCTGACCCTGCCCTGGCACAGCTTCACGTCAAAGCTCCCTCTGAAACAGCAGCAGGATAAGACAGGGATGATGTGCACCAGTACAGACAACTGTTGGGGAATAAAGGAGTAAATAGGAGAAAACACATTCCCAGTGCAAAGCTGCCCAACCTGGGTGGAAGTGCCCGTGCTGCCCAGCTCTCCTGGCTGTGGCAGCTCCAGGGGGATGGACACACAGCAAAACACCAGCACTGTGACACTTTTATCTCCAGGGCTGCTCTGAGAAGCACAAAACTGGTGTCTGGCTCAAAATGAAAAGCAAGAGGCTGGGCTGGCTGCTGACCCAGAGCAGCTCAACACCAACAGCTGGGCTCCTGCCAGAGGGGACAGGGAGCTGCTCCTTTCTCAAGGCACTGGGCAGATGGCCACGTCTCAGTGAGTTCAGGCAGCTCCTCTCGCTGTGTTTCGGGGAGAGAAGGGCAGAGGTAAAGCAGACTCCCAGCCCTGGAGGCTTTCCCTGCACTGTAATTCCATCACGAGGCAGGAGGAGCACTAATCGATGGAGGTGAACGCCCCGAGTAGTTCTTGCTGTCTGAGCCCGCTGTGCTCTGTGTGGAGCATCCTTCCCTGCAGCTCTGCTTGGAAATGCCTGGTTAATTCATGGAGCAAGGGAGAGAGGCCTGGGATGGGATCAAAACTCAGGCAGCAAAGCCAAGGGGCAGTTAGAGGTGACAGAAGCTGCATAGGAGCTGAAAAGGAGTCAGAAAGGAGACTTTGGAAAGCTGGAGTGGCATCAGATGGGAATTCCCACTAGGACTGCAAGCAGCTGTGATTTCATCCAGCTTCTGCTGCCTCCCCGGGTAACCCATTAACTCTGTGTGGAATAATCAGGGTTTCTAGTTTCATTAACATGCAAAGAGATCTCCATGCAGCCACTCCTGCTCAGCAGCAGCTCCTGAGGGAGTCCTGCTTGCACACCTGCTAAATTAAAGGAATCACATTAATTCCACATCCCGAGTGCTGAGGAGGGCATTGGATGCTCTCACCCACATCCAGCCCTGCGCAGTGTGAGAGTCTCCACACCAGCAGCACCACTTCAGGCCACTTGCTTTGCTCTCACTGGACGGTGGTTTGGTACTTCCAGAGTTGGTATTTCCAGGCAGGAGATGTCACAAACCTGCAAGTTGTGGGAAGAGCCTGTGATGGCTTTTCCTCCTGGCTCAAAGCAGCCACGGGTGCTGTGCTCAAACCTCTGAGAGACCTCACACCTCTGCCAAACCCAGTGACTGTGTCAAACATGCAGAGTCACCCTTATCCCTCTGCATTCCCAGGATGCTGGGGTGCTCTGGGATGCAGGGCTGTGAGCAGGGAAAGAGAAATTGCCTTGTTTCTCTGCCAGTAAAGGTTTCAGTGGTGAAACATAGAATAGAATCACAGAATCAGAGAACATCCTGAGCTTGGAGGGACCCCCAAGGATCATCCATTCCAACCCCTGGCCCTGCCCAGGACACCCCAACAATCCCACCCTGGCCCTGAGTGTTGTCCAAACCCTCCTGGAGCTCTGGCAGCCTTGGGGCCGTGACCAAACCCTGGGGAGCCTGTTCAGTGCCCACCCACCCTCTGGGGGAAGAACCTTTCCCTGAGATCCACCCTGACCCTGCCCTGGCACAGCTCCAGCCCTTCCCTGGCTCCTGTCCCTGCTCACAGGGAGCAGAGATGGAGCTGCTCCTCAGGAGGGTGTTGGAGACCCCTCTGAGCTCTGGCCTCAGCCTCCTCCAGCTGAACACACCCAGTGCCCTCAGCTGATCCTCGTGTGCCCCTCCAGACCCTTCACCATCCTCACAGGCCTCCTTTAGACACTCTCTAATAACTTTATATCTTTCTTATATTGTGGCACCCAGAACTGTCCCCGGGGCTCGAGGTGAGGCCACCCCAGAGCAGAGCAGAGTAGAGCAGAACAATCCTCTCCTTTTACTGTGGCAACTTTGCTGACAGCTGAGAAGAATCACTGCTGCAGCCAGTCCTGCTCTTTGCCCAAAGGATTTGTTGTCAGGCTCCTTTGTGTTGGCTTTTCCCTTCCCTGAGGCAGGACAAGGCCAGTGATGCGGGGAGGCTGCAGGGTTTTAACAGCAGGTTAAATATAACAAATCGCAGGGAGCTGCAAATCAAGCCGTGCCATTGCTTGAAAGCAAAACCTGTGAAAAGCCGTTTGGGAATTTATGTTATATGGGTGGAGGATTTCTTGGCCTGCAGAGAGATATGGGTGAGTGTGGCAGAGCATTAAAACACCTCTTAGTCGGGTGATAAATAGGAGCTGGAGCAGAAAGCCAGACTCAGCAAGCATAGCATGATCCTAAGGACATTTCACTGCTACCTTTAGCTTGCTCTAGTAATTACTGAATTTATTAACTTACTATCCCTGCTCATTTCCAAGTCCCCATTCTCCATTTCTTGCAGATGAAGTTTATCCTTAAAACATGCTCAACCAGACTGTTCAGGGAGATGTTAAAGCAGGAAGGAGAAGGAGCAGGAGCACTGGCCATTGCACTGTGGCCACGGGAATGCTCTTCCCAAGGGTGCTGCCCCTCTCCTGCCTGGGATGCAAATGATTTACAATCTTTGGGGTTGGAAGGGACATTAAAGACCATGTAGTTCCACCCCCTGCCCTGAACAGCGACACCTTCCATTATCTCAGGCTGTTCCAAGCCCTGTCCAACCTGACCTTGGACACTTCTGGGGATGGGATTTAGACCCAAGCATGAACTTTTTTCTGACACATTTTTTCCTCCTCTGATTCTTTATTCACAATTATAAACCCAGAAAAAAATCTTCATCTGCTACAACCCTCCAACCTGTGTTTAATGCAGTGCCTGTGACTTTCCCAACAGGTGATCAGCAGCAGCAGGATGCAGAGATTTAATTTACCCTGATCTTCCTCTCTGTCAGGAGTGTGCCTCCCTTGCTATACTTTATGTGTTAATTACAACGACTGCTCCTAACCCATTTTTCACTGAAGGCACAAAAAGCCCACCAGCTGCTCACAAATTGGATTAAACTGGAATTGATTCCACAAGTGTAATCAGAGAATCATAGAATTATTTAGGTTGGAAGAGACCCTTAAGATCATCAAATCCAAGCATTTCTCCCAGTCCTTCTGTTCTTCTTCCTCCTCTTACTTCTCACAGTTCTTCTTCCTCTTTACTTCCTTGAGTTGATTTCAAAGCTGCAGGATTTGCCCCTGAAAATTCAGGGCTCCATTTCCTAATGCTCAGCTCCAAAATCAACTGGATGCTTCTGAAAACCTTTCCCTGTGTAATATGAATCTGCTGCTTGGAGGTTGGATCACCTGCCAGCCCCGGCAGCCACCTTCTTATCTGTCCCCTTGGGGCTTTCCAGTCCCCGTTCTCTTGCATGGGAACAGTTAGTCCACCCTGCTTAAGGCTTAATCTGTGGGCTCGACTCTCCTTTTCCCAAAACAACATTAGAAGTTGGAATCAGCACTGAAGGAAGAGCTGCCTTTGCTCAAAAGCCTCTCAAACTGTGTCCAAAAGCAGAGTGAGCCCTGTGGGGCTCAGCCAGCCCGTGTTCCCACTCCGAGCTGCCTCCGGCGATCGCAGCCAGAGGGAATTTGCTGCAGGGCTGAATGAAGGATTTTGTTAACACAGCTAATCTTGGCTAAATCCCTGCCTAACCCAGATCCTACCTGATGCTATTGCCTTGCAGGATAATTGACAGGAGCCTGCTGCTGTCTGCTCAGCAAAGGGATCCTGCTCGGCTGCTGCCAAGGGCTGGGCACAGAGAGGGGCCAGGAGGGAGCAGGCTTTGGCCCCTTGTCTCTGATGGAAAACTGGAGCTTTCCCAGTTAGGAAACAAGTGCTGCTGGGGCCAAAGCCAAGGCTCAGGCAGAGGTTAATCTGTTTTATCTGATAAAAGCTGTGTCGTGCAGTCTGTCTGTATGGATGGGTGGGGGTGGTGGTCACCAAGGTTCTTGGTGTCCCTGTGCAAGGAGATCCAGCTCATCTGTGGGAGTGTGAGGGGACCAGATAGCCACGGGGAAGGGAAATTTGGAGAGTCAGGACACAGGTTAACGACCTCTGTCTCACCAACCCCCTAAGCCCCAACTAACTGGAGGCAAGGAACACACCTCAGTGTGCTTCTCCTCTTTCCCAGCACTTGTCTTTTGGCCAGTGACAATGTCCTACGTGCTGGGAAGGAGCCCCAGGTTGCTCTTATGCTGGGCAGGACCACAAGTGCAATGTGGAGACCTGAGTTCATGGCTCAGCTCGATCCCAGGGCCAAGCCCAGCCCCTGGAGCTGTGTGACAGGAGTTATTGGAGCCTGTGTTTGCTGGAGGAAGGCAATGCAGGAGCATCTCTGACAACAATGTAGAGACTCGGGGGTGAGAGCAGCATCCCCCTCCCGGTGTTAATAGACCTTCAGGCACCAGGGTAATAACTCAGACAGACAGGATCAATCTTTCTCTCTTGCTGGAAATGGTGAGGAGCAGGAACAGAAAGATCGCAGAGCCTGCCTTTGACATCAATCAAATATGCACGGAAATAGTTTGGTGGGGGTAACAAAGCAGCAGGGAGGAGGAGGAGGGCAGGGGGTGCTCATGAATCACAAACCAAGAGGGAGAGGAGGTAGCTGAATGTGAGGCTGAGAGCAGCACCCTGAAACCTGCTCCCTGCTCAGCCCTGGAGCCGGGACTAGGGCTGGGCTATTGCCTCCTGCTCTGCCAGCCTGAATGCTGCACCAGCAGGGTGGGAGCAGGTGGAACATAGTCCCCACTGGCCACCGACCCGTGCTGTGCAAGGCCAAATGCTGCTGTGGCTTTTGTGTGCTGCCCAGGAGCTCATTTAAAAGGTCACTGAGCTCCACCAAGCTCTTTTCATGCAGGTTAGAAGGCATTGGCAGGTGGCAGAAGCTTTCTGACACTGATGTCCTGCACGAGGATGAATCTGGACACCCATCCTGTTCCTCATGGCCCAGCTTGGACTCAAAGACAGACATCTCCCCAAATAAGATACCCAAAGACCCCATATCCCCATTTGAGTTGGCTCAGATGCTGACAATGACCCAATCCCAGCCACCCATCCTTGTCATTCCCCATGTCCTCATCTTTCCTCCACCCCAAAAAGGCATTTTAAGGCAGACCCTGGTCCTGTTGTAGTGTTATAAAAGTGGTGTTCTTGGTTGCTTTTTGCAACAGGGAAGTGTTAATGCACATCTCCTCTCCCCACCACTGCCAGTCTCACCCTGGATGCACTGGGGTGTTCAGCAGCACCAACAGGTTGTCTGAGGACAGGCTGAAGACTGAAGAGGATTCAATTATTTACTGGAGAAAGTTGCAAAAATATATTGAAAATTACTTGAGATGAGATGAGGCTTTCTTCAATAACAGGGCTCTCTTTCTCTGCCATTATTGATTTTGCAGTAAAAAAAAATAAAAACAAACTTTACTTGAAGTTTTCAGCTGTGTCTAACTCAAGCTTCAGCTCCAGGTTGGAAGTGAGTCACCTGGAAGCCAGTGGGGCTGAGGGGTGTGAGGATGGGGCTGCCAAAGCTGCATTTTGATGCTCATGGAACCACACAACACCTCTTTGCCCTTCCAGCAGCTTCTCAACCACAACCAGAAACGTGGGAGGTGTTATCCTGAATATTTTTGGCAAGCAGGAACTTCTCTGCTGGGCTAAACCAGGACAGTGACTTGGCCCAGCCCTTAGGGAGGGGGTGGTGTTGCTCCTCCACCTCATCTCACCAACAACACACATGAGAAGGAGAATCCTGGGGTTGTTTTTTTGTTCCTGACTCCTGGAAATCAGCTGGTTATCAGAGCCCAGCACAGAACTCCGGTGTCCTGTTGCTCCACCACCAGCAGCCTCAGCTTGGGGATGTGGTTTTCAATACAAACTTTCAGCTGAAGGTTATTTAAACGTGGGGGTTTTTAGCAAACAAATCCTCCAAGGAGGGGATTTTTTTTTTTTTCTGCCACTGTTCTCCAGGGAGAAAATATCCCCGAGGGAGTTTGGCTGTCAATCCCACTGGAAGCATCTCAGCTGCCACTTTTGCCATGCTTTGGGTGTCTACAAGCTAAAAATACCCTGTGTACAACCAACCTGCCACCCATCAGCCCCTGGCAATGGGGTGACAGGGGCTCACGAGCTGCAGCAGTTGAAATGAAAGCTCCACAAACAGAACTGAGGGAGATTTCAGGTGTCTTGCTGTGCTTCACTGTGAAACTGCTCCTAGACACCAGGGAAGGGCTTGAAAGCACCTGGGAAGGTGATGCCAAGTGAGCAAATGTCACCCAGAGTGCGGTGTGCTGGTCCTGGGCTCTTCTCCAGTGCAGGGCTTGGGTTTCTTTGTGCTGGGGATGCCAAGGGCTGGCTCTGCTCCATGCCCAGGAGCCCAGGGATGATCACAGTGGGCAGAGCTTTGTGTGTGTGACACTTCTTTTAGCAAAGTGAGGGGGATTCAGGGAGATACCAAGTCCCTGATCCTCTGAGTTATCACCAACGAGGACAATTGCAGGGTCTCCACATCCCAGGGGATTTTTATGCTCCTCTGACCTATTTTAGGTGGCTAGAGGGGTGGAGGTAAAACTCAGGAGAGATCCCTTAACTGCATCTGCTCTGACAGCAGAGGGGTTTGGGAACACCACAGAATCAGGGAAGGGAAGGGGCCCAGAAGGATCAATGGGTCCAACTCCTGGCCCAACAATCCCACCCTGTCCCTGAGTGTTGTCCAAACCCTCCTTGAGTTCTGAAATCCTTGGGGCCATGACCAAACCCTGGGGAGCCTGTGGGTGCTACCAGGGATCAGACAAATCCCACCCAGAGCATCAGCAGTCACCCACTGGGATTTTTCCTTTTCTAGGGGGAAGAAAAGGAATGGTTTAAATCCATGCTCAGGATAGAGGAGCTGCCTGCAAAATCATTCCTGCTCACTGTGTAATGACAGCCCTGCACCACCTTCCATGTCAGTCCCTCCTGTTGTCACCCACTTAGCATAGTAACAACTGCTGACAACAGGAGGTGCTGAAAGTTCACAAAATACTGTATTTACCTGACTTTTACTTTATTAGCAGCCAAGTGTCTCACAAACCACCCAGAATGTCTGCAAACCCCTAAGGGTCCATCTGCCCCGACTCTTCCAGCTCTGCCAGGTCTCACAAACCTCCTAGACCCCAGTGAGGAAGCAGCTGAGGAAGATCATCAAAGCAGAGCTGTGGAATAAGCTACAGATGGGCCCCAGCCCATCATGAGTCTGCTGTCACACATTGTCCCTATGAGAGCTCATCAGGTGCAGGAGTGTGATGGGTCTGCTCTTGTTCTCATGAGCAGAAGTGCTTTGGTTCCAGGCAGTGTGATTCAGACAATTTAGTTGTCACAGAAGATAAAGAGGTGACTGGTATACAGTGGATGAGCATCCTCTAAGGTGAAAAAAAACAAGTTCTGAAAAGGAGTTTTTATCCAGCAGAGAAAAGTTGTAGCAAGACATGGAATGGCTGGAAGGTGGCACACTGACATTGGAAGCCAGGCATGAGTTTGGGATGGTCACCATCAGCTTTGCAGTGACCTGGAAAGGGACCTGCTGCCCTCCAGAGAACCCCAGGGGCTTGGCCAGGGTTTGCAGGGCTCTAATCTGAGCCCTGCTGGCCTCCAGAGGCTCTTTAACTGGAGCAGTGCTGGGCTCTTCCCTCTTTTCTGTGGTCTCATGGAGGCCAACAGCGCTCCTGGGAATGATGGATCCGGGCAATACTCTGGGGACAAGCTGACATTCCCTGCTCTGCGTCCATCACAATGGAAATTGTCTCCCTTCTCCAACTTTCTCTCTTTACCTGGAGCTGTTTCCTTCCCGTGGTGCTGAAGGATGTTCCCAGTGTCCTCTCAGAGCCACAGCAAAATCCTCAAATGGCCCGAGAGCAGCAGTTTGTGGCCCCAGCCCTCCCTGCCAGGATGGCCACGATCCACTTCCAACCCGTGGCTCCACAGGAAATCTGTTCTTTCCCATTCTTCCCAGGAGTGACGTTTCTCCCTATGAATTGAAGCTTTTCCCAGCAATTGATGACTCCTCCATGTATTTCTCACCTCAAGGAGGCATTTGGCAAAGCTTTAAAACCATCAAGTGTTTGATTTTGGCTCCTTTGAGGTGAAAAGCCAGGTTTCTGGTTCAAAAGATATTTTGCAACTAATGTTGATAATATAAAATAAGTATTTAGATGCAAGTGGTCCAAGGCAAATGAGACACCATGGATCACTGAACAGCTTTGCCTGATTTAATTTTCTTTTCATTTTATTTTCCCAGTTTGAAAAAAATCTTCCTTCCCATCCCAATTTGGAGCATTAACACACTTTAAACACTTTAAACATCCCACAATTTTCCATCCAGCCTTGGAATAAGCCCATTGCTGTAATGCACTGTGGTTTCTATTACAGCTACAGTGTCTTACTCAACAATTATGTGGAGGAGGAATGAGTGAGGATGGTGGAATTCCTCCATCCTGGGGACAGTGGAGGGACGCCAGCAGTGTTGCTGCAGGACTGTCAGAGTTTTAGTGCCAGTTACTGACACAGTGGATGGAGCTTAAAACAGAGAACAGGGGAAATCTCCATGAGGGAGCCACGTGGGGGCTCAGCCAGGCACATCCAGCTGGAGTTGTGATGACTCAGCTTCAGGGGGATAAATCCATCTCCAAGTATCAAGGAATGTAAGTGCCAAGGAAGGGAAGAAAATACTTATGGTGGAAGAGAGTTCAGAGGGAGCATGGATGAGCTGCTGGTGTGAAAGAAGAGGTGGGATGATCCAGGCAGGAGAAGTGTCAGCCTGTAAATTTGGAAGAGATAGAATCTCCATCAATCAGGATGCTGAGAATTACCCCAAGCAGCATCTGAGTGAGTTCCCTCCAGGGAGCAATCCTGCTCCAGCTGAGACAGATCTCCTGCCTCCCCACCTCTGCATTTCACCACTTTTTCCTCATATAAATGCAGGTGTGAGTAAGGAAATTATTAGATCCATGTCCCCAGTGACCCCACGGTGCCTCCCCTCAATCAGAGCTTCATGTTCTGCCCCTTCCTGCCAAGAGGCCCTGCCAGACAGGTGGAGGTTGTTTCCCCAGGGATGTTTGACCTCTGTAAGAAGAGAAATTGGAAGCACAGCCTCTGCATCCCTCCTCACAGGCTGCCCCACGTCGTGTCCCTGGGGCACAGCCATCCCAGCACTGCCACTGCCTGCAGGAATCTCCAAGTGGGACTGCTTTAGGATAAGGGAAGCTGTTTGTCACCATCCCTGCCCTGGAACCACTGTGTTATCAGGGGAGGGGATGAAAAAGAGAGGGAAAGGGAAAGGGAAAGGGAAAGGAAAGAACTCCAAGAGGAGTTTGGCAAGATGCCTATCAGGAGCCAGAAAATAAATCCAAAGGTTTTCCCTGAGCAGCTCAAGGACTCAAACATCTGTTCTGGGGAGCAGCAGGGAGGCTGGCAAGGGTTGGACTGTGCCAGATGTGAAAAATGTTTGTAGAGGAAAAGCCTCACCATCCAGAGACAGGGAAATGAGAGCCTCAGCTCCCAGCTGATGGGCCTGCAGTGAGCCTTTGCTGGGCTGCCAATGTCCCCCCTGGGAAAGCAAGGGAAGGGAGAAAGCTTCACTGCAACACTGGTGAGATGGGCAGAGCCCAGACTGCTCCCAGATCCACCCAGCAGCTTCCTCCTGCAAAAAGAGGAGATGTTTGCCCTCTCCATGCCATAAAACCTGCTGCCACTTCGGTGTGACTCCTGCCCCCCTCTAATGTGATGTCCCTGGGCTGCACCACGTTCTCTGCACCTCCCAGGTGTTCTGCAGCTGGGACACCTCCTTCAGCTCCCTGCTGTGGCTGCAGCCTGGGTTTGGGTGCTGCATGGGGGGTGCAATGTGGGAGGATCACAGAATGCCCTGAGCTGGGAGGGACCCCAAGGACCATCCAGTCCCACCCCTGGCCCTGCCCAGGACACCCCAACAATCCCACCCTGGCCCTGAGTGTTGTCCAAACCCTCCTGGAGCTCTGGCAGCCTTGGGGCCGTGACCAAACCCTGGGGAGCCTGTTCAGTGCCCACCCACCCTCTGGGGGAAGAACCTTTCCCTGAGATCCACCCTGACCCTGCCCTGGCACAGCTCCAGCCCTTCCCTGGGTCATGGCCCTGCTGGGGAAGCTGCACCTCTCTGGTCTGCTGGGGCCAAAGTCTCCCCACACTCCCTGGGAATTGCTGCATGTTTTACTGGCACCAAGGCCAGGATTTGGTGCATGGCTCTGGCAGAAGGCAGGATCCTTATCTCCATCTGATAAGAGGGAGGGACTGGGATTCATCCAGGTCACCTCAAACCGAGCAGAGATGGAAAATCACACTTTCCAGCCCTGAGCAAATAACCCAGGCCACAGACCCAACATCCCCCTCTGTTTGCCAACCACTGTAGTTTTGTTTGCTCACACTTTCAGAGAGAGGCTAAATTACCCCTAATTACAGCTGAAATTAGAGGAACTGTGGCTTCTTCAGCCACCAGCACCAGGGAAACCATCTGGAAAGGAAAAGGTGTTATCAGCTGTGTCAGAGCTTCAGGTCAATTTTTCTTGTATGTTCCAGAATATTTTGACATCAGAGTGAGACCAAATGAGGAGAAATTTCCCTCCCAGAAGAGCACTTGTTTGCTTTAAAAAGGTATAAAGCTGCTGGAAAAAAAGATTTAAATTTGAAGTGACCATTTAGCCATAACTGCAACTTTGCCAATGATTTGCTATAATGTGGAATGACTCAGAAATACAAAACCAAGGGGAAAATATCTCCCTTTGTTCAAGGGGGAAGACAGATGTATCTGTCTTTAAAACAGAACTGAAAGCTCTGCAATATTAGGTTGAATTCAGAGAAAAAACTGCAGGGAAAACATTCCTGAGTACTTGGTCCCAGCCCTTATCACTCTCCTTGTAAGTGCTAACACTTGGTCCTGTTGTTCACATAGATGGGTTTTAAAATGTGGTGTGTAAATCAATAAATAGATAAACCAGCTCTGAAAGTCACCTGCACACTGTCATTTTCCTGCATCAAAAGATGTTTCAAGCTGCCACTTTCCAGCATCCCATGGCCAGGAGGTTTGTGTTTGACTTGTGGGTTCCTGTGCAAGGAGGACAGAAAGGTAAATCTCAAGCCTAAATGGGGAATATGGACACTACAAGCCCAAAAAATGCATCTCCCAGTTGCTCTCTGGTTTGTGACTTCTCTCCTGCTCCATGAATTTGAGCAGAGCCATCTGAACAGAATGTTAAAGATTTCCTCCCAAACTCTCCCCCATCTGTAACCCACTTACTGGGCTAAAGACTCACCCCAGCAAGGAGCACTGGGGAGCTCTTTAAGTGCCACCTAGGAACACAGAAGATTCTCCTCTTGTGTCTCTGTAAGAGCCTCTTTGGCAGATGCCACGAGCCTGAAAACTGATTTTATCCAACTTAATATGCCTCAATGGGAAAGCTCCACTCCCTCATGCTTGGCAGAGGCACCTACAGTCATCAGAAAATAACTCAGTGAGGACTGAAATATTCTCTGTGAAGAGCAGGGAACAGCCTGAACTCTGCCCTGGGATCCCCCAGGTGCCACCAGCTGCTGTAGCTGTTCCCTCCCAGGGCTCTGTGTCCTTCTTCACCACCTAAAAGTCCGAATTCCCCCCAGCCAGAGCCTGGGAAAGGCCTGGCACACTCAGCCAGCTTTCTCATGAAGATGAATGATCCAATTTGATGTGGTGACACGAGCCAGCAGCTGGGGCCATCTCCCGGCTGCTTTGAGGGCAAAGGAAAGCACTGAGCCTGTCAGGGATAGTCAACAACTGCAGAGAAGGAGGGAGGCAGTTGCCTCATGATCAGCCCTGGGCTGCTAATGACCCTTAGGGCATTTATAATTATCCCTGTGCATTAAATGGGGAGCCTGCACCATGCAAAGGGCAGCAGGAGACCTGGAAATGCTGGGGGTGAAGCCTCAGCGGGACCAGCTGGGCTGGTTTGCAGGACTGGGAGAGGGATTTAGGGCCAGGGGATGGCTTCAGGTCCCCCAGTATGAGTGCAAAGTGCTGCTGTGCTTTCGGGTGTACCTGGCTTTGTATGTAAGGAAACCTGCTTCTCTCTGAAGCAGTGGGACCAGTGTGACCTTTGGAGGGTACCCAGGGATAGGAATGGGGATCTCCATCCCCAAAATCCATGGGCACAACACCACACAGAGCTGGGCAACGCTCAGGCCTTCAGAAGTTGGGAAGCAGCTGCCCAAATAGCAACCAAGCTGCAACGTTGCTGCTGCTCCTGGGAAATGAAATCCCCACCCAGAGAAGTTTCTTTTCATTTGGCCAAAACCTCCCTCTCTGATTCCAATCAAAGCCTCACATTCTGCCTCGCCTTCTCCCTGGCAGTGCTGGGGTCACTGGGGATATCTCAGCAGCAAATTTCTAAAGGAAATGTCTTTCAGAACAAGCCTTTGTGGTAAGAACATCTCTATCTCATCAAAACGCCTTGTTCCCTCTTTGATTCCCAGACAAAACCTGCCCAGATGCGCGCTGTGCATCTGCACCCAGCCGTGCCTGCGAGCCCAGGAGAGGAATCCAGGCATTTGCTTCCCTCTGCTGTCCTCCTCCCGTTATTTCACCTCCCTCTGCCAGAGCCCTCGCGAATTCCTCCCTCCTTTATGTCACCTGCTATAGGGGCAGCACATCCTGCATATCACTGAGCCTTTCCAGGGTCCTCCTCAACCATCTGCTGCCCCGGACCACTCAGACCCATCTCCCAGATGTAATAATATCCAAAATGCAGAGTAGCTGTGCTCCCCTCCACCCCCAGCCTGCTCTTCCACACTGTTCTTGCTGCTCCCCAGCTGCTCCCCCTGCCCCTCTCCTTGTGCCACCCTTCCCTCTATGTTGCTCACAAAGATGAAACATCCCAGGGGACATCTGGGCTCTGCCAAGCCTGGAATCACCAGGGTTAATCCTGAGTGGTGCCAGGGCAGCTCCTTTTAATAACTGCCCTTGACCCTTCCCAGAGTAAAACAAGTCAAGGGATAAATTCCAGCCTTGTTGCTTTTGTGTTGAATATTCATCACCACCAGCATTATTTATCAGCAGAAGAGAGATCAGAGCATAATTCTTTCCTAATGAGCCATGTTCAGCTGACTCCTGATAGGATCTGAACTGTGGATTCCTGAGGGATGGAGGTTTCACAGGGAGGAAAACATGACCCTGCACTGATAGCACAACTTGCTGGTCACCTACAATAATCACAGATGTTGTCTTTAGCAGAAAGTGCTCCCAAAGGAGAATTTAGCCACCAAATCATCAGCCCTGCACTGAAACCAAGTGACCCAGCTGCTGTGGTGCCATCTCTAGGTGGTGCTCCTTGAATCCAGACTGGGAGCTGCTCAGGGACAGGGGGAGAGGAACTTCACATCAAGAGATCCAGCCCTGGCTTCCATGGGCCTTCAGGGGCTGCAGGAAGGGGCACAGGGATTGGGATCCCATGGCTGGGAGCCAGTCAGGGCCATAAGGCACTTGTGCAGAAGATCCCTGGATGCCCTTGGTACCTCCCAAGGGACTGGAGCACCTTCTCATTCAGAGCTGAAGTTGAGTTTGACAAGATGGATCTTCACCAGACATCAAACATGGGCGCCTCTGTCTCCTTGTGAGATGTACCCCAGCCTTGGCCAGATTTGACTTCATTTCATTCCAGGTCTCCCCAGACAATCTTAGGGAAGTGATAGGCTGAGATCCTGTGGGATCTGCCAGCAGGACACAGGGAGGGGCAGAGCCAGGGGCACAGAGCAGGGCTGGGTTTGTTCCCACATCCCTGGGCACTGCTGCAGATCCTAAAAGCCAAAGGAAAATGAAACCTTGATGCAAAACACTCACCAACCCCAGATCCCTTCTTTCCAGCCATGAAGGGATGCAGAAAGTACTCCTGTATCAATTTTTATTTATAAATGGAGTTTGCATGTGGGTGTAACTCACATTGCTCCTTTGGAGGGAGGGAAGGCAGGAGGTTAATTCCCAGTCAGAACAACACGGGGATGATCTTTCCATGAGTTACCAAGGCAGTGGCTGTGCTCTGTCCAAGCTAAGCACAGGAATAACAAACACTGTAAGGTGGTAAGGAAGTGAATCTGTATTCTTGGCATTTTACTATGGATGACCCAAGTTCAGCTTCCTGCTTGAGCTGGAATTACACATTCCAAGCAGGGATCCAAGCTCCTGGCTATTTAGGAAGGAGATCCCTCCTCCAGCAGCCTCAGCACGTGTTCAGGGACTGCCAAACTCATCTTCTGAGAACTCACAGACAAACCCCTTAATGAGCTGATGAGTTAAAATGGATGCAAACCCTGGGACTTTCAGAAATCTCGCACCTGCCTCAGATCATATCGACATTTTTAGCCTGGTTCCCTCAGGGAATGAGCTCCATGGAGTCATTCAGAGCCGGGCCTGGCTGGCTGCCCTCTTCCTAACACTCCAATTTGATGGGGTGGAGATCTCCAAGATACTATCAAGTTCCTGAATATTCTGTAAGAAGCGGTCAGGGAGATCCCCATGGCTCAGCCTGCATCAGGAGTGCACAGCCCCATACCCCAAACTGCAAGGCAACCTTCATCCCTTCTGCTGCTCGGTTTCATCCCAAGCAATTTCAGACCAGACTTGGTTTATTTATGCTAAAACCGTCAGAAATCAAACTGGAAATCTGGGGTGTAGTGGGATTTTTGATTTCTTTTTCAAGATTTACTCATTCCATTCTTCACCAGGGTGAAGTTTTCTCCATAGGCACAGCCTGGAAACAAAGAGCCTCTGGAGACACTGCCTGAGCCCTGCCCTTTCCTCCAGCTCCAGCCAGGATGAGGGATCAGGCTGGGTCTGGACCCCACCCCTCCAGCCCACGGGGCTGCAAAGTGTAAAGTTTGTCATGGATTTTCTCATTATTTCGTCATTCTGGGAGGACAGGGAGAGAGGGAGGGGGAGAGGGAGGGAGGGCTGCCTTTCCTTGCCGTGATTTTCCCCAGGAATAACTGTTGGCGTGTTTTGCTGTCTCTAAGTTGTTGTGTGCACTATATTTCTGTTGGATATTAAATGAAGCAGTGGGTGTTTTCAGATTTCTTCTCTTTTTTTTTTCTTTAACTTGTGCTGTTTTCTCATGCACATGGGTTTTTTTCACAAGCCAGCAGGACGAGCTGAACAGATTTACCCTAAAAGCACTTCTCCCTCCCCCCACATCTCGCCTCCAGAAACTCTGGTACAAGTGAGAAGGAGTTTTTAGCTTTACTCTTCCCAAGTTTCGAGCTGTCCGTGTATTTTAACTGCTCACTTTTAGTTCTCAATGGACAATCGTAGGAACCTCATTTCCAGGACAAACAGGAACATTAAGAAAACACACCCTTTATAAAGAGATTCCAATCTGAGCCAAGTGATTGCCTGAAGTATCCCAGGCTGGAATCCAAACTTTCTGCTGGCAGAAAGAAATCCCCCCCTGGTCCGTAGTCCCATCTTGCTCTTTGCTCAGAAATTTCTATCATTTCTCCCTCTGAGGCTTCTAATGGGTGTAATTTCCCTCAAAACCACAACTCCTTTTTTATTTTTCCAATGTATTCTTAATTTTTCGTATATTCCCCAGAACCAGCTCTAGGTACCCTCCACAGCTGGATTGTCCCTCCTGAGTTGTGGGACAAATTCACCTTCAGTCCAGGCTTTCTGGGTTTTCCCTGCCTCTTGGTCTGCTGGGACAGCCACCCAAAAAAGCCTTGGAACAGCGCTCCAATCCTCCCCATCCCTCTGATCCCCTCTCCTACTTGGATGTATCTCTCCCAGATATATTCCCTCTTCCCAGCCACCTCCCAGGGCCACTTTTCCCCCAAATGCCAGAGCTGGTGGGTGTGCCCGAGGTGGGCAGGGACGTGGGGCTGCCTGTGAGGCATCACTGAGGTGACAGGGAGAAGCAGCAGATTCCTCGTTGCCATGGGAACAGGATGCTCCACGCTGGAAACAAGGGCGGGATGCTCCATGTCCAGCCAGGCCTCGGGGGATCCAGTGTTGGAAACTGTGGGGATCCCGAGCCTGGTGCTTTGTAGCTGCGCAGGAAAAGGTCAGTGTGGAGGTGGATATGTCCTTGGGGGGTGAAGGGAGCCTTGGAGAGGAGCTGGGGTGAGGTGAGGACCCTCTGAGCTGAGCCTGAGCTCTGCCCCTCTGATTTCCCCCTTGGAGAGCCGGTGTTCCTGCCTTGGGACCTGCCAGGCAGTTCCAGCTGGGAACAGCAAGGGGTGAGACCTGGAGCTGCTGCACCTCCCTTACCCACAGCTTCTCTCTCCTCCACATCCAGCCTGTGTCCAGGTGCTGGAGAGAGGACTCTCCCCTCTCTGCCCACTTTGCCCATGACCTGGACAGGGGATGTGGTTTCCCAGTGACAGCAAACATGAGCAGAGGTGTCCCAGCCTGTGGGGTCACCAGCTCTGCTCAACACAGCCTCACTTCTGGTGTCTTATTCTGGTATTTTCCCTCCTCTAAGTACCTGAACAACCTCAAGTCTCCCTGTAGGATTGTCCCAGATGGGGCTGGGTCCATCCACGTGCCAAACAGCTTCCCAGCCTGTCCCAGTGGCATCCCAACCCTCCTCTGCCCTTGTCTCCAGGCCTGTTCTTTGCAATGGCCTAAAATTCCTCAGGTGTGTCCCCAGATTTTGACTCTTTCTCTGGCCAAGGCAGTGTCTTCATCCATAGGAAGAGCAGCCAAAACCCTGGTGGGATGGAAGTGGCTGATCCCAAGTGCAGGACAAGGCAGGTGAGGTCCTGGCTCCTCTCAGCAGCAGCCAGAAGCCAGAAGCTCTGCATGGGCTCTGCTTCCATGAGGGAAGAGAGGGATAGGAGGAGAAACTGCCTCCCAAGGCAGGAGCAGCCCTGTGGAGCAAGAGAGGGGCACATGAAAAGTGGGATCTCATGATCCCAGCACCCCTCCAGCCACCTTTGTCCATTTTGTTTGCCCCCAATCACCTCATATCAGCTGGAATATCCAGCAGTGAGGAAGAGGGATATCCTTCTTCTCTCTGCATTCTTCTCCCCAAACAGCTCTGGCTGCAACCACTTCTCTTGCTAATAAAGGTTGGCTTCTAACTGATCTCTGCAGCACTGGCTGCTCCAGACACAGCAGGATTTGGGGAGAACCCAACACACAGGTTGAACCAAGGCTGGAAAGCAACACTCCCAGTCAGTCTTGCTCTAAGGAATGACTCTGTTTCCTTTCTATACCATTTTTTACACACCTCTGAAAAAGCAACCCAAGTTTAAGCCAGAACTTAAACTCTGGGTCAGGATTAATAGGACAGGGCAGGAGAAAATGCAACCTCAGGTCTCTTCATCTTCAGAGCCAGGCTTTGCCATGCAGGGACACAGAGCCTCGGGAAGGATTCCCACCCTCCTGGACTCGAAGCATCCGTAGCTGGAAGTTTGCTGAGCCCAGCGGCTGCTGCAGAGCCCAGGAGAGGGCAGCAATGCCGTGCGGGAGGCTGCGACTGTCACGGGAATCGCTTCTTACCAGCAGGAATAAGCATCCAAAATGCAAGAGAAGGGGCTTGCTGCGCTTTTTTGAGGGTGGAAAAAGCAAACTCAGAGCAGGGGCGTTGATGCGGCTCCAGCCCCTAAATAACCCCCAGCCACCCCCAAAGACTCAGTCCCGAGCCGGTTAAAAACCTCCTTCAGTTCATGCTGTTTTGTGAATTCCTGGGTTTTCCCTACCCCACGTCAGAGTTGAACACCCCCCTGCCCTCCTGATGCTGCTGTTTCCCACGAACATGACAAAAAAAGGCTGTTTCCAGTTAGGTTTAATTAAAAAGTCTGTTAAACACCCACGTTATCTTCAGCTTCTGGGGATGTTTGTGTTGGGATGTGTTTAGATGCTTCCCTGGCCTGGGATCTAAGACAGACACCAAGATTATTGGGAAAACCCAAGGGATTTTTGGTGTGGGGTGATAAGGCAGTAAGTGGCAGCAGCACAAGTATTTGTAATCATCTGCCCACATTGCTTCCCCAGACTGAGGGAACTAATTGGTGCCTGTTTGCAAGCAATCCTCTTGGAAATATTCTAATTTATGTTAGATTTCAGTCCTGCTGGATCCCAAAGCTCTTCTGTTAAATCAGGGCAATTCCGTGCATGTGTGTGCATGTAATGGAACGTTTTCAGAAGCAATTCAGGAACCAAAGTTTCATCTTTCCAAGGCCCCCTCTTCCCAACCCACCCACCCCACTAACTGCCATTTAAAAAATAATATTTTGGTCCAGAATTTATGCCTAAAATCCAGCCAGAACACTGTGATGAATCTATATGGAGAAGGCAATGGGAAAATTTGATGGGCCAGAATGAAAAAGGAACGACCAAAAAAGAAGTATTGGATAAGAAGTAATACTAATGTCAAATGGGAAACACAGAACATTTCAGCATGTAATAACCAGACCTCTCAGTTTTATATTTGAGGAGAGGTTTTCCTCTGAAAATGAAAACATGGTGGAATTTGTAAAACTTCTGGAGGTCACAGAGGCAGTCCTGGGGGGAAGTGCTGAGTAAAGCTGATGCCCAGTTCCCTGCAGGGGCCTGAAGAGGTTTGATGTCCTTGGTAAATTTAGGATTGAGATCTTCCACCCAGGATGCCACACACCTTGGACTGGGTAGCCCAAAATACAATCTGGCTCTGTGCACTTGGGAGTGTCTGTGCTGGTCGGAGGGGCTGGGGCTCTGCACTCAAACCCTCCCAGTTTTGCCCTCGTGCAGATTTGTTTGAGTCCAAACTCATCCCAGGGAAATGGGAGCTGGGTAAGTCAGGAACTCAAGCCACATTCTTGGCAGATTTTAATTTTCAAGTGCCTTCACCTCCATGACATGAAAAGGGGCCTCCACAGACCCCACGGGATGGGCCAAGGGAGGGTGGAGGACCAGAGGACAATCAGCCCCTCCATCGCCTTTGGTATCCATGGCAACCCCTCCTTTCTGCTTGCTCCCAGGAATGGCTGAAACTCGTCCTGCACCAGAGCCCCCCTGGCTGGGGTCTAAGCGAGCCGAGGGGCTGCAGTGGGAAGGCACAGGGGATGATTTGGGGATGCCCCAGAGCTGGGATGCTGCCAAGGAAAATCTCTGCAGTGCCAAGGTTGTGCCCCTGCCCTCAGCATTCTGCCACCAGCGGTGATGGACAGACCTTCCAGAGATCCATCCCTGCATCTCCTTTGGGCTCCACAGGCCCCTCCAGTGCTCTGGTTGCTGTTCCCAACCCCTTTCTACCCATGTCCACACACCAGCACTTCTGGCACCGATCAGCTGAGCTGTCCTGGGCCTGGCACAGGCAGGACAAGGCACACCAACCCTCCTGAACGAGTGAATCCCATCCACACATTCTCCTCCTGGGCTCCTGGTTCTTCCAGTGCTGGAGAACAGCCTCCTGCTTGCTGTGTGTCACCAGTTCCAGAGAGCACAATCCAAGTTTGCCCTTCCTGAGGACTTGCATTTCTGCCCAAGCATCTCCCAGATTGTTTTTAGTACCTAAAGCCCTGACATTCTGGGTAGCAGCCTCAGATTCCTCCAGGGAAGCTCCTTCAGATGTTTTACTTCTTTTGGAGGAAAGCCTTTTCTAGAATCCACCAGAGACATCTCCCAGGTAACTCCTGGGACCTTTTAATGACTTCAGGGAGCTGAGAGTCCAGGTGGCAGCCAGGCTCCTCCAAGGAAGCCACTCAAGGTGACTTTTCTCTCCAGTGGGTTGTACTCCACCTGTTCTCCAAACACCTCCATGGAGCCTCTGGAGTGGAAGGCTGTGCCATGGGGCTGTCCCTGTCTGTGAGGGTCCCTGTGCTGCAGGATCCATCTTCCTCTGCCAGCCAGGGTGGATGCAGTGAGGCTGGAAGCAGGAGGAGGAATTTCCTCTGCTAAAGAAGAGTTTTGCCTCCTCAGTGCTCATTTTCTTTCCTTCTCTTCCCCAGGTTTTGCCTCTGAAACCCACAGCAGGGGATGGTGGCCCTGCTGCTCTGACAGGTGCTGGAAGGGACAACTCCACCTCCTCCCTGTGGATTCTGGGATTGCTGAATAAAACCTAAACCAGATCTGATCATTAATAACTTGAAGCAAAATTGCAGCTTTTTAATGAATAAAAAAATAATTATGAGTAAACCCCACAACTGCTGATGTTTGTGACCATTTGCAATCCAGATCCTATCTCAAGGCAACTGCAAGTTCAGTTTACAAGGTGCAGTTTGGTACCTGCTTGAGAAATCTCAGCAAGACCTGCTCTGAGTTTTGAGCATCTGGGATCGTTTCTTTCCAGTTAAAAACTGCCTAATCCAAGGGAGGGATAAACACCTTGATGACAGCCTTGTGTTAATTCTCTGGCAGTTTCATGGATCCCAACTATCCACTGCACAGCAGCACACCTACCTACACATGTGGCAGACAGCCCACAGGCAGGGATCTAGGGAAGAATATGGAGTTGGTTTTGCTGCTTATTTGGTGTGAGAGGGGCTTCAGAGCTCCCCAGGGAGCCTGGAAAGGGCACATCCCTGTGCCCCACACAGTGTTCCACCCCAAACCATGGAAACACTGTCTGCCCAGACCATTGCACCTCACAGAGGGTCAGTTTAGGTGCTCAGGGAGGTGCTCTGGGGACTGTTGTCTCAGAGATCAGCTCCAAAAGTGGCCCAGGGTGCCCAGAGAAGCTGTGGCTGCCCCATCCCTGGGAGTGTCCAAGGCCAGGTTGGAGCCCCCTGGGACAGTGGGAGGTGTCCCTGCCCAGGGCAGGGGGTGGAAGGAGGTGATTTTCAAGATGCTTTCCAACCCAAAGCATCCTGGGATTCTAACAACAGGCTCCCTGTTGCAGACAGCTCCTGGAAAGGTAGCAAGGAAGTGGGAAACTCAGTCATGACCCTCCCCAGAGGAGGATATCTCCCTGGCAGTGCTTTGATCCCTGAGCTGGAGACAGCTCTCTTTGAAAAAAAAAAGAGATGTAGAGATTTTTCTCTGTAGACAATAAATCACAGAAACGATTCACTTTGATCTTACCCAAAACATGAATAAATACAGAGCTGCTCCACCATCTCGAGTGGAGGACAGAGTTAATTGTCTGAATGCTGATGGGCAAAGGGCTGTCTTGCCAGCTGCTGTCAGGAGGCAGCAATTAATTAAAAGTGTTCCTGGGTAATTTTGCGTATTTTTCTTTCAAGCCCAAAAAGACCACTCACCACTTGGTCTGCTCTTCCTCCTCCAAAGATTCAGCACTATCATATGCAAGATGCAGGAGATAATTAGTGTGTTTTGCCCACTGCTGAGGAGTTCCCAGCAGGAGACTGTCCTTTTTTTTGAGCATTGTGCCTTAAAATGATGAAAAATTAGAGAGGTCCCTGCCTGGACCATGCTCTCTACAGAAGTGTTCAGGTCAGAGAAAGTTAAATGGACAGGGGGCTACCAGTCCCTGAAATTGTTTGAGAAATGACTATCCACACACACTGAAAGGCAAGTGAAGGAATCAGCATAATTTATAGGATCATAAATTAAAAGTTTGGGCTGGAAGGGACCTTAAAGATCATCCAGTTCCAACCCCCTCACCTTCCACTTGATCAGGTTGCTCCAAGGCTTTAGGCTGAATATTGGACTAGGGAGCAGTGGGAATTAGGTTTTTGAACTCAGCTGAGGGTGGGTGTTACCTGAACAGGTTTCTCTGGGGGGCTTTAAGCTCTCTGACAACCACAGCACTCTGTCAGAGCACCTGATTTCAAGCAAAACCACCCAGAGCTTGAGTTGTCAACTCCACCAAGTGCCACAGCAGGTCTGGGTTTGGCCCCGGGTTCTGAGGCATCTTTGCTGGAGTTCTTGTCCTGGGTAGGAAGGTGCTGGGCTCCTTTGCACAGTCCCTCCAGGGCTGTCCTTAGGGGCTGTGATTATTTCAGCACTGCAGGGTTTGTTTTGCTCTGAGTGGTCACAGGAAGGGTCTGATGGGGCACCCGAGGTGGCTGGAGGAAGGAGAGGCCAAAGTCATCCACAGCCCTCCCACTTTGCTGTGCTTTTGTGATTCTTCCAGTTGGTGCAGGGCAGGCAAAGCAGTCACAATTAAAATAATACCTATTCAAGATGAAATTCTAATTACTGAGGGTTGTTTATGCAAATTTGGCAAAGCACTGAGGAGCTGAACAGCCGCCCTCCTGGTTGCAAAGGCTGTTCTCAACTACAGTAATGGCTCAGTGCAATACAATTTTTAACCTTCCTGGTTTACCCCTTTTTCATTTATTGCCTCTTTTCTTCTCTTTTGTTGTTTTTTAGGACGAGTTACTTCCTGCAAAGCATGCTGTGAACCCTCTTACAGTTATTGTTCTGTAGACGTTGAGAAAACACTTCCAGCCAGCTGAGCGTGGCAGAGGCACAGCTGGACCTTCCTGGCTGTGGTCCCTGGGCTGGCTTTTGGTGTGTGACCACAGTGGCAGGTGGTGCCAGCAGCAGGTGCTTTCTGCAGCACTCTCCAAGCAGCCTTTGAGTTTCCTCTGCCACATCTGAGCCATCACATCTGATTCTCCTGGGAACAAAATTGCCCACAAAGCAACATCTCCTCTCACACAGTGGAGGGGAATGGATGCTCTTCTGTCACTGGCAGACCAGGAACCTCAACAAGCCTTTCCCCACACAATATACTCCCATTCTTTTTTTCCCCCATGCTCTTGCCCTGAGCAGGTTGGTGGTTTGTTCCTGCATTTGAAGCAGATGTTTCCATGGTCACACAAGGCCAAGGGGCAGCTTGGCTGGATGATGTTGTTACAGGCTACAGAGCAGCAGCACCATCCATTTCTCAGGTGCTTCCTCTCACTTGACCTGACCTCTCACTTGGCAACTACAAAGGAATATCTTCCTCACATCCATGGGTCCCCCAGACCTGGTGGTCATGTCTGTGTGATTCATTTAGCCATGGAATGTCCTGAGTTGGAAATGACCCCCAAGGACCATCCAGTCCCATCCCTGGCCCTGCCCAGACACCCCAACAATCCCACCCTGGCCCTGAGTGTTGTCCAAACCCTCCTGGAGCTCTGGCAGCCTTGGGGCCGTGACCAAACCCTGGGGAGCCTGTTCAGTGCCCACCCACCCTCTGGGGGAAGAACCTTTCCCTGAGATCCACCCTGACCCTGCCCTGGCACAGCTCCAGCCCTTCCCTGGCTCCTGGCCCTGCTCACACAGAGCAGAGATGGAGCTGCTCCTCAGGAGGGTGTTGGAGACCCCTCTGAGCTCTGGCCTCAGCCTCCTCCAGCTGAACACACCCAGTGCCCTCAGCTGCTCCTCATGTGGCCCCTCCAGACCCTTCCCCATCCTCAGAGCCATCCTTTGGACACCCTCTAATAACTTCATATCATTAGAAGCAACATATCCATATATTCATATCCTTAAGAAAGCCGTGGTTCCCATCTGGAGAGTGGGAACGCTGCCCCTGTAGGGTAAGAAATGTAGGTTTGGGGTTTATAGCAGGTGCAGCTGCAGTCTCCCAGGGGCAGTCAGGGCAGTCGGGAATGTCTCACCCTGGCTGACGAAGCCACAGGCTCAGCTTTAGTGGAGGCTCCCAAAATATTCCACTGGGAACCGATTTTAGTCCGTCAGCGTGGTTTGGCCCCCTGGGAAGCATCAAGTCGAAACGCAGCTCTATAATTAACAACTGACAGCTCAAATAATGCGAGGGAGCAGGGAGGCTGGGAACACATCCCCGCTCCCAGCAGAGCTGTGGGGGTGGGCAGGCAAGGCAAACATTTCCACAAGGAATTAGTGCCTCCATGGGGGGATGTCACAGACCTGTCGGCAGGTGAGAACACAGAGGTCTCTTTACTGGTGTTTTTCCATCCCATGGAACAGTGGGCACTGGGATGAGGGGATGCCTCCCTTTTGGGAAGGTAGAAAGGACTCTCAGTGGACGCAGCTGGGCTGGGATGAGTTTCCTGTTGCTGACCAGTGACCCAAAGTTTGACTCGACTTCCCCAGTGACCCTGTGGCAGGAAATGAACCCGCTGGGGTTGAGCTGCAGCTGGGCCATGGCAGCTCCACCAGCAGCAGACGAGGTTTGTGTTGGCCAGAATCCTCTTGAGCTTCCCTTCCTACCTGGGGGAAAATTGGGAATGGGCAGGGACTTGGGCTGCAAGAAGGTGTTGTCCTCATTTAGAGGCTGTTCCTCGTGTGTGATGGGCAGGTTTGTGTCCACACCAGTGTCTTTCATTCCTCCTCCTCCCCCTCACCACTGCCATGACCACCAGTAGATGTGTCCCTGTTTCCTTCAGTCAGTCCCATAAGGAAGGGGAGAAAGCTGTGACCAAGCCAAATGCTTGTATTTCACTTGGAAATAAGCAGATGGAGCAGACAGATGGGAGAACAAAGCTAGATATATTTATATATATATTTATATATATATATATATTTATTGCACAGATATTTAATAACCAATAAAATGGGTCCTGGACCACAAAAATCTCTGGCATGGTTGCCATGGCAATGTGCACACAATTCCAGTGAGATGCAGGAAAGAAATCTTTTGTGTTGTTAGGGAGCTTTCTAAAATAAAAATAAATGAGATTTAAATGAGTGATTACTGTTGCCTCAAGGAGCACCTGCCAAAAACTCTGGGCCAGACCATCTACCAGAGTATAGTGTTGGGTTTTGGGGCTTTTTTTTTAAAGGAAACAGTGGCAGAATGTCCTTTGGAGCCGAAGCTGAGGGACAAGTGGAGGAAAGAGTTGTTCTTGGTTATTCAGGGATCAGTCTGGAGCCACAAAGAGAGCACAGGTCAGAGAGGGTTAAAAATTAAGGGCCTAAATGATATAAAAATAGCAGATTGACAGAGATAGGAGCCACTGCCTGCCCTGTGTTGGCCTGACTCTGAGCTGATCACTGCAAGTGGGTGAAATAGTGAATTTAGTTATCTCTGAATTTTTCATCACTGAAGTCCTGGGAGGAGGCAGAGTGTTGGATGAATCCATTTGTGAGCCTGGAACATGGGGCTTGTCAGAGCTTCCATGTGTTGCCAACTATTCCTGTTGGAGGCTGGGTTGGGAGAGAAATATTCAGCCTCACCATCTAATGGTTCTAGTGGTGCTGGTACCACCCCCTGTATCTGGGCTTGCTGGGCTCTCTGTGACACCATTCCCCAAGTGACCAGGTCTCTATTTGGTTTTCACTGGATTTTCAAATCCCATCAGCCCCACAGATACAGCCCTTGATGTCTTTGCTGAAAAACTTGTCCTGCATTTTTCACAGTTAAGCCACTGCCATCAACTCTTTGCTGGCTGGAGTGTGTCCTTCCAGAGTGAGGCAGTGGTCCACGTTTGGGATCAGTGCAGTTCCTCTGCCTCTGAGCACTGTCCTGAGCCTGAAAAGCAGGTGAGATTCTGAAGCTGCCTTTGTCTTCTGGCTGTGGGGGCCTCTGAGGTGCCTCGGGGGAACAGTGGTTCTCCAGGTCTCTCACCCCTGTGCTGTGATGGAGCGTTCACAAAAATCAGTTGTTTCTGCTGTAGGGAAGGACTGGGGAAGATCTCACATCAACTGGGACAAACCCCACATCGACTGGGACAAACCCCACATCAACTGGGACAAACCTCACATCAACTGGGACAAACCCCACATCAACTGGGACAAACCTCACATCAACTGGGACAAACCCCACATCAACTGGGACAAACCCCACATCACAGAATCCCAGAATCATTAAGGTTTGAAGGGATCTCTGGAGATCATCCTGTCCAACCCCTTGCCAGGGCTGAGTCACCTGGAGCAGGTGACACAGGAACGTGTCCAGGTGGGTTTGGAATGTCTCCAGACAGGGAGACTCCACACCCTCCTTGGGCAGCTGTTCCAATGCTCTGCCACCTCCATGGAAAGAATCTCTTCCTGAGGTTAAGGTGGAACTTCTTATGTTTTAATTTTTGGCCACTGCTCCTAATCCTATTCCCAGGCACCACTGGCACACCACAGTCTGGCAACATCCTCTGACATCAGCCAGGGGTGTTTGGGCATTGCTGTGTCATGGTTCCAGAGAGGAGCTGAGACTCCTCTCCAGGCAGCCACAAACCTTCTGCTGCCCTCAAAACTGGCATTTGCCCAGGGCTTAACACTGGAGTGATTCTGGGAGGTGTTTTGGGATGTGCCTGGGACCAGATCCCTGAGCACCCAACCTTTTGCTGTGACCACCTGGGAGAATCTGCCTCTGCTTGGCTGGAAATGGAAACCAAGGAGGGAAGACTCTGGCATAGCTTTCATCCCTCTCCCTTCCTCCTGCACTTGGTGGGAAGCAGGACACACCTCCCAAGGTATGGATTAGACCTGCCACACCTTCCAGGGGCACAGGGGGAGGCAGGTGCCATCCTGGCAGTGGGGAGACAGGCAGGGAAGCGTTGTTTATTCCCAACAAGGAAGCAAACTGTGCGTGGGAAGGGAGCTGTGAAGTGTGACACTTCGAGTGGATGAATCCCAGGCAGACTTTCCTAGAATAGCCCAGTTGGAGGTGATGGGAGATAAATGCCATGGAGATGGCTCTGCCCTCCCCTCCCAGGTGCCAGGGATGCACACGAGTGCCGGGTGTGGTCCCCGGGAGCAGGTTCCTTCCCCCTCGTGGTGCCTCGTTGGTGCCCTTCCCATCACTCCCGAGCTCTGCAGACACCCATCCACACACAAACCTCCTACCAGAGCCTCGGGGAGCCAAGGGCTTGTCTGAGCTTCAGCAAAAGCAGCTGCTGGGAAGTTTCACACTCTGGTGATCTGCTTCCATGAGGAAGTGGAGGAACTGTTGGCTCTGTGAGCCACTCTAATTCCTGAGTGGAAAACTAATTCCTCACTGGAAGCCACCTATTGAGCCATTCCTTTCCCTTTTCCAAGGCTGCAGAACACCTTCATTGCAGAAAAAGTAGGTTTGTGGCATCCAGGACTCCTGTAGATTTCCAGGCAACATGAAAATCTGGCAGATAAAACACCAGACCTTTCTTTGCAGGGAATTTTCTGCCTGGGCAACCCAGCACACTGAAGGAAGTGCCAGGTATGAATACAGAAAACAAGGACCTTCAACCCTGGAAAGTTTAGATCCTGAAGCTGCTCAAAAATTGGTGAGCAGCCTGCAGGAGTCCTACAGCATCATGCAGAGCTGCTGACCTTGCTCCATAGCTTTTTGCAGTCCATAACCAGCCTGCTTTCCTGCACACAGAAGCCATCAACACAGGGCCCTCAAGGACTTCTGTGGATGTGAAGCTCACAGTTTGGAAGCTGAGACAGATGGGGTCATTCAACCTGCTCCAGGAAGAACTCAGAGCCCTTTCCAGGACCCACAGGGGTTCCAAGAGAACTGGTGAGAGACAGTGGAGTGACAGGACAAGGGGGAATGGCTTCCTACTTCTAGAGGGTAGGGTTAGATGGGATATTGGGAAAGAATTCTTCCCTGGGAGGGTGGGCAGGCCCTGGCACAGGGTGCCCAGAGAAGCTGTGGCTGCCCCATCCCTGGGAGTGTCCAAGGCCAGGCTGGAGCCACCTGGGACAGTGGGAGGTGTCCCTGCCCAGGGCAGGGGGTGGAAAGAGATGACCTTTAAAATCCTTTTCAACCCAAACCATTCTATAATAGTGTGATTCTCTGATAGTTCTTTCTCACAAAATCTCATGTCAGAGACTCCTTAGTAAAACTGAAAAAGTTGTTCTGAGAAAATCCTTTAAAATCCAACCTGCACAAATACGAATCAACTACCAGAATCAGGGTTCCTTTGTTTCCCAGACCACATGGGCCAGTGCTTAATGCACAATCTGATATTATCACTCATTTATCTTAATGCAGAAAACTGTCCAAAAAAACAGAAGAGAAAAAGGAAAGAGGTGGGGGGAGGGCTTGTGAGGGTTGGCAGCAAATTTTAATTTGAGTTTGGCAGACGAGGGGAGTTATTCATGGAAATGTTGTTCTGAAATCCCACAGAGCCTGCCCTGCCTCAGCCAAGGTGGGAAGACAGGTGTGGAATTGGCCTCTTCTTCCTCAGCACGGGGCTGAGCAGCACTCAGGGGTGAGAATGGGCACCCTGGGTCTGACTGAAGGCTGTGGTACTGCAGCAGTAATAGGGCAGAGATCCACAGTCCAGCTCTGCTTGTACATGTTCCTGCAGCAAGAGCAGATTAGGGATTGTTTTACAGCGTGGAAATCTCCTGGTGAGGAGATCTCAGGGACTGTCTCTCACCTCAAGCTGAGCCTGTGGTGGCTTTGGCTCCACAGCCATGGATCCTGCAGTGTGCAAAAGCACTGACGTGTGTCACTGTGGCACCTGCTGATTCCACAGCTCTTTTCACTTCCACATTTCTTGTTCTTAAGGGTGAAGAACAAGTGGTATTTCCTCCCCAGTCACTGTCTGAAGATCTTAAAAACCTCAGCCATTTCTTTCCTGTCTCCAAACTCTCCCCCAGGCTGAAGATTTCTGGGTTAGTCCATCCCTGTAGAGGAGCTGTCCCACACTTCAGAGCTTTGATTCCTTTTAATTCTGTTAGAAGCTGCAACACAGACATCACATCTGTTCCCTGTCCCTTCTTGCACTGGCATGGGAGAGAAAGGCTGGAGCCAGAACATTCCTGAGCAAACAAAGCCTGATCTTCTCCTGTGGCCTGGGAGCCAAATCCACACTGCAGGAAGGAGAAGGCAGCAGTAACCTGAAACTGGGATTACAACTGTGCTGCACAGAGGACTCACACACAGGACAGCAGCTCCTTGTGCCTGTCACAACCTGTGATAGCATCAGATATTCTGTGCACAGACCAATACCCATAATATGCTCTTATCTCCCTGTGGAAAATACATTGGGAGTATCTTCTGCCCTTCCTGATGTGCTGTTGCAAGGAGTCCTGTGTTAGTGGAGCGGCTGGCTGGCAGGTGGTGGCTCATTCACAGCATCTTCATCCCAAAGACAGTTTTCCAGACCTCTGGTACAAGGTCAGGCTCTCAGGAGTTTGCAGGGAACAGGCAGCCCCTTGTCTGCCACGGGAAGGGCAGATTGTACTGCTGCCACCAAAGGCCCTGGCTTTATGTTCCCTTGTCATGGTACAAACAGGACAGAATTCTGGTAAGGTCCAGAGGCTGATGAGGGGGAATGGAATGACAGCCAGGATCAGAGCCAGGTCTGTGGCAGAGTGAACTCTGAACTGCAGGAATTCTGCAGAGGCTGAGCATCACTGATGTTATAGCTGGGGAAACTAAGGCAGAATGACCAAATCAACTCAGTTACCCAGCAGCCCAGAGCCAGATGCAAATGACTCTGAGCTCTTTCTGCCCTGGGCTGTCACTGTTTTACCAGGACTGGACTCTCAGGAAAACATGAAAGAACCTGGCAATGATGGACACCTGCATTGCTTCATAGCACAGCTTCCTTTCTGCAGCCTTTGCTCTTGTGTAACAAACACTCTCTGTTTCGTTCAAAACTGGCTCTCTTTCATTCAGGATCAGGCCCTGAGCTGCTGACCTTGGCCAAGGGATTGGCCAGCCCTGTGGACTGGGAAGCTTCAGGAAAGTTCAGGGAGAGCCAGAACATAGAAAAGTGTCTGATCCCATTTGAGGCTCACTCCTGACAGCCTGTTGCCTCTCAGTGAATGAGGGTACCATGCAGGAGGGAAGGGATTGAGCAGCTCTGTCTCTCCTCAGGCATCCAAGAGGTCACCAACTGGCAACTCTCCCAGCCAGCTCTGCTGGGACAGGAGGTGCCCATGAGAAGGATTGTTCCCTGCCGTGACCTGAGCCCAGCCCTGCTCCCTCTGACCCCACAGCTGTGTCCCACAGAGGGTACACTCTGCCCCCCTGTCACCCACCCTGGGACAGCCCAGTGGGAGAACATCCCACAGATCTCCAGGCTGGGAGCTGCTCTGGCACTGGTAGGAGCCACTGGATTTGGTGTGAATGCTGGGAGCAGATAGGAAAGGAAGAATGACAGTGAGGAGAGGGTTGGGCTGTGTCATGTAGGGAACCAAACATTCTCCAAAAATCCTCACATTTCCCAAGTCTGCAGCTTCATCACTTCTACTGCTTTTACCAAAAGGATTTGTATGAGGCTGCTCTCCTGTTTTGTCCTGGGAGGCAATGCCAGAGTGAGAGTCCTTACCTTCCTTCTTTAGCTTCCATCCCCCTGTTTCTAGAGGAAAGAGCAGAGAGGGAGGAACCTGGAGTGCTGGAGGAGCTTTCTTGGCTCCACAGTGGCTTTGTCACCAGCCTCAATCCCATCCCGGGGAACAGTGAAGTCTTTCACTACCCAGACTGGAGGGTCTCACATTGGAGACCTGAGCTGGAGTAGAACTGATGTGGGCAAAGGATGGGAAACACCAAGGAATTCAGCAGCTTAGGGCTCTGCAAGGTGGGCTTAAACCACCATCCACAGACCACCAGAGCCACAGAATAACCCTTGCAAACCTTCTCTTTGTCTGTACAGACTCCTTGCCAGGTCTGGGGCTGTGTCCTTGGAGTGTGGAGTGAGATGAAGACCTGGGTGCTGTCCTGAAGCTCTGTGTCCTCACAGCCCTGCTCTCAGAGGACTCATCCTCAGCCCTCTGCTGAGCACTGGGGGGACATCCCTGTGATAGGCCTGACCTTGACATTGTTCCACATTCCAGGAAAGCCTGTGCCCAGGGGGCTGAGCTCCAGGACCCACTGAGAGGTGGGAGATCACCACAGCCACGGCTCACTGGGAGGGTGCTGGTTCCAGGCACAGCTGAGCCTCAGCTCCTGCTCCCTGACACGTGTAGGATGCTGGTCCCAGGAATTGCTGCCTGGCTCTTCCATCACTGACTCATTCCCCTGGGGCCAGGCGAGTGCAGCACCGAACAAGTATTTTTTTCTGCTGCCAGAGCTGCCTCTGTGGGTAAATGAAGCCCAGCCGTGGGCTGGCATTGCTTTTATCACTCCCACACATGTGTCTTCCTGCACAGCAGAATAATGCTGTGCAATACTGACCAAGGTCTTCTAGGGAGGTCTGAAATACCTCCTGCCCTCTTCTGCCACTTGAACAAAACCGTGGCTGTGCCCAGCCCCTGTGTGTCCCACCTTGCCTTTCCTGAGCCCCTGGATGGCTGTGGAGGGGCACAGGGAGATGGTGAGGGCAGATGTTTTTAATCATCATGTTTAACCATCCTCCTCACTGTTACAGGTCTGTGCTGTCCAGAGAGGCTGAGGGAGCTGAGCCTGCTCCCCAAAGCCTCCCAGCTCCCACACACAGTGCCAGCATCCTTCTCCCTCCAGAGCCACCCAAGGCAGGCAGGGAGGGCCCCAGTCTGGCTCTTGGGGGGAGCAGGAAGGATGTTGGCACCGTAAATAGCAAGTGATTTCCATTTCAATGCTCCTGCTCCAGGCTGGGCCTGGGTGTGTGGGTGCAGACCAGCTCCTCTCTGCCTCTCCCTTCCTTGTGCTGCTTCTCCCCAGAATTTTCCTGTCACTACATCTGCCCTGTGTCACCTTCATATCTGCCCACCACTGTTTCTTTTGCTCTATTATCCTGAAGCACCTTTAGATGGAGACTGAGTTGTTCCCCAGGGCTTTGAGGTGGCAGCAAGAAGAAAGCCCAGCACAGCCCCAGCCCAAAGCAGTCACAGCCAGCTGCTCATCCTTCCCGTGTGATCTCCTGGTCCATGGGCCCACCAGGCTGGAAGCTGCTGTTCACAGCCCTTTGGGGCTCCCCAGGACCACGAGGGCTCTCAGCTCACAGTGGGAACAAGTCCATCTCATAGCCCTGTCACCTGGTGTGACAGAGATTTTTCAGCAGTCTCTCAGAATTCAGTTTCCCTTATCTTTGGGAAAGTGACTCTGGCTGCCTCAAGCACCAGTGATTCCCACTGGTAATGCCAGGTCCTTGAATTCAAGGATCTGAATTCAGGGATCTTGGAAATCAGGGATCTGAATTCAGGGATTCTTGAACTCAGGGAGACTTCCTCCATCACAGGCAGGGAGAGACAAGGGGGAGTCATTGCTGAGCTGTTCCAAGTCTGTGTATCTGTCCAGCCCTTCTTGTCTGTCTCCCCACTGCCAAGGCAGAGGAGTGTGAGATTTCCCAGTGGAAAAACAGAGGGAAAAGGAGAATTGCCAAGTGCAACGTGGCAGAACAGGAGGCAGATAGGGGCTGTGCCAACAGCCATGTCACTCACTCCTTCCATACCAGGCAGGCTGAGAAAGGAGCTGGATCCTGGCAGCTGAGCCAAGAGGCTCATCCTGGCGTGGGAACAGAGCTCAGGATGTGGGGCAGCACCCACCTGGCTGGTGGAGTTTGTACCAGTGTCCCTGGGCAGGGCCATTCCTGCTCCCTCCAAAGGGTAACCCAGGGACAGCAGTTTGCAGTCACCAGCTTCCCTGTCCTCCCTTGGGTGTGCTGCTCTCCCTGCCGAATTCCCACTGGATGTCAGGGGCCCAGAGCTCCATCTCTCACTAGCCCAGCCCTCCACGATGTTTGTGCCCCAGGAAGGGAGACAAGAAGTCTCTTGCACAACAATATTGCACAAAGACAGAGGAGAGGCAGCAGCACATCAAGGAGCTTCATAGAATCATGAGATGGGTTGGGTTGGAGGGGACCTGAAAGATCATCCACTTCCAACTCCCTGCCATGGGCAGGGACACCTTCCACTAGACCAAACTGGTCCAAGGCCCATTGAACCTGGCTTTGTTTCAGAAACTGGCTATTTATCAAAGCTCTGGGTTGCCCAGGGTCCTCTACATGCAGCCAGAGTTGGGTCTGTAAGAGAAAAGCCAGGATTGGACACCAACTGGCAGAAGAAGTCTTTGGCCAAGTTTTCCTGTCTTATCTGTCTCCTCAGGACAAAACAACCTGAGCCAGCAGCCTCTGCAGGATGTTCTGAACAGGGAGCTCTGCAAGAGCAAACACCCCACTCAAGCACCAGCCCCTGCTTTGGCACAAAGTCCTGTAGAAGGCTTTGATAAAGGTCACAAAGCATCAGAAAGCCAGAGGAGAAGTGTGTGTGAGGTGGCCAGCACCTTACTCCACCTTCTGCTGTCTCCTCAGCCCTGGCCCCAGCGTGTGCTGGCAGCACATCCCATCTCCAAACACCTCCTCCAGCGCAGGAGACAGCAGAGGAGGAAACATGGAGGTGACATGAAAAACAGCGTTTGCTTTCTTGGCCATCTGTCACAGTGTCTCAGCCGCCTTCCCAAACACAGCCCAGCTCAGCACTGGCTGGGAAAAACAAGGAGTTATTTTGGTTCACCAGCATCCAGCTGGCAGATCCCATGGTGGTGTTCAGTGCTGGGACCACTGGTTTCATCACTGGGAGAGGACAGAGACACCCGTGGGGTTCAGACTCTCCAGCAGTGCCCACCAGCTCCATGTCCAGCATCTCCAGTGCAGGGCTCCTCCTCTGCCTCACAGACCTTCAGAGGGGAGAGTTGGTTTGGCTGAAGGTTCAGCCACGATCTGGATGCTGTGGGAAGGGCACTGGAGGAGCCCAGGGAGGACTTCTCTGCCCTGGCACTGGCAGCAGGCAGATCATCACTGTGAGTGAGGGCAGGGAGCTGATCCAGAGTCCTGAGGGCAAAACTACCCCAATATTCAGCCAGATCACCTCCCTGACCTGCCTTCCTGCTGGGCACAGAAGAGGGCATGGAAGGAGGGAACACACTTTTCTGGTGGCTGCCTGCACCTCTGTGGGATCATGAATCACAGAGTCATTCATGTTTGAAAAGCCCTCCATCGAGTCCAACCCCTAACCCAGCACTGCCAGGTCCACACTAAACCATGGCCCCCAGTGCCACGTCTGCATGTTTTTTGAACACTTCAGGGACAGTCACTCCACCACTGCCCTGGGCAACCTGTGCCAGGGCTTGACAACCTTTTTGGTGAAGGGATTTTCCCAAATACCCAACCTGAACCTCCTCTAGTGCAGCTTGAGCCCATTTCCTCTCCTCCCATCCCTTGTTCCCTGGGAGCAGAGCCAGACCCACCCCGGCTCCCCCCTCCTGGCAGGGATTGCAGAGAATTCCAGGGGCCCCCTGAGCCTCCTTTGCTCCAGGCTGAGCCCCCCAGCTCCCTCAGCCCCTCCTGGGGCTCCAGCCCCTTCCCAGCTCCATTCCCTTCCCTGGACACGCTCCAGTCCCTCAATGCCCTTGTTGTCCTGTGGAACCCAAACCTGAACCCAGTATTCAAGCTGCAGCACAGGGGGATTACTCCAGGGGGGATGGATGCAGCTGGAATTTCAGGTGGAGCACGGTCAGTGCAGGGCCTGAAGCAGCTGAGCAGGGGCTGAGCTCACTCAGAGCCCAGCTCAGGGCTCCTGGCAGCTGCAGACACAGCCCTGAGGTGCCAGGAGCCACTTTCACCCCCAGCACAGCACAATGGGCTCCCTGTGTGAGCACAGCAGCCCTGCCAGAGCTCTCCAGCCTTGGGGAGATGTTTTCCTCCAGCCCTGCTCTGGCCACACTTCCCCCACTCCTTCTCCTATTCCCAGTCACGAGGCAGCATTCCCAGAGCGGACCCAGCGAGGGCTGGCAGAGTTTTGACACATTTTATGAGGAGCATTAATAGCACAGAACTGGAGGCTGTTCTGTTGGAGGCCTTTGGTGCCTTCCACAGTCATTTCTCAGGCAATTCATTACCCAGCTGAAATTATTCCTCGGGGGGAAAAGACAGGTAATTCTTTTACATTGAGCTTGGAATAACTTGCAGGAGACCCACACAAAGCAATCCATGGCAAGGATGGCTCGGAATTAGTTTCTCTGGGATATTTTTAAGTGGAGTCATTTCCTTGAAGTTGTCTAGATTCACAGGGAGATTGTCCCGGGGCAAAGGCAGCAAATTTGAAGAAAAATGGGGGGAACAAATATGAGGCAGAGGCAAAAGAAGAGCATCTGGACTTAGAGAATGTGACAAGGGCCAATTTTGTAATAAGAAGTTATTTTCTTGTCACATTGCACTAAATGAAGACTAAAAGAAGAGAGAAAAATCCTGAGAAATGGCAACGCCGTGTGCCAGCTGGACTAAGGCAAAGCAAGCCAAGTTTTATCATGAGAATTTAATGTTTTATCTCTTTCTGTTTGTTTCCCAAGCTCCAAAATTACCCATCATCAGGAAAGCAATGCCACATCCTCCCACCATCTCTGCATTGTCGTTCAAAGAGGGAGTGGTAATTCCCAGGTCCAATGCTGTGAGCTGAGCTACACTGACAACTTTGTGTGAGTAAGGGGGAAACAGGCCCATGGAAGGTGCTCAGGGCAAGGCATTTCTGGCTGTTGCAGGTGGCAGATCTGTGCTATGCTGTCTGTGCTTCCCAAAAATGTCTCATCACACCTAAAAAAGAAAAGCGAGGGAGAAGTTACCAGAGCTCAAGGGGTTTCTGCACAGTGCCTGTGGTGGCTTGAAGAAAGGAGCAGAACCACAGAATCAGAGAATTGGAGAATCACAGAATCACAAAATCACAGAGTCACAGCCTGAGTAGGGTTGGAAGGGACCACAGGGGGTTCATCTGCTCCAGGATGTGCAATTTGTTTGCAGATCCCCCCACTCTGGGAGGAGAAATGAGGGGAGAGACACGATGAGAGTTTGAAAGAAGTCCAGGGAGATGGCCCTGGAACAGGCCTGGGGATGGGGCTCACCAGGAGCAAAGGCAGAGCTCTGCAAAGCTGCCTTGGTCATCAGCCCCACAAATTGTGAGAGAGGGACAGTGAGCTGGGCACAGGATTGGTCCTGAGATTTTAGTGGATCCAAGGCAAGGGAGGACTCTTCTAAAGAAGATTTTTGAGGAGCTGGAGAAATACTTTTCACAACTTGGCAGCCTTTCCCTCCTCCTTCCTGCAGCAGGCAGGAGGCCTGAGCCATTTAAATTAACTGTGCAAGTGGCAAATTCCTAAAGCAGCCCGAGGTTCCTGCTCCTTGTGCCAGCAGTGGTGCCTTGGGGCTGCTTGGTGAACCAGGGAATGATCTGACCAACATGGAAATGATGCTTAGTGTTAGTTTATTGCAGGATTTTTTCAGGTTCCCTGAGCTGGGTCACAGTGTGGCTCCTCTGTGTGGGGATGTTGGGATGTCAGCAAGGAGCTGAGGATGCTCTAAGCTGGAGCTGCCATGAGCTTTAACAGATGAAAGTACAGTCCTAAACCATCCCCTCCTCTAGAAATATCCATAACTGAGGGGCCCAGCTGGACATTTCCCACCACAACAAGGAGGGCAATTCTGATGCTGAGCTTTGGCATTGCTGCTCCTCAATTTCTTCATCTCACAACTCCCTCACACGAGGAGGGAGAAATAAAAAGGGCTTTTGGCCCAGTGCATGCAGGGGCCAGCTGGGCTTCTTTGTGTGCAGTTGCCAGGTGTTGTTTCCTCCTGTCTGTTAAAGGGTAACCTGGTCTAGACCTTGCAGAGATTAATTGGAGCTATTAGTCATCCCAAAGCTCTGAAATAAGACACCTGGTGGCAGCAGTTTGAGCCCTTTAAAGTAGCTGTGCCTGTGGAAATTCCCACACAGATGGGGTTCTTAATAACTTCTCCCTCTTGGACTTTGCTCAGCCAAGGAGAAGGAGCTGGGATCCACAGAGTTACAGAATCGTTTCAGTTGGAAAAGCCCTCCAGGACCATCCAGTCCAGGATGTGCCCGATCCTCACCTTGTCCCCAAGTGCCACATCCAGTCCTTCCTTGGACACCTCCAGGGGTGGGGACTCCAAACCTCCCTGGGCAGCCCCTTCCAAGGCCTAATCACCCCTTCCAGGAAGAAATTCCTCCTGGTGTCCAACCTGCCCCTGCCCTGGCCCAGCCTGAGGCCGTTCCCTCTCCTCCCATCCCTTGTTCCCTGGGAGCAGAGCCCAATCTCCCTTCTGGCTTCCCCCTCCTGTCAGGGATTGCTGAGAATTCCAGGGGCCCCCTGAGCCTCCTTTGCTCCAGGCTGAGCCCCCCCAGCTCCCTCAGCTGCTCCTGGGGCTCCAGCCCCTTCCCAGCTCCGTTCTCTTCCCTGGACACACTCCAGCCCCTCCATGTCCTTTTTCTCCTGAAAACTGGACACAGCACCCGAGGTGTGGCCTCACCAGTACAGAAGGACAATCACTGCCCTGGTCCTGCTGCCACACTGGTTTTGATATAACTTTTTGTTTGTTTGTCTTGGCTCATCCAGCAGTGCTGGGGATTTCAGCTCTAGAGCAAAGTGCTCTGCAATCAGCACCTCAAGCACGAGGATGGGGTGGGCAGAGCCACCTGTGCCTCTTTGAAACGTGGTCAGTGCAGAGGAGAGCTTTGGAATTGCTTTGCAGCCCAAGGGAAAAAACAGATGTCAGGTCTTGACTTGCAAACAGCAACATCCAGAGCGCGCTGACACGGCAGAGCTGCCTTCTTTCTTTTTCCCTCTCATTAATTTGGGAAGCACATAAAACTGGAAACTCTCTTAGCCCCAGATCAAAAGCAATATCCCCAGTGATGCAGCCCAGGCAGATGGAAGTGGGAAGAAAATCCACCATCTCCAGGAACGGTGCAAATGTGATCAGTGCCTCCCTCCTGCCCTCCCTGCCCAGCCCAGTGACTGTTCCATTTCTGCACAAGAAGATGAGGAACAGCCAGTGTGGAGTGAAATGGAAGCACAATTTTTCATCCCCCCATGCCTTGTTTCCACAGACGCTTTATAAACTCTGTAATGAAATGCAGCCACCTGGCACACACTGCAGAGACGGAGAGAGGAGGGAAACTTGAGCCAAGGCTGCAGAATAAGCCCAGCATTTTTCTAGGCATGATCTTTCAAGCACTGCAAAGAACATCATGATGTTTGTTCTCACCTGTGCAGCCTCTCTGAGGCATCCTGGGCCTCTGGGAATTGCCATCTGTACCAGAGACTGGGAAACAGGGATGTAAAGTCTCACAAGGGACTTGCTAGAAAATTCGTGTGCACCTGGGCAAAGCAACCTATTTCCTGAAGCTCAGAAACTGCTTCACTTTGCCTTGTCACATTCAGGGTGGAGATGTTCAGTTTTGTTCAGGGAAAAGAGAGCTCCAGTACAGCCAGAGACTTCAGGTTGTGCCAGGGGAGGTTTAGGGTGGAGATCAGGGAAAATTTCTTCACTGAAAGGTTTGTCAGGTATTGGAACAGGCTGCCCAGGGCAGTGGTGGAGTCACCATCCCTGGAAATGTTCAAAAAACATGTGGCTGAGGCACTTGAGGACATGGTTCAGTGATGAACATGAGGGTTCTGGGCTGATGGTTGGACTTGATGGTCTTGGCATTCTTTTCCACCTTGAATAATTCTGCAATTCTACGCTAAGTCTGTGGGTCTCCATCAGAAATCATTGCCAAGGCTGCTCTAGAAGGCTCACTGCCAACTCCAACTTGTACCCTGGAGGTTTTCCATCAGCCCAGGGCACCTCTGGTCATGAACCAGAGCTTCTGGAAACCCACCAGCTGAACAGAGTGAGCAGCAGAGAGAGGAGAAGGGACAACCAGCAGAGCTCATTCAGCACCTACCATACACAGCCAGACTTTGAGGTTTCTGGAGCTCCTTTTTTCAGGTTTTTTACCTGAACAAAAACAAACATCTCCACCCTGAATGTGACAAGGCAAAGTGAAGCAGTTTCTGGCTGAGGAGCTTCAGGAAATAGGTTGCTTTTCCCAGGTGCTTATGAATTTTCTAGCAAGTCCCTTGTAAGAGTCCACATCCCTGTTTCCTGGACCCAAGACTTGGTCTCTGGTACAGGTGGCAATTCCCAGTGGGCAGGGATGGTCCAGGGAGGTTACACAGGTAAAAACAAACATCATGAAGTTCTTTTCCTTGATGGAGGAAAGCAGAGATTAAACCTGTTGCCTTTTCCAGCTGTGACCCTCTGCAGATGTCCCAGGGTATGTGCTGTCACACAGGACTCTTGGCATGTCCTGCTGGGGGCTGTGAGCTTTAGTGGCCCATTAACTCCCTGGTTTGTGAAGTGTGGGATGAGGAACAATGAGCTTTGCTGTGTCCATGGGTCACTAGCCTCCCTCACTGCAGCCTGGGGGGTTTAAGGGCTTTAAGATCCCTCTGGAGCTTCGAGCTGGGCCCTGCAGAGCTTGGCAGATCCGTGGGCAGCAGCATTCAGCTTCCAGGCTGGTCCTGTGGCAGCTGGCAGAGCACACACCAAGCTGGCTGGCTGCACTGGGAATTCAATGCAACCAATTAGTCCTATTTTCAATTATCTGAGAGAGCGAACTTAACTAATTAAAGTCTAATTACATTTTGTCTGCTTCTTCAGCTGTCTTGTCCTATTAAACCTGTATTTGGGGACTCGGTGAGGCAAGAGGGGAGGACTCACAGCTGGAAAGAAAGCTGGAGGATGTGACCACTTGTGGGCAGAGAGCCAAAATCCAGCATCCAGCATCCAGAATCCATCACCAGCATCCAGAATCCATCAGCCAGCAGCAGCCAGGCAGCTGCCATGGAAAGGGAACAGAGCCCTGGCCTTGCTTTCATGCACACTTTGTTTTCCTGGAAGCACCTGTGTCCATCCTCACACCCACGTGTTCCAGCCTCCAACACAACACACATTAAAGGGAACAAACCCAGCTCTTTCAGGGAGAACCAGAGTTGTTTGGCTCTGCAATTCCTGCCCCTTTTCCAGAAGGGACACTCTAGCTGCCTGCTGCCATGGGGGAGGTGTTTCTCCTGCCTTGCCTCGATGATTGCCTTGCTCACCTCCACTCCCAGTGTCACACCCACAGCAAGGAGGTGATAAGTCATGTCTTTGCAGTACTGGACCCTTTCAGAAGAACTGGAGCATCACAGGAAGGCTGGATCTCATCTCCCTTCCCCCTGGAGTCACTCGAAAAACCAAAAGTGGTCGTGTTCACTGAAGGCACATACCAGCTGGCACAGCTGGTGCTGCATAAATCATAAACAGGCACTGAGCCCACATGGAAGGAAAAGGCAGATCTGACAAGGGATTCTGCTGCTGAGTCCTCTGATCTCACAGCTCTTTGCTAGGAGGGTAAATTCTGGGATGTCTTCAAAGGTTGGCACTGGGGCAGGAGAGCCCCATTCCTCTGAGAAAACAAGTTCAGATCTTATTAACTCAAAAAAGAGGAAATTTGTTTGCTTTATTAACTGCACCCCAGCAGAGAACCCTTTGCCATGGCCAGAACTCATGATCCCAGGCAGCTGAATGCCCTGGGCTGACAGAGTGACAAAAGTGCTGCCTTCAGCTTCAAGGCACCTGTGACCTGCAGCCAAGATTGCCATGCACACCCACCAGCATCTCTCACTACTGGGCTAAAATCTTTGTCATTAAAAAGACATTTTTGTTTTGTTGTTGATTAACCTGCCTTAAATTAATGATAGGAAAATGTCATCCCCACTGATGAGCTGCTGGGAAGGACGAGAGCTGCAAAGGCCTCTCTGAAGCGAGACTTGTGTTTTACTCACAACCTGAAATTCATGTAGATGAGCAGCATTTTTCAGATCAGAGACAGTCACTTTAGATGCATGTTCATGTCTTTGAGTGTTGCCAGTGCCTCCACCACTTCCCAGCACGCTGACAGTGATATTTTCAGGGATATGCCAAACCATACTGATTATTGGCAGCATTCTGTTTTTCTCTTAACTCAATTTTCCATAACCATGTGCTCATGGAACAAACAAGTCCAATAAAATGCCTGTCTCTAAAATCAGAGGAGCACAAACTTGGCCAGACTGATGGGGAAATGCTTGGCTAAGTCATCTGAATGGGGGAACTGGTGTGAACCCAAAGATGCATCAAACTCCATGGATCAGTTGTCAAGGCTGTTGAGGAGGTTTTTTGCTTCCCTGTGTTCAGTGATTTATAGAAAATTTATTCTCCAGGACCAAACCCAGTGGTTTCCAATCCCTCCTTCATACTTGAGAAAGCCAAGGTAGATACAGGAAGCCAAACAACTGTTTTAAAGGCATTGAAAAATCTAATGAGATCCTGCTCAGACAGCAGAGCCCAGAGCAGTGTCCTGGAGCGCTCTGTGGTCTTATACCTCTGTCATTTTGCCACTGCCCAGGGGCTGTTTGGTCAGGTTGTCAGCACAGGTCTGACCCACACCAGAACAGGATCATCAGTCAAGTTCCCATGTCCAGAATATTCCTGGTGTTGTCCATGTCCCCCCCACAGATGGGGCTGTAAGATCTGTCCTGTACTGAGGACTCTAAATGTTTGCACAGCCCCAAAGTAGCTGCGATGGATTGGCAAGAGAGACAAAACACCTTTATTTGGGAGTGAGGAGCTTTCTGTGCCAGGTTTTGTGGTGGGCACTGGGTGCTCTGCACACCTCAGCAGGGAACAAGCCCAGAGCCAGGCTGGCAGCTCCAGGATGGCTCAAGCACAGGGCCAGGGCAGGAAGGGGGTTCTGAGGAGTTCCAGGCCAAAATGCCCTCAGCAGCCCCAGCAGCAAAGCAGCTGGAAGACACAAAGGCTGGGAAACGTTTCCCTTTCAAACAGAAAAAGTGACAGGCAAAGTCTCCAGCTCTGTGAGGCAAAGCTGGCTCTGAGCTCTGTCATCCTTTGGCCTCAGCTCTCCCTTGAGTCCCTGACTTTGATGGCATCAATTTGTCCCTCTCTGGCACAGCTAATGGACTATGGAGGCTTTATCTGGAGGCTTTATCTTGCACAGCTGATACAAGAGACCCACGCTGAGGGCAGTGGGATTTATGGAGCGATGTTCCTGAGTAATGGCACTGTGCACTTCAAGCCATTTCTCTGCTAAGTGAACCCAACACACGCTGCCTCAGCTCCCTCCAGGGAAAACAGGCTCACAAAGCTGCTGATTTAACCAGCACTGAATTAAAAATCCGTATGGAGATCAGCTGGACAGACCCCTCACACCATTGCTGGAGGGGATGCTTGGGAAGGGGAGGTGGAAAAGGCTTTTGCCCACGGATAGGAGGGCAGGAGGCAGACACAGATTTCCATCTGGACGATGGGTGTCACTTTAGGGAGCACAGCAGCCTGGAGACCTTGCCACCCCCTTTAGAATCAGTTTAAACCTGCAGAGATCCACTCCAGCCCTTCCTCAGGCTTTCCAGGGCAATGTGTGTCTGGAACAACCTGGTTCCCTCCACCTACCTACAGAACAAGCCCAGAACTGCCAGACGTGAGACAGGAAACTGCTATTTATCTAATTTGATTTTATTTTACTTCTTTTTTATTTTCTGGGCTCTCAGAAATGTGTTTCAGTCTGGATTGAGGTTACAACCTGGGTAATGCCTCCCTGCCTAAAAAAAAGAAAGCTGTTACCATAACAACCTGACTCTGTGCTTCATTACCATGGCAATTCTCAGGAATTATTAAATACTGTGTATGTTTGGTGCAGGTGCTTCGGTACATCTGGTGCCAGGCTCAGGTTGGGATCCTCCTGCCCCCACCCCAGATCTGCCTGTCTTGTGTTTAACTCTTTCACTGCCCTCAGCCCAGGCTGCCAGGGCAGGGGAAGGAGGTGAGTGTCACCTGGGACTTGGTTTGGGGGTTTCTCCACCACGGGGGGACTGTATGACCAGGATTGCTGTTTTCTTCAGGCTTGTCAAGCCACTTCTTTATTTCTCCAATTGTACAATCAGTGGCTCCACAGGCAGAGGATTTCTCTTTGCAGGCTGCTCAGCAGGGGGAAATGCTCTCACTTGCCTTTCTCTGCTGTTTCCCTGCTGCCAGCCTGGAAATAAGACATTCCAGCTGGAACAGAATCACAGCAATTGGGGACCAGCCCAGAGAGAGGGAGCTGTGCCTGGAGGGGGATGGGGAAGGTCCAGGACAGGTTGCACTTGGTGGGGGAGAAGAAGCAGCTCCCCATTTGCAAGACAACTTGACTGATCGTAGAGTCATGGAATCATTAAGGTTGGAAAAGACCTCCCAGACCATGGAATTATTAAAATCATGGTTGTTTTCAGAGAAGGGATGCAGACCGGACTGACCAGTGACTCAGATCAGTGTGACCAGTCCCACGGGATTGCACTGGTGTCTTGTGTTCCACGGCTGGGAGATGATCTTAGATGAGACTCCATGGCAGGTCCTCACTCTGAGTGAGGTGAGGATCCATCTGAGCACATCCCTTCCCTCCCTGTCATTCTAGCAAGTGTCTCTCAGTCATTCTTGTACAGCTTTGTGGCATTCTGGAAGTTACTGTGCCACAAGCAACAATTTTAAAAAAAATAACATCACCTGCATTGTTAAAAAACCTCTGCTTTGATTTTCTTGGGAGCCAGTGCCCACTTGTGAGCTTACATTAAGTGAGGAGGTGTGAGATGAAAAACCACAGTCATTTGTGGGGAAAGGCAGCAGAAAGAGCCATTATTACTCACACAAGCCCTGGAGTAACCCCCTCATCCTCTGGCTGCAGGACAGCTGTCCTTTCCAGGGTCTGAGAGGGCAGCTCTTCCCCTGAGATCTGGAGAACATCGTGGTGCCCTCAGCACCTCCTTCCACCAAGCATGACCTGCACTGGCATCTGCTCCATGAGAACAGGGTGGGGATGGAATCAGGGCAGTTAAAACAGCACCATGACTGTATCTCAGGAGGGTCTGGAGATCTCAAATCTCTGACCCAAGAGGTTCCCTCACCATGCCAGCCCTCCATGGGCTCCTCTTGCCGTCTCAGTGCTGGCATCAATCCTCCAGACACCTTCATTTCCCCAGTAATTCCTCCTCCCAGTGGAGTAATCAGACTTCTACCAGGAATCTAATGGGATGAGGACTTGTGTGCAAGTGTTTTAAACCCCCTGCAAGCAAGACAGAAGCCCAGCAACTCCACAGGGACACGTGTAGTAGTCTGACAAATGTGGATGGTGATGCAGACACACCACTCATGTCAGGGAAGTGGCACAGCATGACCAGAGGACAGACAAGAAATGGGAAATTTGGCTCTTGCCCCAAGGAGCCACGTGGAAAGTCTTCCCAACTGCCTCCTGAGAAGCTCCACCTGCCTCAGCAGGTGCCCAGCTCTGCTCTCTGGGGTGTTTTACTGCTCCTCCACCTCGCACACCTTACCTTGCTGGGGATGATGTTTCTCCTTACCTATGGGAGACTCCATGACACGAAAGGGATCAAGGAACCCACACCCCACTCCTGGATGTGGCCCCTAAGGACACTTGGCAAGTTGGTGGCTCTGTGGGATTGCAGAGAGGAGGACCCTCAACACACCCCATCTGTCAGGGCCTTGGCAGAGGTAGGGACAGCTGAGAAATGTGAGCAGCTGCTTCACTCAGGGCATTGCTGCAGGGCAGATTTAGGGGGATTTTTATATTTCCTTTGGATTAGCAGCTTTTCCTGTGCCTTGCTCTCATTACAAACACTGGAAGGTTTCTTCCCTCACCTCTGCATTCTCCCTTGTGCTGAGGGCCACGGCTGGTGGATTAACTGGCAAAAGGGACCAAATGGCAGCTGAAAGCAGAATGGGAGTTTAGGGAGTAAATCAGGGCTGTCCTGTGATAACACAGTGACTTGGAGATGCAATTCCACCTTTGGGTTACACACACAAGTACAGCCCAAGGGTTTGTAGAGCTGGGTCATCTCACCCTCATGTCTGGGCAGGCTGAGCTCCTGCAGTGGGAGTGTTTGTACTCGTATGCAAAGAGATCAGAGAATCTTAGAATCACAGGATGGTTTGAGTTGGAAGGGACCTTAAAAAACATCCAGTTTCAGCTCCATTCCATGGGCAGGGACACCTCCCACTGTCCCAGGTGGCTCCAACCTGGCCTTGGACACTCCCAGGGATGGGGCAGCCACAGCTTCTCTGGGCACCCTGTGCCAGGAGATCAATGGCCATAACACCCTTCTCAGCAGCAAGGACCAAAATCCCCTTCCATGTTCCTGTGTGAGGCCGTTCCCACGTCTGGCAGCAAGGCAGGAAACCCTCCATGCTGAGAAGGCAGCTCGGGTCTACAGACCTACAACTGCTCATAAAAATGACAAGAATCACAGGGAAATCAGAGCTCTGCCTGTTCAGCCACTCCTCTGGCACCAACAGGACATTTCAGACCTTTGAATCCCAAATTCTGGTCCTGCTGCCACATTGTCATTGTGCTCTTAAGGCTGGTAGAGGCAACAGGTCAGTGGGAGCAACCAGAGACTGAGTCCTGCTCTGCATCCTGTGGGAACCTTGAGAAGGTGCTCAGCAAGTATTGATTAATTACAAAACATTCACTAATCATGTTCCTCCCTCTGGAAAAGGCAGAGAGCTGTTCTTCCCAATTTCTATCCAAATAGCTCAGCTCATCAGCTCCTCCAGTATCCAGGATTGCTTTCCCACTACAGAAGTGGACCCAGCAGGAATATTGTTGGCGCAACAAAACACAGATTATTTCCATCTCACACCCACAGCCAGAGCTGTAATTCCATCACAGAACAAAGGTCAGGAGTCCTCCTCCTCTCACATAATTCAGCTTTGACAGCTCATCAGGATCAGAGGAGCTGGAGGTTTTAACTCAAAGGCTGAAATCTTGCTTTGCAAGAGGCACTTGAAGCATCTTTTATGAGTCTCTGCTTCAGCACTGTGCAGGTATTTAACACGAGCCTGGAATTTAATTCCTGAAGAATTTATTTGCTAGGGATAACTGACACTTGCCTGTGAAAAATGATGGTGGTTTCTGCTTTAAAGAAATACCTCTATTACAGTTCACTTGCAAGGTGAGATGATTATATCTGGAACTAGGATTGAAATTCCTGAACTCCACACATACAAAGAATAAAGACACCACAACATTCTTTTGAAACAGGTTGTTTTTTTCCTGAATATTCACCAGTTTTCAAAAAACTACAAAAACCTCAAGGACTGTAACAATATAGCACTTGGGAAAAAAGGCTGGTGCGTACAAAAACAAACATGCATTTGTTTTGGGGGTGGAGTGCTGTTGGTGTTTCTCTGGGTCCTTTTCTTCCTTCAGCAGAGTGTGAAAGAAGAAAGTATCCATTTATTTAACAAGATAGCTCAGAAAAAATAAGGAAGAACATGCTTTCTGTATTACAAAACTACCCGAAGGTGCATGCTCGAGGTCCAGAACACAACAGACTGACACATTTTGGAGCATGCAGACTTTGTTGTACGACCCACACGGCGCTTCCCTTCCCCTGTCCCTGTCAAAGACGACATCTGTGCCCTGCATTTTGCTTTCCCTTTACTTTGTTCTTTTCTTTTGGCAACGAGTTATTTGCCTTTATATTTTTTTTTTTATTTAGCCCTAAGCCCCAGGTAGCCGTATCCAAGGAAACAGCAGGGAAGAGTCCAGATCTGCACATTCCCCCTGTTTCTGCAAGTTTCATGCAAAACTTAAGCCATTTCTGCATGCAACACGATGCTGGTCATTTATTGTGCTTCACAGAGCTCTGGGGAGGATGCCCCGTTCACCACGACAGTTTGTTGACTGGGAAGCACAGGTTTGCCTTCCCATGGACACAGACAGATTAAAAGACCCCTTCCCCCACCACCACTTTTTACTCCCCCCAGCTGCCCCAAAGACACGGAATGTGCATCTCAGCACCAGGTCCAGACAGTTCACTTGCCTAAAGAGCCCGGTGGCCTCAGTAAAGTCCCATGATCGCAGCGCCCACGTCCTTGGAAGGTCTTCGGTCCTTCACCAGAAAGTTAATCATGCTCTCCGACTTGATGAGCAAGTTGCAGCCCAAAAAGAAGATGCCAAACATCACAGTCAAGGAGAGGACGCAGAGGACAGCGATCTGCACCACCCTGGTGATGAAAAGGCTCCTCTCATCGGGTGCCAGCCCCGAGGAGCCGCCGTCGGTCGCCAGCACGGCGCTGGTCCCGTTGCAACAGGCCATGAGCACCCCCAAGCCCTGGGTCCTGTTGGGGTCAGCTCCCGGCTCCAGGAAAGTCTGGTTGAAAAAGGAGCCATTCATGGTCTATGTGTGACCCCCTCCGAATCTTCGGGAAAGGCAGAAGGAGAGCTCGCTGCCCCCCCGGCCACCTCTCACAGGCCCGGGCTCCGAGCCACCTCCTGCCTTTCTTCTGCCAGCGCCCGGGATGGGGAGGGAACCTCCTCGAGGCTGAGCAGGTGGGAAGCCAGGCCGTGCAGCAGGGGGATGGATGCCTGGCTCCCAGATCCCTCCTGGCACGGCGTTAGCACGAGCCCCCAAACCAGCAAAAGGAGAGAGGGAGAGAAGAGGCAAAGGGGGCTCGGGGCACAGGACGGCAGCCAGAGATCAACCCATGCCCCCTGGCCGAGCTGCTGCCCCGAGCTGCCCCCCAAAGCAGTGCCACCCGTTCCTGGCGCTCGCCCACGCGAGGGAGAGCTGGTGTCTGCCGGCGGGGAGCTCCACAAATGCAAGTTCCAAGCTAAAGTCTTCACCGTGTTCAAAGCAAAACCAGCAACTCCACCCCCTTCCAGCCTCCCCCCAGGACCGCCTTCCTCCCCCCTCCACACTCACCCTCTGCCCACCCCTTCCCCACGCTCTGCATCCCCCTCTCTGCCTTGCCACGGGTGCCCACCCCCGGCCGGGGGCTGACCCCTGAGGCCCTGCAGAGTGGGACCTAATTCATCCCTCCCTCCAGCCCCTCCACCTGCTCCCGAAAGCATCCCGCATGGCCGGGGCTCATCCCGGACTGCCGGCAGCTCCTGTGAGCCTCAGGTCAGCGCTGCTGCCGCTGATCCCCGTTTGCTGCTCTGTGCCACCCACTCCTTTCCTGAGCAGCCCAATCCAGCCAGTCCAGCCTCGGCTCTGCCCAGTGATGCCTGTCCTGTGCCTCCAGGGCAGAGCTGGATCCATCCCCCCTCCCTGCATGCGGTTCTTCTGGCCGGGGGTTTCCTCCTCCGGGCATACTCCCTCTTCTCCCCCTCCTGCTCCTTTACCCCTTTGAAGGGGAGCTCTGCAGTTCTGCACCTTTCCTGTGCCCTGTCCCCAGCCCTGGGTCCCACAGTGGCATCACTGGGGCAGCATCCAGAGCTGGAGCATCACAGGCCCCTCAGTCCCACTGAGACAATCCCAGAGGAATCTTCATCACCACTCCCCTCTAATTGTCTGCAGAAGCTCCCAAAGTGACACCACGAGTCGGGATGTCCAGCCATGTCTGGCTCAGTCCTGATCCTGCTCATCCCAGAGCTGTGCCCGTGGTGCTGCCATGTCCCAGCTTCTCAGCTGTGCCTGTTGGCATTTGCCTGGAATTGTGTGTGGATGGCACAGAGCAGCACATCACCCCCAAACCAAAACGTGAGGACTTTGTCCTGCTTTATCCATGTACATCTTGGCTCGTTTCCTTTGCCCAATGCCCGAGGGGATTTTAATAAACTGAAAATTAGGATTGATGAATTGCAGCCAAAAGCAGGAGCGTGCACTGGCTGGGGGTGGAGGGTGACTTGGCAGGAACAGTGTCAACTGATCTGCCTTTTGGGCAGCTGGGACCTGTGCCCCTGCTCTGCTGCTGTGACTTTAGGGGCACAAAACTGCTCAGTTTGGGGTTTACTTGTTGCATTTCCCTCCTGGCTCTGCACTTGGTGTTTCTCTCCCTGAGCTGCTCTCACCCTGTGAGGGCAGTTTGCAGCAGCAGCACTTGCAGGCAGGAGGTGAAAGCCCTGATCCAAGGAACATCTGCTTGTGTTTAACCTGAGAGCCAGTCAAAGTCCCCACGGGAAACCAGAGCATCCCCAGTGCCCAGCCCGGATGGGGAGCGCCTCTATCTGCTCACTCCAGACTGGAGGAGTTTCTGCTCCCTCTGGTGGCTCCAGCTCCAGCCTCTCCTCTCCCAGCACACCCCAGCATGGATCCGGGCTCAAGCTGGATGAGACCAGAGCTACCCAAAAGCAGGTTTGGGGTTTGTATTGATGTCTCAGCCGAGAACAGCCTTTCTGACACGGCACGAGCGTCAATGGACTTGTGGTGGCATTTGCCAAACCCTCATTAACAAGCCCTGGGGAGGGAATTAGATCCCAAGTGGACAATGATCCCACTGAGTGGAGCAGTGGGGGGACAGGGGTAGTGAGGCTGAATGGGGAAGCAAAGAGGCAACAAAACTTCTTCTTTTAGAGGTAAGGAAAGATCCTGAGGCAGAATCCATCTCCACCTCATCCTCACAAACACTGTCACCTCCTCGAGAGCTGCTGGCTCTGGGACAAGAGCTGTTGTCCCTGGGACAAGAGCTGTTGTCCCAATCTCTCCTGACATGGGGCTGTGCTCTCTCCCAGCACAGAGCACATCACCTGCAGCCTCTGGCACTGCCAGGCTGTGGCTGCAGCTCTTGGCACCAACACATGCTCATTTTCCACTGCCTGGCATTTCTGTGTCGGATCATTCTGACCCAGGATTGCCTCGTTACTGTCCGGGACCCCTGTCAGCCGCTGGGAAGGAGCATCCCAGGGCTCCAGGGAAACGTCTTTCCCTTTAGTCCCTCAGCCTGTATTTGAAGTGTCTCAGTTTTCCTTTCACAAGTCTCTGACCTTGGTATTGCAGGGGAACAAGAGGTTTCTAAAACTCCTTCGGGAGATACCCACAGGCAGCTCCAGCATTTCAGTCGGGACAATCCCTTTGCAGATCCCACCCCCTGTACTTGCACAGCACAGGAGTAATTCCTGAGGGTACAAAGGGGGAAAAAACCACTACAAGTGAGAAGAAAATCAAGTCCAAATTATTTGACCCCAAGCTAAACTTCTCTTCCTTTGTGATGTCCAGGTTTATACCCAAACTGCTGGTTCCCCAAGGTCCAGTTCCTGACTGGGGCTCCCTCAGCTCCCAGCTGGAATATTCCAATTTCCCCCCAGTCTGTGCAGGGGAACTGAGAATCCACCCTTGCGTATCAGTGTATATTTGCTCTGTTTCTCCTTCAACTCCTGAACTCAGGCAGCTGAGCCGGGGTCTGAAACCGGCTGCCTTCCCCGCAAGAGTTAATAAAAAGAAGGAGTGCGCGCAAGATTTTGCAAGAATTAAAGCCAGACGGAAGAGCCTATGGGAAAGAGCCTGTTACCAGCCCCGGGGCTGCGGGTCACCAGTGCCGGGGACTCGCTGCCAAGGTTTATTAGGTCCTTGTCCGAGCTGAGAGGGTGAGAAGAGCATGAGGAGCTGCCGGCAGAGCGGGCGGGGACACTCCTGACTCCGGAGTGACGAGCCAGCGCAGTTTCCTCCGCTCTGTGTCATACAGCCCGACCCATGATTCATCTCCTGGACTGCTCAAAACCTCCAGAGCTGCTCCCCATCCCTCTCAGAGGGGCTGGTCCAAGCAGCCCCCCACGCTCGGGGCTTGGAGGAGAAGATGGGACAACTCTCGCTGGCGCTCGGGCTCCTCCTCACGCTCTGCGCTGCCGGAGCCTGGGGTAGGTTCCCTTCTTAAAGCCGGTTCATATCGTGAAAGATGTTGCCTGTTATTTCTACAAATCCCAGGACTTTCTGCATTGCCGGGGTCTGTGATTTTCTTGGGAGAATCACTGGGAGGGGGAGCTGAACTGGGGCATGTTCCCCTACGCGGCTCAAGCTGTTTGGATTTTGGCTGGGTCGGGACCAGGAAGTTTTCACGGATGTTACAGGGTCTAGACATGGTTTGGTGGGTTATTCTCACCGAGTGTGGGGAGTTTATATCCTCTACGTTGTATTTGGCTCTGGGTACTGGTTTGTAATGGAAGAACTGGGGTGTGTCTTGGGTTCTGTCCTTCATAAACAGAGAATTCGCCGGGAGATCTCACAGGGCAGGTAATTCCTGTGTCCAGGGCATAGAGGGCATTTACGTCTTGTGTTGTTTTTCCTCATGTTATTTTGCTGCTTTTCTTTTAAAACTCTGATTTCTGGCATCAGGTGAATTCAGGACAAACGTAGCTTGTGTTTTAAAAGTTTCCCAATGTCGGAAGTCCAGAGGAAAAGCGTTATCTCCTCCCCAGGTGTGTTCCCAGGGCTCAAAGTAAATCCTGCAACCGCTAAATGGTGATTTATAAATCGGTCCCATTGTTTTCAAAGCCAGACTCGGGGGTTTTGGGGCAACATTGTTCCGTCTAAAGAATTCCAGACTTTGGTGAATTCCCAGGAATAGCCTGAGGCTCCGATCTGCTTGCCGGATGGAGCTGTCATCAGTTCAGGACATGGGATAACCCCTGGAAGAGTTTGAGTTCCTACAGCTGCGGTTTGGGGCTGTGCAGGTGATTTCTCTGGTCTAGGGTGTCGGTGCTTAAGCTCAGTTTGGAGCATCCCATTCTCAGGAAGATGCTGACAGGAAGGGAGAGGTTCAGAGAGAAGAAACACCCCCGGAATGGCAGGGTGGGGATCAGCCAAAAAAGCTCAGATCCTTATCGCTGAGTCAAGCAGAAAGACCACAAAGGATGTAAGTGTGGTTTGTACCTTTATCGAGTTTTCTAAAATGCCTTAATCAGGTTTTCTGTGAGCACATTCTTGCTCAAATTGGCAGAGGGGGGGAAAGACAGCATGTGGCTGCTCCTGGGGCACACAGAGGTTACTCCAAGGGCAGACTGGGACTGAGTAATTTTCTCCAGCCAGCCCAGGGTGATGCTGAGCCACAGACGTCTGGGGTGTTCCAAGTGCATCACTTCCCTGCAAGTCTTCAGTCTGAGGGGCTTGGAGCAACCTGGTCTAGTGGAAGATGCCGCTGCCCATCCCAGGGGTTTGGAACTGGATGGGCTTTAAGGTCCTTCCCAACCCAAACCACTCTGTGATTCTCTGATTCCACCTCACTCAGGGTCACAGGCCCAGCCCCAGCTGAGTGGTTCCCATCACCCTGCCCAGTTTTTTCTGACATTTCTCCATATTTCAGGATTTCTTTTTTTTAAAAAATGGAGTCTTTAGGATCAGCTCATTGTGTGAGAGCAGCTGCTTTCATAGGCAAAAAATGCAGCTTTTTGTACTTGGGTTTATTGGTTTTTATGGCTGGAAAAATAAGCTGCAAAGATGGAAAAAAAAAAAGTTAACTAAAAACCCCAGATTTTGTTAGTTTAGGCTGTGCTGGGTCTGTGTTAACCTGGTCACAGCCAGGCAGTGTCCACGTCTGGGGAGCACTGCCAGGCACTCACAGCTGAGGGGACTCCAGCTGCAGGATCCCCCACATCCCCAACATCTTCCACTCCTCTCCATCTGTGCTTTTCCAACACCCCTCCAAGGTCCCTGCTGACACTGCATCCCTGCATCCAGCCATGCAACCAGTGCTGGGAATGCCAAACCAGGGACATTTCCTCGTGGTGAGGGGATCACAGCAGGATCAGCTTCATGTTTAGAGGGTGAAAACTGCCCTGTGTAATCACAGTGGGGCCTTGGGGGATTTTGACCCATTCCCAGGGGAAGGGATGGCCCTGCTCCATCCTGTTCCATGGGAGAGCAGCCAAGAAGTTGAGGTTGAGGAAGGGTCCTTCATCCCCAAGCACATGTCTTGGTCATGGAGTGATGGACAGCACAGGGACCAAAGGGTGTGGGCAGTGTGCCTTGGGAATGGCAGCATTCCTGCTCCATCCTGCCCCTGCTGCAGCCCCACCCAACCCCATGTGCAGCTCCCAGCCACGAGAACACTGCTCTGCCCAGGTTTGTGCCCCTCATTCCAAAATGCACCAGAAAACTGGATTTACATCCCCAGCATGTAGTGGGGACACCAGATCAAGGATCCCTGGGCTGTGGCGTGGTGGCAGGAGGGGAGGAAAGGAAACCACCAGGGTCCAGAGGCTGCACACAGGCTGAGGGAATTTGTACCACAATGTGTGGAGCAGATGAGCTCAGAGGGACAGTCCTGGGGCTCGTTAGTCCTGAGCTCATGTTTCATGGCATGAGGAGGTGAAGTGGAGGCAGCAGGGACTCGGACAGCAGACACAAGCTTGGAATCCTCCACATCCAAGTTTCAGTGGATTCTGGTCTTATGGAGACCAGGATTAACAGTGCACAGGGGAAACTGAGGCAGGGAGCAGCTGAGAGATTTGGCTCACAGGGAAAACCTGTTTTGAGACAGGATTTGGACCAGTGTGTCTCACATCCTGGAGCACCCACAGATGGCAGGAGCCCTTGTGAGCTTTGCACTTCCCCAGCAAGATGAGAACTGGGGCAGAGCCAGGTGACTAAACCAGCTCAAACAAACTCCACACTGGTATTAAATAGGAGAACTGGTGGCACTGAGTGTTATAACCCCAGGCAGGGCTGAACCACCATAACCATGCACCAGCAGCTGGACACAGCCACTACACAAGGGACATGAGAGTGGAAAGCAAGAAAACTCCTGGCACAGAGCAGGTGGGTACCTGGCACCTCTCCCCACCCCTGCCCACGGAGCCACAGTCCTGGTCCAGGTACCAAAGCACCAGGGCTCCCCAGGGACCTGCAGGTTTGGAAGCTGTTCCCATGTCCAGGTATGTGGCCCCAGCATTGGCAGCTGTGAGTGTTTAATCCCAACACCTGGAGCTGCCAGGGCCGTCCCCCTTCCCAAGGGCTGCCCGGGTAATGCCTCCCTGCCCTCCCGGAGGGCTGAGCCACTGCCAGGCGTGGAGCTGCTCCCAACTGCACAGCACAGCACAAATCCATGGCAGGAGCCCCAGCTGCAGCCGCCGGCGCTTGGCAGGGCAGGAGGGATTTAATTTAGGGCAGGAGGGATTTCATTTGGACAAAGCAGGAGCCAATGTGCGAAGTAGGAGGTGTTGATGTTGCTGCAGCTTTTGGAGAGCACTTTGCCTTCCCCCTTCCCTGCCCCTGCCCAGCCCTGTCCACCCCAGGATCAATATTGCTGCTGGCACCTTGCTACGGTGCAGGAAAGCACCAAACACCAACCTATCAGTCTTTGGGGCAATGCTACACTTAAAATGTGTCTTATCCTCACATGGAGCCGGGTATTTTGGGGAATGCTGAGAGCTCTGGGAGTGGGTGCCACCCCAAAGCTGGTGCTGAGCCAGGCAGGTGGGTTCAGCCTTTCCTTTGGTGTCCTTCGTGGGACAAGCAAGGAGGGAGGGTGGCAGAGATGTGATGGGGCACATCCCCAAGCAGCTGCTGCCTTTGGGACAGCCAGAGGCTGTGACAGCACCCTGGTGCACACACAGACACACAAACACAGAGGCACAGACACACAAACACACACACACACAGAGCAGGAGATCAGGGTGCCGTTGTGGTTCTGCCCAAAGACCTGACGACATCATTTCACCATTTCCTCATTCTGCTTTGTGTTGCATTTCCTGTGGTTTTGGAAGACGCTGCCAGGGACAGCCCTGGGCAGGGCTGGGGGGACACAGGGCAAAGGGGAGATGCCAATGCCCACTGCTCCCTGCCAGCATCCCCCGGGCTGCCAGGGCTGCAGCATCCCCAGTCAGACAGGCACATGGCTGGGGTTTGCTCTGCCCAGGGAACGGGAGGCAGGAAGAGCTGAGGGGGACACCAGTGTCCCCAGCACTTGTCACATCGGCCGTTGGAACGAGAGACACCACAGGGTCTGAGCTTCTTCCTGACCCAGAGCCCTGCGGGCAATTTGGGGCCCTTTAATCCCTCCCACAGACTCACTGGCCTCGGACTTTGTGTGACTTCCACTTTCACTGACAGAGCCCAACCTTTGCCTGGGCCAGTGGTGCAAAGCACCAGCAGCACATTTCTGGACTCGTGCCCTTTCCCTCCCCTCCTTTCCCTGGGTTTGAACCCGAGCCAAGACCAGCCACCGAGTTTAGTGTCTGCACAAGCTGGCACTGACCACCCTGGCTTGGGGCAGTGGGAAGAGGCAGCTGATCCCAGGCAAGGCTGTGGGTACCTCTCTGCACCCCTGGGAATTCACCCCTTGCCTCTCCTGCTGCTCCAAAGGATCTGCAGGGGGGCACAAGGCAGGATGAGCCCCCCTGGCAGCAGTGGGGGCTTCACTCCACCACCTGTGTGACACTGCAGGGATGGGGGGATGATGCTCAGCCCTGGACAGGACATAGCCAGGCTGGTACCAGGCTGGGGGGGTGGGTATAAAAAGGGCAAGGAGGCAACATCCAGGGTTAGGGACCGGGAAAGGGGATAGAGGAGGGCCCTGGTGGGGTGGGTGGCTGAGCACTGAGACTCCAGCACACGTGTGGGTTTGGGTTCTCTAAGTTTTAACTGCCCTGCTTTGCTGTTTCAGGGGGCAACATCTGCACCACCCGTGGGGTGAACTCCTGCAAGCAGTGCCTGGCTGTCAGCCCCCTCTGTGCCTGGTGCTCTGACGAGGTAAGAGCTGGAGGGGCTGAGCTGGGCTGAAGCTCATCCCTGAGCAGGACAGTGGATGTGTGGGAAGGGATGAGCCTTTGGGCTGTGGGATGGCTCCGTGTTACAGCCACAGGCTCTGTCTCAACCTGTTCCCACCATGGGTAAACACATTCCTTGGTGGCTCCTGCCTCAGATCTGCACATCACAGAGAACTGCTCCCAAAATCTGCCCCTTTTCTGGGTGTGTTGGTGGAAGATACATCAAACTTGGCTGGGAAATGGTGCAGTTTCCACTGGGAAATCACTTTGTCTTTGAAATAATGTACCTTTAAAAGCTCAGTTTACTTTTGGTTTGCTTCTTGAAAATCTGTTGTAAAGCTCTGGCTGAAGGAGCTTAATTGCTGGAAGAGCTGGAAAGGGAAGGAGGCCTGGAGGGAGGAATTGAAAATACTGATTAGAAATTGAGGTTGGGTCTGAACGCTTTTTTTAATTGGAAATATGGGGGGAAGAGAACAAAGTGCCTGGTTTTGGTTACTGAGCTAAAGAGGATGTGAGTGCTGAGCTGTGTCTCTCAAATCACCCTGTTTGGGTAGGGGAGAGCCTGACAGCTCTGCCACGATCCCCTCCAAAAATGCTGCCCTGGGGGTTAATCCATTGGGTAAGAGGAAGGAGTTTCCCAAGAGGATGGGAGAGCACCCCCGGGGCAGAGCCAAGGGAGATGAGCCCGGGATGAGGAGAGATGATGAAACCTTCAGGGTTTCCAGACTCCAGTGGAAGATCCTCCCGTGGCACGGCTTTCCTTGCTTTTTCCTTCTCTATCCATGAATTCCCACAGCTGCAGCCGTGCCCATGGTGCTCACCAGGAGTGAGAAAAGATGTGGGAAAAAGTGCTCCAAGCTGGAATCTGCAGTTGGATTATGCAATGCCTTGGGGTCAGTGGGTATCCGGAGGGGATGCCTCTGCTTGCTGGGCCCATCAGATAGGGCTGGAACTCGGGTGTGGTGTGAACAAAGATGTTTGTGCCCCTCTTATCTCCCGCAAGGAGTGGCTGAAATGTGCAGGGTGATAAGGGGCCCGGCTTCCCTCTCCATCCCCTCTCCAAGGGGGAATGCTGCCTCAGCTGGGCTGGGCTCGCTCCTTCCCGGCTGCCGAAAAGGGCCGGGCTGGTGTCTTGACGCTGCAGCGGGGGCTGTGATGGGGTTTTTTTTCCTCCAGATCAGCAAAGGTTTCCAAAAAAGGAAATATTTCCAGTGCTGCTCCGGGCTGTGCTCGTGGACAGACGTGACAGCAGAGAGGGAGCCGTCCCACTCTGCCAGAGCCGGCCCCCGGAGAGCCGGGTGTGCAGCTCTGCTCAGCAACTCTGCCCCAACATCTGGACCACATTGTCCTAATTTAGCAAATGAGGGTTTTTTCTGTGGGTTTGTTTAATTTCCCTGGGGTAGGGGAGGTCTCTGATACTACAACCCCCCTCTTTTTTAAAGGGATAGTGCTTTAATTGTGCTCCTGCTCCCACTCCTGCTCCCTTCCCGAGGGGCCAGGAGGGTCAGTTATTCCTCTTCCATCCCGGTTTGGATGGGAGAAGGATTTTATTGTGGTTTCTTGTGATCACCGACCTCCCCCCAAGTGCTGATGCAGAGGAGAGTTGAGTTTTATTTATTTTTTGGAAACCTTGACCACTCTCACCAACAAATAGATGTTCTCATCCACTCACTTTTCCTTTTGGAAAAAGCCAGCCAAGATGTAACACTAAGACATGGCTCTAAAATCCCTTTGGAGATTATTGTGACAGATTTTCCAGAGCCTCACCCACCCAAAATGTCACCTATTCTGCTTCCCTTGGAGGAAAGGTGGAGGCAAGGCTGGACCAGGGTTGGATTTTAGAGAAGCTGCTGGAAGATTTGAGCTTAGTTTGTGGAGGTGTCTGTGCTTTGAGCCCTCCCAGGAGCTCTCCTGCAGAGAAGCTGATGCTGCATGTGGTTGTCTCCAAGATGAAATGGGAGATGCCCTTGGAGGTGTGTGAGTTTCCACAGCCTCCCACCCTGGGAACTCCAGGATGGAGCTGGCTCTGGCAGGAGCTCAGGGATGGAGCTGGTTCTGGCAGTGCCCTGCCTGACCCTGCCCTCGCTTACTGGCTCTGGAGGCAGCACTTGGGATAAAATCATCAAGTTTCCCACCCTGGAGTGAGAGTGGAGATGTTGAGCTGAAACCTCCCTCCTTGCAGTGGAACAGAGGTCGGGGAGAGCTGGGGAGGGCTGGGATGGCGGGGATAGAGGGGTGGGAACACATCCCCCCACACCTCCACTGTAGGGAGCCGATGCCATCAGGGCTGTGCTGATGGAGAAGGGGGATTTGTCACACATGAAGCCCCTGTGCTGTGAGTTTGTCACCAGCAAGCTTGGGCTGCCTCTGGGTGCTGAGTCAGCAAGGTGGCAAAGACCGGGGTGAAGCCTCATAGCCAAATGCCCCTTGGATGGAACAGGAATATTTTCCTTCACTTTTTGCAGTAGTTTTGTTGCTTGGGAAGCTCCTGTGAGTCCTGAGTCACAGTATTTAGGGCTCCAGGGAAAGGGGAAGGATGCAGCTCTAGGGTTAAACAGTTTCTCCATAGAAATCTCACAACAGGAATGATGCTGTTAATCCCATGATACTCTTAATCCCACACAGTCTCTGAGGTCCTGAGAGCTCCACAGGAACTCCAGGTATCCCCCAGCACCGTGGTGAAAACCTGACTGCTTTTCACCCCCATATTTTCCCAGCAATTCCCCTTCCTGGGACAGGAGTGCACGTGATGATTGATGGGATCTGGAGTGAACCAGCCACCTCTTCCACCGCAGGGAGCCCCATGGGCTGAGCCTGGGGGTGGGTTGGTGGAAGGGAGCTCATTTGGAGGGATGACTTGTCCAGTGGGATCAGGAGGCTGTGGGGTAAGAACACGCCTGCTGATGTATTTTTTGGCTCTCCCTCTTTCCAGAGGGCTGTGAGCCAGCCAGGGTCTCCTGACACTTTTTTTTACTCATTTGTAAAGAGAAATTCATCCCTGGGTTCAACCAGCCTGGACCCAGGGCACATGATATCCCAGAGGGGAACATCTCCAGCACAGGGAGACACAGCATTGAGACTCAACATCCCAGGAGCACAGAGGGAGCTGAACCACCCCACCAGGACTTGTGGCACCTCCCTTTGCTGCAGGGAGGGGCTGTGCTGGTCCTTTGCTGTTGGAAGGGTAGAAAAATTTGGGCTGGGGGAGAGAGATGGAGAATCCCTTTGGAGAGGAGGGTGGGTGCTCCCTGAATGGGAACATGCGGCAGCAGATCCCAGCAGCGCTGGGCTGGGAGAGAAATTCTTCCCATCTTTGTCTCCATGGGAAACTGAAGGGACATGAACCCTTCTGAATGTGTCGTGATAAAGGCAAAGAGCTGGGAGCTTTCTAGGAAAGGAGGGATAGGGCTGGAGCCCACAATGACTCCACACTTTGTGCTTCCTGCCCCTGACAGACTCGTGACGGCTTCTCCTGCAGCCCCGGCACCTTTTCACTCTTTCACTCCTTTTTTGGAGCTCCTTTTCCCGGCCAGCTCCATCCGGCAGGAAGCTGGAGAGCTGGAGATAAACCCAATCCCCTCCTGGACAGGAACTCCGTGCAATGGGCTCACCCACAGTGGGCCCATTCCTTGCCTACAGCAGGATTTCTAAGGGCATGTGCTGAGAAAATGGAGGGGGGAAAGGTGATTTCTCATTTGCCAAAGCAACAAATAATTTCAAAAGTCCCAGCCTGCCATGTTCACATCCCGCCACACCCTCCTCCAGCCAGCCCACAGAGACAGGCTTTCCTTCCAGCTCTGCCAAAACCCAAACCTGAAGCTCCAGCTGCCAGGAGTCAGGAGGGGGTTGGCAAGGGAGGAGGGTGTTATCCATTGCTCCTTGGCAGGGCTCCTGCTCTGAACCCCAGCAGGACCTGCTGATCCCAAATCTCTTCTCTTTGCCATCTCCCTCAAGCAGAGACCATGTCCCTCAAACCCCCTCTGATCCTGGTGTGGCTTTAGGTGTGGCAAAGCAAGTGCTCTCCAGGAAAAGGGGGGATATTTCTCCTTTTCCCATCCCAGTCCTGTGAGAAGCTGGCTCCTGACTGTGTCCCTCTCCCCCAGGGCTTGCCGCAGTCGTCCCCTCGCTGTGACCTACGTGCCAACCTCCTGCACAATGGCTGTGGGCAGGGGCACATCGAGTCCCCCAGCAGCAGTGTCACCATCCTGGAGGAGCGACCCCTCAGCAACAAGGGCTCAGGGGGTTCCACCACCACCCAGATGAGCCCACAGAGAATCCTGCTGAACCTGCGGCCAGGTAAGAGCCCCCAGAATGCTGTGGGAAGCAGGGATGCAGTGGGAATAACCCAAAGGGCTCAGGCAATGGGTGAGCCATTGCTCTGCCTCACTGGCCAAGGGGGTTTTGTGGGAGCAAGGCCAGGCTGGGGCTGCACTGAACCTTCCAGAACATCCCTGATGGGCAGCTGGGCTGCCTGCAAGCTGATTGCTGTGTTCAGTCTCTTTCCTCAAACCTGAGGTATCCGAGGAGCAGGACTGCATGTGACTTCAACAATGCTTGGGTTATTTTATAAAGCCATTTAGATCCAAGGCACTGCTGCTGCTGCTGCTCGGAATTCCTGGGTAGAAGTCGGCTCATGTCTAATGAGCCGTGGAGCAGCTGGCAGGGCTGGGCTGCCAACAGGTCCCTGTAATTTCCCAGGCTCCCTTCAGCCAGGCAGGCTGGAGCCAATTAACTGCTCTGGTCCTCTGCCAGCATCCAGGAGTTTCAAGGATGCCAAGCAGGAGGAAAAACTAACGGGCATCACTCGCCCGAGGTCACAAAACCGGTTTGGGGAACATGAAGTGAGTGGTGCCATCCCCGTGCTCTGCCCCAGACACCCACTCATGGGTGACTCTTCCAGTCTCAGCAGGAACTATTTTGGTTCCTCGTGTTCATTAAATCCCCAGAATTGGATATTGGTGGCTGATAGAAAGTGGCACCTGTGCACATCCCTGGGCCTGGCCAGGAGGAGTCCTGACCCACCTGAAGGACAGAAGCGTCCCCACACAATGGGGACATGGAGCTGCTAAGAGGCCCTTGTTCTATTTAGTTCTAAGGGTATTTGGAAGGAAGCAGGTGGGGGTATTGCTTGGAGAGGAGCAAAGTGCTGTAAATCCCTGTTCTGTGGGAGCAGTAGGAGATACCCAGGTTGATGCCCTCTCTGCCCAACCAAGTATGTTTGGCATGAATCACTTGACTCATGAACCAAGGCCAAATCATGAAAGATACAAGCAGGAGAGGTCACAGCTCATATCCCACAAGCTCATGGCTTCATCTCAATGAGGACAAACAGCTGCTGTGTGAGCACAAAGATGGGACCCCCTGGCTCCATGATGAGGTCCCAGTACAGCTGCAGGGGGGATGGAGCTCTTTGGTCTCTCGAATTTTAAAACTGTCTCCATCCTGAAAGAACGTGACATGCAGATTTAGATGGAAATATGAAAGCAATAGCAGTTTAAGCTCAATTAAAGCCTTTTTCCTCAATGTTTGAGGTGTTCTGACAAGGCTGCAGCTGTGCCTTGGCTTATGTTTCAAAGATCAGAAGAAAGAATCTTTGCCTCTTGAACAGGCAGAAAGAAAAGGTCAACTCAAAGCGTTTTCAGCTCTTTTTTTTTTTTACAAGTGCAAAAGTTGTCAAAATTGACCTGATCCTCAAAAAGTTCTGTCTAAGGAGGGATTTGTTTCAATGGAAAATGTTTCACCAAAACTTTCCTAGTAGTGGCTGGGAGGAGCCAAGACGAGAGGGATGGAGGAGGCCTCAGGAGATGCTCAGAGTCCTTTGTAACTCAGAGAAGTCCAAAGCATCCTTGCAGTCCCCTTGTGATCCCTGTAAGACCTGTTGTCCACACAGTGGGTGTTCCACTTGCTCCATCCAGCTGCTCATAAAGAACATTTTGGGGGGTCAGCCATGGGCAGGAGGAGCTGCTCATGTCCTGGTACAGGGAGCCATACAGAATCCTAGAACAGGTTGGGCTGGAAGGGACATTAAAGGCCATCTCATTCCATGGGCAGGGACACCTTCCACTAGACTAGGTTGCTCCAAGGCCTGGCCATGAACAACCAACCAACCACCTTGGCCTTGAACACTTCCAAGAGATACAATCTCCTGTGCAAACACTCTGACTAAGGGCTTTGCCCCTTTGTGTCTGTGTAAGGGTGATGTTCTCCTCCCAGTAGCTGTACCAGCCCTGGGATGACTTTCTCCCTAATCCTGTGGTGAGCCCCACCTTCTCCTCCCAGAAGAGGAGCTCTCACTCCTCTCTCTGTCACTTTGCAGATGACTCCCAGGTCTTCCGTGTCCAAGTGCGCCAGGTGGAAGACTATCCTGTGGACATCTACTACCTGATGGACCTGTCCAACTCCATGAAGGACGATCTGAGGAACATCCAGAACCTGGGCACAAAGCTGGCCAGCGAGATGCGCAAGCTCACCAGCAACCTACGCATCGGCTTCGGGGCCTTTGTGGACAAGCCCATCTCCCCCTACATGTACATCTCACCCCCAGAAGCCGTCAAGAACCCTTGCTATGAGTAAGTCCCAGGCTGAGGGAGTCCTGTAAGGGCCACAAGTTGATGGGATATCACTGGAATGTGGCTGGGAATCCATACCATTGTATTTCAGCAGGGAGGTGGGTGTCTGATTCCAGGCAGGGTTTAGAACTTGCTGCATTGTGAGTTCTGCTGGCACAGGGAGGAGGAGCAGGTCTAAACTAGAAGTATCGTTGTCACTAGAAAGTTCTTTAAGGAACTCCTAAAAATCCCAGCAGGACTGAGGCTGGGAGCTGACCTGAGCCCATCATCTTTACAACAGTGGTTTTTAGAAGGCCCTTCACCAACCTCTAGCTGTGTCTGTGCACTCTTGGTGTGCATGGGTCCCTCCAACACACCCTGGACAGGACCATGGCACATGGGATAGCTGCAGGGGAGGGGCAGGAACTGGAAGAGCCCCGTGAGCCTCATGCCCTGACTGTTCTCCCGCAGGATCGGTGAAACCTGCCTGCCCATGTTTGGGTACAAGCACGTCCTGTCGCTCACGGACGAGGTGACGCGTTTCAACGAGGAGGTGCGGAAGCAAAGCGTCTCTCGGAACCGCGACGCGCCCGAGGGCGGCTTCGATGCCATCATCCAGGCCACGGTGTGCCAGGTAAGGGGCACCAGGCTGGGCCAGGTGGGTCACAGGGACCACCCAATCCCACGAGGACAGGGTCAGAAACCTTGCTGAGCTGCTGTGCGACTCAGAGCCGGCGAGGGTAAACATTGAACCAGGATGTTTCCAGCCAAACAGCCAAGGCAAGGGAAGAGCAGGACCTTCATGTGGTCCTGGGAGGAGGTGCTTGGGAATGGATGATGACCCTGTGTCAGCCCTGTAGTGACCAGCCCAGAAGGGACAATGTCTCCTGTGCCTGCACCTTGGAGGTGTTGCACCCCTCAGTCATTAAACACCTTGATTAACACTAGCAAATTAATCACAGAATACACGGAGTTGGAAGGGATGCACAGGGATCATCCAGTCGAACTCCTGGCTCTTTCCAGGACACCCCAACAATCCCACCACGTCCCTGTGAGTGTTGTCCAAACCCTCCTGGAGCTCTGGCAGCCTTGGGGCCGTGACCAAACCCTGGGGAGCCTGTTCAGTGCCCAACCACCCTCTGGGGAAAGACACTTTTTCTAATGTCCAACCTAAATCTCTCCTGACACTTCAGGTCATTCCCATGGGTCCTATCACTGGTACCACAAAGGAGAGTTCAGGGTCTGTTCCTCTTCTCTCTCACACAAGGAAGTTGTCCCTGCAATGAGGTCTCCCCTCAGTCTTGTCTTCTCCAGCTGAACACACCCTCAGCTGCTCCTCACACACCTCCCCTCAAGGCCCTTCAGCATTTTCATTTGGACACTCTCTAATAGCTTGAAATCTTTCTTATTACCCCATTTTTACCTGTACAAGCAGTCCTTGCCCTCCTGCCAGCCTCTACAGCACTTCCCTGGGAGACAATTCCCTCGGTTCCCTCTGCAGTTGGGTGGTTCCTATGGCCAAGCCATGATCTGGGCTGGCACAAAGGCAGCAGTGGGGTGCTGGCACGTGGGGCTGCCCTCACCATGTGACTGGGAGCTGCCTTTCACTGCAGGAGAAAATTGGCTGGAGGAATGATGCTTCCCACCTGCTCGTCTTCACCACGGATGCCAAGACCCACATTGCTCTGGACGGGCGACTGGCTGGAATCGTGCAGCCCAACGATGCCCAGTGCCACATTGGAGAGGATAATATGTACTCTGCCACCACCACACTGGTAAATCCTGTCCCAGGCATGAGATTGTGGAGCACAGAGCTCTCACTGGGTCCCTGTGGGATGGGAAAGGTGGTCCAGGCATGGCTGGAGGGCATGATGAGGACCTGGGTGCTGGAGGTACATGTTCCTCTCCTCTTCCCCAGGATTATCCCTCTCTGGGCCTGATGACTGAGAAACTCTCACAGAAGAACATCAACTTGATCTTTGCAGTGACAGATACAGTTGTTGGCCTCTACCAGGTACCAGCTGCTGTGCAAAGCCACCTTTTGGGGGAATGGTGGGTCCCCAGGAGCTAGCCAGGGGTGGCTGGACACAGCTTGGTGGTCCCCTGTCCTACCAAAGCTCCCCAGGAACCTTCCATATGCCTGGACAGGGTTTGGCCCAGCCGTGGCACATTCACCTGTCACAATCAGACCCTGTTTATGATATTTCTCCAGAACTACAGTGAGCTGATCCCAGGCACAACCGTGGGCACCTTGTCCAGTGACTCCAGCAATGTCTTACAGCTCATCGTGGACTCCTACGGGGTGAGTTCCTGGTGTGGTGGCCCCACAACAGCTTCCTCCCTCCCAAAATAGCCACTGCAAACAGCCCACGCAGATTTGGCAGCTCCCCCAGCCCTGAGCATCCTCCCTGGACCAGCTGTGAGCATCTGCCTCCACCCATGCAGGCACCCCTGGGGAAAGGAGATCACCGTGTTCACTGCCTTCCCCTTCCCATCCTCAAAGGCATTCGAGGGAGTGATGCAGATGAATGATGTAGCTGAGTCTTGAGAAAAAACACTTGGCTCCTTTCCCTTGTGTGTGGGAGCAGCACTGCGGTGCCCAGGGGGGACCCTCCCAGGGACTGAGCCTTCCCCAGTGCAGTGTCTTCATCACTCCCCTCTCCTCCCCCAGAAAATCCGCTCCAAGGTGGAGCTGGAGGTGCGGGATCTCCCTGAAGAGCTGTCCCTGGCCTTCAATGCCACCTGCCTCAACGACGAGGTCATCCCTGGGCTCAAGTCTTGCGTGGGGCTCAAGATCGGAGACACGGTGAGGATCCTGTTCATGGGCTTGGCTTTTCTCTCCCTCTAAGAAGCAGCACTGCCAGATCATCTGATGCTCTGCACCAGCACTGTCCACTCATCCCACCACCTCCCAGGTGACACAGAGCCTGGAATCTCGGCAGTGGAGAGAGAGGGGCCAGTGGGGTGGGTGCAAGGAAGGAAATGTTTCCTTGAGTCTGCTGGATGTAAACCCTGTGAACCCTCTAGTGCATGCTGGGCTGCTACCCAGCATGGAATGGGAACCTGGAATCATTTGGGTTATAAAAGACCTCTGAGATTGAGTCCAACCACTAACCCAGCACTAACCCACCACTAAACCATGTCCCTAAACCAAGCACCACATCTACACATTTTCTGAACACTTCCAGGGGCAGTGATTCCACCACTTCCCACCATCTGTCCCAGTGCCTGACCAGCCTTTTAGTCAACAATTTTTTCCTAACATCCAAACTAAAATTGCATGGTTACTGCAGCAGGCAGTGCTGGGACAGCTCTGCTAAGCCCAAAGAAACCTGGTGGGTCCCATTTCCAAGCTCCTTAACCTTGGGCACGGACTGGAGCAGGTCCCCCAGCCCTGTATTGTACCTGTCAGTGCCGTGCAGGAGGAGCCTCCCCCCGAACACACACCTTTACCCTCCAGGTGAGCTTCAGCATCGAGGCCAAGGTGCGGGGCTGCCCCCAGGAGCGGCAGAAATCCTTCACCATCAAACCCGTGGGTTTCAAGGACAGCCTGACAGTGATGGTGACCTTCGACTGCAACTGCTCCTGCGAGAGCCACGCCGAGCCCAACAGCCCGTCCTGCAGCCACGGCAATGGCACCTTGGAGTGCGGCGTGTGCCGCTGCAACCCCGGGCGCCTGGGCTCGCACTGCGAGTGCTCCGAGGAGGAATACAACCCTTCCCAGCAGGATAACTGCAGCCCCAGGGCGGGCCAGCCCCTGTGCAGCCAGCGCGGGGAGTGTATCTGCGGGCAGTGCGTGTGCCACAGCAGCGACTTCGGGAAGGTCACGGGCAAGTACTGCGAGTGCGACGACTTCTCCTGCGTGCGCTTCAAGGGCCAGATGTGCTCGGGTGAGTGAGGGGCTCGGGAGACAGACCCAAAATTCCCAGGAAAGCATCAGTGGTCAAAGCTGGTCTCACTCTGCTGGAGCCCAGCGTGGGTGAGGTGAAAGCTGTGGTCAGATGGTGCTCAGTTTCTTACTCTCTGATGTCCCAAAATTGAGTTTTTGGGATCTCACCTGACCCTCAGGTCAACTTCATGGCTCACAGTCATGTGCTGCTGGGATTGATCCTTTATCTTAACAGGCTGCTGACCACAGAGGTGGAAGCAGTGGAGTTTCCCCAGCCTGAGCAGTCAGTGCCCCCAGGCAGCCTGTTCCTGTTTGTACAAGGGCTGCCAGGTCCCAGGATGGGAGGTGGTCGATGATGAAGAGCTGCCCCCAAGTCAGGGCTGTTAATTAACCTGAACTGTCTGACCTCATTGGCTCCAATCCCGTCCCACCGAGCCACTTCTCCCCAGACACCCGTTTCCTTCCATGCCCTGTCACCCAGCGTGGCACTATTTTCCTGTGACTCAGCCCTGGTTCCTCATTAACGGGGTTACACATTTATTTCTCATGCCAGTGCCTCCAAGGCCGTGGCAGGGACGGTGCCGGGCCGATCCCCCGCCGGGAGCAGCGTTCCCGGACAGTGCCCGGCCAAGAGCAGAGTTCTGGGATGGTGCCCAGCTGATCCCCCGCCGGGAGCAGCATTCCCGACGTTCCCCACTGTGCTCAGGGCTTGGGACGGGTCGGCGCGTGCCGGCTCCGTGGTGTTTGCACCACTTACCGTGTCTGGTCTTTGAGCTGGAATCAAACCACAATCCAAATAGCTCCAGGGTTTGGCAGGATTCGAGCACGTCTGTCTGTCTGTCTGATTAAACCAGTCTCGGTGAGCGTGCAGAACTCGTCGGGCTTTTCCCAGCAGTCAGCTTCCCCTGCCTGGTCCAGGGCTGGGAAACGAGTGGGATTTGGGGGGTTTGACCAGATGTCCTGGCTCAATCCGAAATTCAAAGCCACAGCCAAAGCTTGACTTTCTCAGAGATAGATCTGATGCAGCATCTCCAGCTGCTGCTGCCAAACTGCCAGAGCTGAGGCAGCTCAGCCTCGAATCACACAATATGCGAAGTTGGAAAGGACCCACAAGAATTGTCAAGTCCAACCCTCAGCCCTGCAAAGACCCATTCCCAAGAGTCACCCCGTGTGCCTGAGAGTATCATCCAAATTCTCCTGGAGCTCTGGCAGCCTTTGTGCTGTGCCCGCTGCACTGGGGAACCTGGTCAGTGTCCAACCACCCTCTGGGGGAAGACACTTTTTCTAATGTCCAACCTGTATCTCTCCAGCCATCCCGTTAGGTCCTGTCAATAATCCCTACAGAAAAGAGATCTGCCCCTCCTCTGCCCCTCCCCAGCGAGTTGTCCCTGCAATGAGGTCTCCCTTCAGTCTCCTCTTCTCCAGCTGAACACATCAAGTGCCCTCAGCTGCTCCTCACACCCTTCCCCTCAAGGCCCTTCCCCATCTTCATTGCCCTCCTTTGTTCTTGTTTGGGTGGGATAAGAGGAACACTGGGGACATAGTGACGGTTGGGGTTCGCTGTGACCTGCTCTGTGTCCCATCCCAAGGACAGTGCAAAGGGGTTGTCCTGGGTGGCTGCTCTGCCTTGTCCACGGCAGCACCCCCGTGGGCGACTGCTAAGGGGATCTGTGGGGACACCGGGGGTCCTGACGCCCTTTGTGTTGTCCCCAGGCCATGGGCAGTGCAGCTGTGGGGACTGTCTGTGTGACTCGGACTGGACTGGCGACTACTGCAACTGCACCACGCGCACGGACACCTGCATGTCCAGCAACGGGCTGGTGTGCAGCGGGCACGGCTCCTGCGTGTGCGGCCGCTGCGAGTGCACCCAGCCCGGCTCCTACGGGGACACCTGCGAGAGGTGCCCCACCTGCCCGGACGCCTGCACCATCAAAAAGTGAGAGGGCAGGGGGCCGGGCAGGTCGGACCATATCGGGGAGCTGGCAGAGAGATGGGGTGGGTTATGTCCTGTTGGGGAGCTGGCAGAGAGCTGGGATGGATCATATCCCTTGGGGATGGGCAGAGAGCTGGGATGGATCATATCCCTTGGGGACAGGCAGAGAGCTGGGATGGATCATATCCTTTGGGGAGCAGGCAGAGAGCTGGGATGGATCATATCCCTTGGGGATGGGCAGAGAGCTGAGATGGATCATATCCCTTGGGGACAGGCAGAGAGCTGGGATGGATCATATCCCTTGGGGACAGGCAGAGAGCTGGGATGGATCATATCCCTTGAGGAGCAGGCAGAGAGCTGGGATGGATCATATCCCATCAGGGAGCAGGGAAAGAGCTGGGGTGGGTCATATCCTATTGAGGAACAGGCAGAGAACTGAGAACTGCATGGGTCATATCCCATCAAGGGATTGGCAGAGAGCTGAGATGGATCATACCCCATCAGGGGGTTAGCAGAAAGCTGAGGTGGGTTATATCCCATGGTGGGGCAGGCAGGCAGCTGGGATGGATCATACTCCATTGGGGGCCAGCAGAGAGCTGGAATATGTTATATCCCAATGGGGAGCCACCAGAGAAATGGGGTGGGTCATATTCCACTGGGAATCTGGCAGAGTGCTGAGAAGGGTCAAATCCCATTGGGCTGCCAGCAGAAGGCTGGGATGGATCATATTCCACTGGGGAGTTGGAAGAGAGCTAGAATGGATGATATCCCATTGAGGGGCTGGCAGAGAGCTGGGATAGATCACATCCCATCGGGGAGCCCGCAGCAGTGGCAGCAGGAGCTCTCAGCAGCCCAGCTGGATTGGGATTACAGTGATTTCCACAACCCGAGACTGAAAGGTGTGATGGTTCCCTGGAGGAGAGCACGGGAGAGCTCATGGTACCTCCCTCCTTTTCCTCAGGGACTGTGTGGAGTGCAAGAAGTTTGAGCGGGGGAAGCTGGTGGAGGAGCAGTCCTGCAGCCGCATGTGCCGTGACGAGATCGAGACGGTGCAGGAACTGAGTAAGAGGAGACCCAACCCCTGTCCTAACACCTGGTGTAGTGTACACCACCCATTTTGTACATCCCCCTGGCACAGGGGGTCTCAGCCTCTCACTCTGGCAGGTGACAGGGGCAAGGAAGCTGTGAACTGCACCTACAAGGATGAGAACGACTGTGTGATGAGGTTCCAGTACTACGAGGACTCCAGTGGCAAATCCATCCTTTATGTCATTGAGGAGCCTGGTAAGACCCGGCTGCTGTGCTCAGGTGGGGGATGGAAAACATGCCGTGCTGGGACTCTGTGCTAAACAGGGGATTTTGAGTGCCCTTTGTACCTCCCAGCCCAGCCAGGCTCATGGGGCACCTCAGTCAGGGGCTGAGAGGAGCTAAAGAGCTGCTTTGTTCCCTGCTCTGTGCCACGGGGCCGTGATTTCCTGCCTCTCATGTCTCACATTTCCGCAGTTATTTCACCCCCTCACTGAGGCCAAGGATGGGGGTTCAACCTTCTCACTACCTTGATCTTGTGTCTGACTCCATAGGTGTGATTTTTCTTGGGAACCATGTAAGAAGGAGCCCCCATTAGCAGCCCCTGGAGTCTCCAGTGACCTCGAGTCTGATTTACAGCTGAGCCAGGGGCTGGGTGGCTGCAGATCCTTTGGAAGCAGGGCTGAGAAGGCAGCCCCAGTCCCCAGTGCCATGGGCAGGGTGAAGCCCACCCTCCCTGGCCCTGCACCCAAAGGGTTGAGGAGAGAAACAGGCAAGGGCTGGGAGGAGCAGGATCTGTGGGGGCTCACACTGGATCTCACCACCCTGGTTTGCCAATGTGGTGTTGACACAGAGCCAAGAGCAGGGGTGGTGTGGGGTATGAACAGGATGGTGGTTTGGGGAGAACTTCCTCCACCACAAGGATTTGGTCTGCAGTGTCATTCCCTACCATGGGTGGGACCTGTGACGCCCCTAATCCAGATTGCTCCACACATGAGTGCACGCCCCCACGCTATAGACAGGAACTCAAGGATCTTGGCACATGCACCCCATGGGTGGGATCCTCCTTCAGAGGGCCTGCTGTGCTCAGTGTGGAGGCTCCTGCTCCCTGCCAGGGGAGGATGAAGCCCTCCTGAGACCACGTGCCCATGGCCAGGCAGTCCCAGAGCTGCTTTCAGTTGCCCTGGGGGTGCTCAGCACCTTCCAACCCTGCCCTCCTCTCTGCTCCAGACTGTCCAAAGGGGCCGGACGTCCTGGTGGTCCTGCTCTCGGTGACAGGAGCCATCCTGCTCATCGGCCTCGCTGCCCTGCTCATCTGGAAGCTCCTCATCACCATCCACGACCGCCGGGAGTTCGCCCGTTTCGAGGAGGAGAAAGCCAGAGCCAAGTGGGACACGGTGAGGGCCAGTGGGTCGGGTGTGCCAGGCAGGAGCCCCCAGATCCCACAGTCCCTGGCTTGAGGGATCCAGATCCCAGTGGTCCCAGCAAGAGAGCCCAGTTGTTGCCTGCAGTCCCATGACATGGTCCTTAGGGACCAGCTTGCCCCATCTCTCTCTGAAGCCTGGGAGTGTCCCAGGCAGGAGTTGGGGTGACACTGCCAGCCTGGACACCCCTTCCCTGAGCCCGCTGTGGGCCTGGGGATTGTGCACAGATGATGTGTCCCAGATGATTTTCCCACCTCCAACACATCAGAGGCAGTCGTCAGCAGCATGATCTTCTTACTCACTGCCCACACCAATGTTTCCATCCCGTGAGTGAGGGAAGGTCCCTCCTGCCATGGGATGCTGGAAGAGCTGAGGCACTTGGAGCACAAGGGAGGGGGCTGGGACAGCACTGGAGCCTCTCCCCCACCTCTCCTGCACTTCCCACCTCCCCAGAGGGAAGGGATGGGGTGGGGTGGGGGGGGGTGGGGTGGGATGGCTCTGCTCTTGGGCCCCTGCTGGTTTTCCTCTCCTCCACAGCACCTTTTCCCTGCTCTCCCCCAAGAAACCTTATGGAGAGCCATTAAACTGTGTAGCCAAAGCTTTGAGTGGGGACATGGATCCACCACTTAGTGCTGAAATGGTGCCTCAGTTTCCCCAAGTGTTGAGTAGAACAAATGTTGATGCCAAGCACAAAGTCTGGATGCTCATTTCCCTCTTCCTTCTTCCTCTAGACCCACAACCCTTTATATAAAGAGGCCACATCTACCTTCACCAACATCACGTACCGCGGGAACTAAGGATGTCACACCCAGCACTGGGATCAGCCGAGGATCCATGGAATCTTCTGGAGTCCAGTTTACACAAGACCTTGTGCGTGTGTCTGCCTGTGTGAACGTGTCTGCGTGTAATTTAACAGCCCCTCGAGTGCCTCCAAGCCCTGCTGTCCATCACACCCCACTGTAACTGCAGGGAGGAGCTCTCTCTCCACGGCAAACCTCAGTCCTTACCTCGCGGGTCGCTCGCGGAGCCGGCGGCCCCTCCATACACTGAACGTGGAGAAATGGGACTTTCTCTGCCAGTCTGTGAACTTTTTGGTGCTCCTTGGGCCAAGGGGACTTCGGGAGGAGCTGTTTGAACACACAGAGAGCTGTTCTCTCCTCCAAGGCCCGTGCTGGTGAAGCTCTGCCTGCTCACATCGCTGGACTCGGTCGCCTTGGGCACAGGAACCGTCCCCTTGGGGACAGGGAGCTGCCAGCAGGCAGGAGACATCACTGCTTTGTGGGTTCAGGACACTTCTGGAGCATTCCAGCAGTCCCCTCCTCCTGGCAGCACTGCTGTGACCCAGGGTGGTGACAAGGTGACAGTGCCCTCCCTCACTCCCTCCACGTGCACTCACTTTGCACCACCAGCCAACTCCATGTAGCACCAGCTGTGCTGGTCCCAACTGCAGCCTGGCTCAGCCCCTGGGATGGTGCTGAGCTCTCCACATCCCCCCACACTGTCCCCATGCCATGTGGGCAGCAGCCATGTGGCCTTGATGCCCTTTATCCCTCAAGCCTGGCCACCTCTCTCTCCTGTCTGTTTTTTCTGAGCTCTGTAACAGCACCATGCCTTGTTTTCTGTGTAGCTCAGGGTTCCAGAAGAGCAGGCAGGGCTCAGGATTGTGCCCTGCTGCCTGGGGCTGTGTGTCACCCCTGGGGGAAAACAAAGAAATGTCCCAGGGCCAGAGTGTGGCTGTAACAGTGCTGCTGCCTCATCCCTGCTTCAATCCCCCTCAATTGCTCCAAAAAGCAACAGTGACCTTGGGTCTGTTGTGGGGTTGGCCCCGAGGGCCCCAGCAGAGTGACTGAGCTGGTGGTGGCCCTGTGTCCCTGTCCCCTGGCTGTCCCAGCAGTGTGGGAGCAGGGGTAGGGGTTGGTGCTGGGTGGGATTTGGGGCTGAGCCCCAGAGATGGGGGGGGATGGATGGGCAGCACCAGAGTGGCAGCAAATCACACCACGAAAATAAAAAAACTAAATCAAAAAAACCTGAGCCTACTAAGGGTGTCAATGTGCCCAGCCTGTGCCCAGGCTTCCTGCACAGTGGGCAGCCCCTGGCTGTGACTCAGGGAGCTGGTTTGAGCTGAGCTGGGTTGAAGGATGGCAGAACCAGGGCAAGCAAGGCCATTACTAGTGTCCTCCTCGAGGTGGATAACAAGTTGTGGGGCACAGGGTGGGCCAAAGCCCACTGCAGACTGTGGTACTGGCAGCACCTCAATTGATGGGGAGTGGGGTGAACCCACAGTCCCTGTCAGCCCTCCAGTCTGCAGGAGAAGCCCCTGGAAAGGGAGCTGGGCTGAGACCACTGCAGGACCATCCCATGGGCAGCTGGGGCCTGGAGAGGGTGCAGGGACTAAACCTGGGAGCAGAGTCCTGCCTGTTCCCCCATCTGCCAGTCTGCGCACCCACCTGGCACCAGGTCACACAGGGCTATGGGGACAGCTGGTGGCCACCCTTCAAAACAGCATTTTGGGACCACAGAAAGTGCTGGAAAAACTGTTTGCTCAGCTGTCTGACACCTCCTACACCCCCTGGGCCACCAGGTACCCCCAACCCAGTGTGTTCAGGCACCCAGGGAAACACTGTGTCTCCAGCTGGGCCAGACAGGGGCTCCAGTGGGTGATTCCAGAACCCCAGTGGGATTTGGGGTTGAGTTGGAGTGGGCACAGTGGGTTTGGATTCAGAAGGAGCATTTTATCTGTAGAGTGCACTGAGGAGAGGGCAAAGGGGTACCCAAGGCATTGCTTGGCTGCACACAAAGTGGAGGATGAGCCCCTCAAGCTGCCTGGGGCTGCTTCCACTGGAGAAACTCCAAGATTCCATGTGTGTTATTCAGGCAGATTTCCATTCCCGTGGAGCTGTGGGATAAGGGCCCGGTTTAGCTCAGTTCACTGCCCATGATGCCTTGATGGGTCTGGCTCCTTGCAGGACCAAGCCCATGACCATGAGGAGCAGTTGCTGGGAGTCTGGAGTGGCTTTCCCCCCCGCCCAAGTCAAGGCTGTGTTGCTGTGCTGGCCGGAGTACAGGAGTGTGAGCAGGCAGAGGTACCTCCTGGGGCACGGGGTGGAGGCAGTGATTGCTCTCAGCTTCCCAGGAGAAGCCATTTGGGAGTGGTGGTAACTCCAACCCTGCTGAACCTGCAAATTTTGGGCTGTGTGAAGGCTGTTGGAGTCGGGGACCACTAGATGGTGATGTCTGTTCGTGCTCTGTGCACTCAGCAGAGCTTGAATCCTCTGTTTCCCCCTTCCCTTTAATCTTGGGTTGAACTGTTGCTTTGCATTTCTGGGCACAGAGAGCACAGTGTGAGCTCTGCAGGGCATCAGTGCCAACCCTGAGGCGTCCCAGGAGAAGGGGCTGTGTCTGTGCCCAGGGTGTCACAAATCTGTGCCCAGGGTGTCACATGTGTCTGTGCCCAGGGTGTCACATGTGTCTGTGCCCAGGGTGTCACACATATCTGTGCCCAGGGTGTCACACGTGTCTGTGCCCAGGGTGTCACACATATCTGTGCCAAGGGTGTCACATGTGTCTGTGCCCAGGGTGCAGGATGGAGGGAGGGCATGGGTGGTGATGATGTGCCATAGAAAGGGGATTTAATCCTCCTTGGCCTCAGCATCCCACCCTGCCTGGGAGAGGGAGTTTCACTGCAGTATTGGCTACACTCCTTTAGATCCTGAGATGGAAGGAGTGGGGGAAAGGCAAAGGAGTCACTATTATTATTATTATTAATAACCCTTTTTTTGGCAAGTCTCTCTGCACTCACTGCCAGCAGGCCCAGGAGGTTTCCAACACTTTCTTGTTACACAGGGCACGGCCACTGTGGATAATCCAGGCTCTGCCCTGGTCATGTTGGAGAACCACTTGACCTCAGAGCCACTGGAGGTGCCAAATCTGGCTGCTGTGGATGGTGTTTCCCTGGCTGCCCTTTTGCTGTCATTCCCAAGGCCTGAAATCTCCCTGGAGAGCCAGTCCCTGCTGCTGGCACCATGCCCTGCTCCATTCAAAGAGTGCCCAGGCCCTTCCTTAGGGACAGAGGTGACACCCAGGACCTCGACTCCTTCCTGGACTCCACCCCCAGTGGGGTTCACCTGTCCAGAAAAGAGAAGCTGGAAGCCTTAGGACACAGGGAGGTATCTGAGGTCTTTTTCCTTGGACGAAGCCTAGAAATCTCTGGAAACCAACAGCTGAGTTAAAAGGCTCCTGCATGGATTCCCACCCAACCATGGAGGAAAGTCTCTGGTGGTGAGGGACTGATTGTCCCTGTAGCAATAAAACCCTCCTGCCCAGTCACAGCAGAGTCTTGTAGCTTATTTTTGTACACCCCAGTGCCACAGAGGCATCATGCTGTGATGGGGATTTGTGCCCAATGAAATTAGTCCAGATTCTCACTTTCCCCCTTTTCCCAGTTCAGTACAAATATTCCTGGCTGCAAGAGCAGAGGCCAAGCTCTTCTCGTGGCAGATGGGGCACAGGAGCTGACTTTACCTTCTCTGGTTAATGATAAGCTGCAGGGAATTGTCCTCCCTGCCAGATACCCAACCAGCACTCAGCAAAAAATGGGAATGGATCCCTACGGCACCACTTGTCCAGACCTTCCCAGGGCTGCTGGGATCTCCACACCCTTTGAGTTTGGGAGGGTAAGACAAGGCTCAGTCACAGCTCTGACCACTCTCCTCTTCATCCCGTGGAAAAAATGGCTGAGCAGCTTCAATTCTGTTGATGCCAGAGGACTCCTCCTCCTCCTCAGAGTCTTTGGGAAGTGGGTGGGGTTGGCAGCTCTGCCCTGCAGAACAGATTCCCAGCTGAGCTGCCTCAGCTCTGGGCATTAAAAAGGGGAGAGCCCCTCCTTACTGGGCCTTATAGAACAACCTCTCCAAACACAGGGGCCCCTAGAGTAGATTTCCAGCACTGTGTTATGCCAGGTTGGACACCCGGAGGCACCTGCAGAGCTGGCACCTGCAGAGCTGGCACCTGCCCTACAAGGCCCCTGCTGGCAGTGCCACCAGGCGCCTGGCACAGCCCTGTGCAGTTCAACCCCTGCAGGGACCGGGTCTGTGCAGAGCTGCGGGGGCAGCAGCCGGGGCTGGGCTGTTCCACAGCCCAACGACGCCCTCTTTTGTCCCCTGGCTGCCACCCGCCCCAGGGAGCTCAGGGGCTGCACGGCCAGTCCGCAGGGATGGGGACTCCCTCCGGAGTGGCACCAGGGGGTGTCACCAAACTCGGAAAGAAATGGTTCACCCTGTGCCTTCCTCTGCACACACTGCCATGGAGGAACTCATGGAATCCCAGGATGGTTTGGGTTGGAAAGCACTTAAAGATCATCCCATCCCACCCCCTGCCCTGGGCAGGGACACCTCCCACTAATCCAGGTTCCAACCTTGGACACCCCCAGGGATGGGGCAGCCACAGCTTCTCTGGGCACCCTGTGCCAGGGCCTGCCCACCCTCACAGGGAAGGATTTTCTCTCAGTATCCCATCAAAACCAGCACATGGAATCCCAAAAAGTCCATCCCATTCCACCTCCTGCCCTGGGCAGGGACACCTCCCACTAATCCAGGTTCCAACCTTGGACACCCCCAGGGATGGGGCAGCCACAGCTTCTCTGGGAAATCCATCCCAGCCCCTCCCTACCCTCTCAGCCAAGAATTCCTTCCCAACATCCCATCTATCCCCATCCTCTGGCAGTTTGAAGCCATTCCCTGGCATTTGGAAATAGTCTCTCCATCTTTCCTGTGGGTTCCCTTCATGTGGGAGGCCACAATCAGGTCACCCCAAAGCTTCCCTTCTCCAGGCCGAACACTCCCAGCTCTCCCAGCCTTTTTCCATCCCTCTGATCCTCTTGGTGCCTCCTCTGGACTCTCTCCAGCAGCTCCATGTCCTCCCAGTGCTGGATCCCAGGGCTGGAGCAGCTCGGGGGGGGTCTCACCTGAGTGGAGCCCACAGGGGAAGCAGGGAATTATTTCTCTGCTTTTCTTTGCTTGTGTGTGTGGGTTTTGCTTCCCCTTTATCCCAATCCCCAAGTTTCTTGGCTTTTACTCTCCCAGCCCCCAGGGGCTGCAGGCTTTGCTTGGGGTTAAACCTCAGCCCTGACTTACAGGACTGGGACTAAAGCAGAACAGAGTGGGACAGAAAGGGGGCAGTTCTTTAACTCAACACGGGTATTAAAGAGCAATTCTGTCACAAGAGCAACGTGAGATGAAACCAGAGGGGCAGTAACAGCTCATTTCTTTATTGATCACCATGAATTAGTTGCAATCTGCCAGCACAGCATCGCCAGGGGCCACGGGGGCGTTTTGTCCTGGGCAAGGCTGTGGGATATTGGGAAGAAATTTTTCTGTGTGAGGGCGGGGAGGGGTTGGGATGGAATTCCCAGAGAAGCTGTGGCTGCCCCATCCCTGGGAGTGTCCAAGGTTGGAAACTGGATTAGTGGGAAGTGTCCCTGCCCATGGCAGGGGGTGGGATGGGATGGGCTGTTAAGTTCCCTTTCAACCCAAACTATTTTGGGATTCCATGTGCTGGTTTAGATGGGATATTGGGAAAAAATCCTTCTCCGTGAGGGTGGGGAACGGCTGGAATGGATTTCCCAGAGAAGCTGTGGCTGCCCCATCCCTGGGAGTGTCCAAGGCCAGGTTGGAGCCCCCTGGGACAGTGGGAGGTGTCCCTGCCCAGGGCAGGGGGGGCACTGGATGGGCTTTAATGCCGATTCCCACCCAAACCGCGGATTATTTTGCACAAACACCAACAACCGATCTCGGGGCCATTTCGCGCCATTTCCCCTCAGCGCCTCCCCCGTCACGTGACCGCGGCCCGCAGTCCCCCTTCGGGTCGGGCGCGGCCGGAAGCGGAAGCGGAAGTGGCGGCGAGCCCGTCATGGCGGCGCCCAGCGAGGGGCGGCAGCGGCGGCGCTTCGGGCAGCGGCCCCTCACGGACCCCGCGCGGCTCTTCCAGCACAACGCCTGGTGCGGCCGGGCCCGTGGGGCAGCGCTGAGGGGTGGCCCTGCTTCGGGAGGGCGGAGGGCAGGGCGGAGGGAAGCGGGACTCCCGGGCTGGGGCCGGGCAGCGGGGGCCGGGCCGCTCTCGGCCAATCCCGGGGTCCGGGGCCTTGGGATTGATCCTTGGGGGAGTCCTGAGCCTTCGGAGCTGCTCCTTTGGGGGTCCGGAGCCTTTGGGGGTCCGGACCCTTTGGGGTTGATCTCTCAACGGAGGACTAAACCTTTGGGATTGATCCCAGGGATCCTGAACCTTTGGGATTGATCCCTGGGGGACCCTGAACCTTTGGGATTGATCCCAGGGATCCTGAACCTTTGGAATTGTTCCTTGGGGGCCCATAACCTTTGGAATTGATCCTTGGGGGGGATCCTGAACCTTTGGGATTGATCCCGGGGGACCCTGAATCTTTGGAATTGATCCTTGGGGGGATCCTGGACCCCTGCAATTGGTTCCTGGGGATTTTGAGCCTTCAGAGCTGATCCCTGGGGGCTCCTGATCCTTTGGGATTGACCCTTGAGGGATCTTAAACTTTTGGGATTGATCCTTGGGGAGTCCTGACCATTTGGGATTGATCCCTGGGCTCCTGATCCTTTTGGACTGGTCCCTGGGGGGCCCTCAGGCCCCTGGGACTCAGGAGATGATGTTGTTTGGCTTTGGAGCAATTGTTTAATTGCTGTAGTTCATCAAGGGAGGTGATTTGCTCTCAGAAATGGTTCCCCCCAGGAGGTTGTGCCAGGGATGTGCTCCAGCAGCAGCTCTTAGGTTGGGGGCAGCACTTGCTTGAAGCTCCCAAAGCCCCTCCTTTGCTGGGACCTGAAGGTATTTTGCATTTTTGAGGTCAACAGACCCAGTTTTGGTCTCTGGCTGTTACACCCTGCTGAGAACTGGGTGTTTTTAAAGGGATATTTGCTTTTATCAGCCCATTACTCCTTTTGGTGCAAAAGCATCTCCTCAGTTTGCCTCTGGAAACTCTCAGGGATCCACTTTTTCACAGAATTTTAACATCTCAGGCTTTGGTTTGGGAGTTAAAAGGCTGATTCCTCCTGAAGCCAGAGCTGCTTGTTCCTTGTATTCTGCTTTTCCTTCCCAATTTTTAATGAAAACAGGCCAAGTGAATCACTGTAGTGACCCCCCAGCTGGGTGTGCACTGAAGGGATTCATCATTCTGAGTGTTTTGAAGCTTCCTGCAGATTTTTCTCATAATTGGATTTAATTCAACAATTACCTCCCAAATATCCCAACTGCCTTTTTGCTTGAACTTGAAAAAGACAACTTGGTTCTGGGCAAGGATTTATTCCCTGTAAATAAGGCTGAAAGTCCTGTAGGGAAAAAGGATCAGGGGCCAGGTTTGATCCTTCCAGTTACACCTTTGCAGTTCCTCCAGGAGCAGGAGCCTCAGGGGCCTGAATTGGGATCACACCTCCCAGAGAGATCCCAAGAGGATCCCAGAGGGGATCCCAAAGAGGTCCCAAAGGGGATCCCAAGGAGGGTCCCAAAGAGATCCCAGGAGGATCCCATAAAGGTCCCAGGAGGATCCCAAAAAGATCCCAAGAGGATCCCAAAGGGGATCCCAAATAGGTCCCTGGAGGATCCCAAAGGGAATCCCAAGGAGGATTCCAAAGAGATCCCAGGATGATCCCATAAAGGTCCCAGGAGGTTCCCATAAAGGGAACCCCAAGAGGGTCCTAAAAGGATCCCAGGGTATCCCAAAAGGATCCCAGGAGGGTCCCAAAAAGGTCCCATGAGGTTCCCATAAAGGTCCCAAGAGGGTCCCAAAAGGATCCCAGGGGGTCCCAAAAAGGTCCCAGGAGAATCCCAAAGAGATCTGAAGAGGATCCCAAAGAGGTCCCAGGAAGATCCCCAAGAGGATCCCGGGAGGGTCCCAAAGTGGTCCCAGGAGTTTTTGCCTGTCCCCTCTGTCTCTGCCCATTCTCAGCTCTGGTTTCTCCTCTGTCTCCCCACAGGGATAACGTGGAATGGTCAGAGGAGCAGGAAAGCAGTGCCAGGAGGAAGGTTGAAGAGAACAGCTCCCAGTTTTTGCCCCAGGACAAACAAGGTATTTTGGGGAGTCTCCTGTGGGACAGCCTGGCCAGACCCCCCAGAGAGCATCAGCTGGGTGTTGAGAATGGCAAATGGAGGGGGAATATTTCAGGTCTTCATTCCCCTCTCTGTGACTCTTCCACCTTCTGCAGAGGCTCCTCCTGCTGGGACAGACAGGGCCTTGGTTGGGACGAGTCAGCTGGGCTTTGTGTGCTTAAATACTTGAGTGTTCCTTGTCAGCAAACCTCTGCTTGCAGAGTTACTGCCTTTACTTGCTTTTCTTTTCTAAAGCTGGACTTCCAACAGTCTCTTTTTGCTGGGGAATGACCCTGATCCCAGGGTCAACTTTTAAGTCATGTCCAAATCTTCCCCAGAGGGTTGAGCATGAGGATGAAATCAAAGGAGAATTATCCTGCTGGAAGTGTTTATCATCAGCAAAGGGATTCTAAAGTTTTCATTTTACTTGGCTTAAAGGATCAGCTGTGTCTGAGTCAGGCTCAAGGAGCAGAGCTTGAGTGAAGTGTGGCTGAAGCCTGAGATGGGCAATAATTCATTTCCTGCCCTCTCCAGTCACCCAGTCCCTCAAATGGTGGTGAAGTGGTTCTTTGGTGTGATAAGAAATGTGTCTGCTGATCTTGTTCTCTCCCCTGCTGAGCCCTAGGCTGGATCTGCTCCTTTTGTTCCCACTCAGTTGAGTGTGTTCCCCAGAAGGGGAAGCTCAGGAATTCCTGGAGCTGTGGAGACACTTCCCTACAGCTCCCAGCTGTGTCCACAATAGCAGAGTTCATGATGCCAAAGAACAACCCTCCCAATTTCTTGGACTCCTAGAAGCCTCCAGCAGTTCCCATTGTGATTCCCATTGTGCTGAGTTCCTTTTCAAGTCTGCTTACCATTAAAGGTCTGCCCTGCTTTGAGAACCTCTATCCAACCAGGAAACTGTGCAGCAGTTTGCTGCTGGAGCACTCTGTCAGGGCTCCAGGATGGATTTCCCAGCCTGAACAATGGAGGCCACTCAAATGTTGGTGGTTGCTATTCACTGGGAAGCCTGTGGAGACAATGGGGTGGCTGAAAAGTAGGGAAGGCAGCCCAGGAAAATGTGCCTGAAGGGGCTGGGCGTTTGAGAATGGGAATGTCCAGGCAGGAGAACAAAGGCAGGGGATTGGTCGTTCTGGGTTATTCTGTGCACTCTTTGGGGCTGTCAGGATTTGTTCTGAGATGTGTCTCCTGGCTGAGAACAAAGGAGAAAGGGGAAAAGTTCCTTGATTTCCTTTTGAGGTTCCATAATGAATCCCCTGTGCAATTCAGGGGGGCTCTGCTCCTCTTCCTGTCTTTTGTGAAGAGTTCCTTTTGTTTGCCCTTCTTCCCCAGTGTGTTGGGGTGAGGTTGGGCTTGGCTTTGGGGGTGTCCTTACAAACACAAGCAGGAAAGCCAGGAATCCTTATCAGGAATGTCCCTGGAGGACTCAGGCTCACACCCCAATGTCCCTGTGAGCTCAGACCACAAAAAGGGGCTGAAATAATTACTGTGTGAACTTTTCTGGCAGGAGGTCAGACTGAAAAATTAATATGGTCATTTACTTGCTTTAAATCTGTTTCTTTGTCAGGCAGCCCTTGGTTTCTTGTATTTAAATTGTCACTGAGCCTTTATTCCAGTGCTTTGAGAACACCAGGCTCTGAATAAATGAGCTTTAAATAAAGCTTTCCCCACATGTGGGTTGGGGTTTTACAGCTGTTCAATGGCATCCAGCAGGATTTCACAATCCCTGAACACAAGAGGAGCACAAATGTGGATAATCCAAAGTGCTGGGGCTGGAATTCTGCCCCAGCACCTCACATAAGCAGCTTATCCCAGTCAGGACTCTTTGGGATGAGCAGGAATCAGGACTTTAATATTTTGTGAGGTGAAAGAGCATTTCCAGAGCCAGCAGCCTTGTGCATCCCTTCTGCTCCTTGGGAGAAGTGACAGTTCAGGGTGGAGTGGGATCAATAACACTTCTCCTCCAGTTCTTCCCTGCAAGTCCTGTCCTGGCCCTGCTCACTGTGAGATCATGGCACAAACTCCCTGCCCTGCTTCAATATCAAACATGAACATCCCCTTTGCCTTGGGGTTTAAGGACAGAGCTTCCTAAAAGGAGAAAATCCTTGTAGTTGAGGTGAAGAGATTATTTTTATATATAGCTCTTTGTGCTGTCCTACTAAAAACAGACTGACTTGTGCTTGTTAGAGCCAGTTTGGTCTGTATTTGTCTGAGGCTGTTTATTTTTTCCAAGTGTTGTGGGTTCACTTTACTCTCTCCCTTCAGGTATCTTCTGTTTTATGCTTTTAAAAGGCTTAATAAATAAACTGCAGTCCAGTGATGGTGGTGCTCATCTCCAATCATTTTTACCCAGGAATGCACTTGCTGCTGTGCAAGGATGTTCCTGGAATGCAGTTGGGATCTCTGGCCATGGATTTTAATGTCTCCAGGTGATTCCAAGCCTAATATCCTGTAATTAGGTCTTAATTCTCAGGACAGAGAACTCAACACATTGAGAATTGGATTTCTAACTTTCCCATGGAAAAACAATTTCCCTACTTGATCTGAGAGCTTTAAAGTGTGTGGAATAATTCTGCAGGTGAATTTCATATAGTTCATGACTTTACAGGAGTTATTCCTGCTGCCTGTAATACTCATCCTGCTCCTGGAATGATCCAGTTGGGGTGAAAATGCTGCTGCTGAAGTGAATTCTGATCTTTGGCCTGGCCAGCTCAGCTCTCCACTGTTACTTTAATGCCACTGGTCGCATCCATTGACTGCCTCCCTTTGTTTTAATTCCTAAAAGCACAAAACTATGGCAAACAAAGGCTGTACTGCATCAAAGCTTGGGAAAAATGGGCTGTAATGTGGGAGGATTGTGCAAGGGCTGGTTGAGCTTTCTGCCAGGCCTGTGGGGTTGACTGATTTTCCTGTTTCTCCAGAAAAAAAGGGCAGCATGTTGGACAGGAGCTCCCACAGAATTCCTTAGGAGTTGTAGGTGCTTCACTCTTGGTGTCATCAGCCTTCAAATTAATTGTTCCAGTGAACTGATTGAGGGACTGTTAGAGGTGAAAGTAAAACCTGGATTTCTTCATTCCAGTTTCCTTCAAAGACACTTTTCCCATTGCCAGCTTAATTTAAATCCTTCCAGGAGACAGTTTCCTCTTCTCTCTCTTTTCCCTTTCCAACTGAGGAGGCAGGCTGAGGGTTTATGTGGGCTGGCAAATGTAAATAAAGGTGATTTTCAGTCAATAATCTTAATATAAATAATCTTTAATATAATATAATCTTTAATTTAATATAATAATCTTTAATATAAAGGAGGTTGCAGCAGAGATGCCTGAACTGTCTGAACTGCTTAAACCCTGAGACCTTCTGATTTGATGTCTGGTGGTGTTTTTGTTTGTGTTCACAGAGGAGTATGAGGTGAATGCTAAGAGATACTGGGATGACTTCTATAAAATCCATGAAAATGGTTTCTTCAAGGACAGGCACTGGCTGTTCACTGAGTTCCCTGAGCTGGCACCCAACTGGAACTCAAACCAAAATGGAGATGCTCTGCATGAATGGAGTAACAAAGAAGAATCCAGCAATGAAAGGCTGGGAGGGTGTGAAAATGGACATTGCTCCTTGGAAAGCAGGGCAGAGAGTGACTTAAAGGGGATGAAAATCCCACCTCAGGTGTGCCCAGGGGACTCGGCTGCACAGCACCAGAGGGATGGAGGTTTCCCAGGATCAGCTGCATCTTTCCGTGTGCTGGAGGTGAGAGCTGCCAGTCAGTCCCACACCCACCCCTGCCTGTGCCAGGGGCACCTGGAAATGGGCTGGATTGTTACCTTCAGTCCAGGAAATGCAAAAGTCAGGGGGCAGCTTAGAACTGAACTAAATCTGTTGGGATTCCATTGGTTCAGACTCTCACTTGGCAGAGCACAAGGACTGTAAGAAGTTTAAAAGCCAAACTGTTGCTACCAGATGTTGAAAACAAACATTTCAAATCATCTTTTGAAGCAGCTGATTCTTCTCCTTATCTGCATAAAGCTTTCCCTTGTCATTTATCCTTTGCATGTTTGTGCTGACTCCTGTTTGCTTTGAGAGGTGGAGACAAAGCAGTGAAGCCAGGAATGCCAGGATGCTCTTGGATTTGTTCCTTATGGCCCTGGTGATAACAGGGAATCCTGGATGGATCCAGGCTTTGCCCCAGAGAAGTCTGGGAGGAATGAAGAATATTGGTTGTGACCTTTTGCTCTGCCACCTCACTGCAGATACTGCTGGATTTGTATTTTATGGAAGCCCTGCCCTTCCAGGGAGAGTTAGTGTGAGCTGTCCTTTTGATTTTTTTGATTTAATCTGAGATTCTGAGACTTTTTGAGACTGTGATGTTCCCATTGTGGCTTTGCTGTCTCACCTGAGCACTTCCAGTCACATCTGTCCCTGCAAACCCTCAGTGGTGTTTTCTACTCAGTCTGTTCCAATTTTACTGATTCCTTGAACATTCAGAGGCAAATTCCCCAAACTCAGTTGTGTGAACCATTATCTTCCCTTCAAATAAAACAAGCAGAAGGAATCATAAGGCAGAATCAGTGTGGGCCTGCTTGGAACTTGAGGAAGAGCAGGAACCTCCAAAACAGCAGGATGTCATTAGAGTAAAGCAAACTTCCTTCTCCATTGCTCTCATTTTCTTTGGAAGTGAATGAAATTCATTCCTCATAACCTTTGCCAGTGCTCCAGTGACTCAGACTGGTTGTTATGCTGGGGATTCCAGCAAAAACAGCTTTCAAGAGAGTCACAAAGTAGGGTTTGGTGGCAAGATTTTGACAAGACTTTGTTTTCCCACTGGTGCTGCTGCTCCTCAGAGTGAACACAGACCTTGCAGGAGATTTCCAAATGTGCTCAGTTGTTACTCATGAGTTACTCTTTGTTCCATGGCTGTGAGTTGAAATGATCTGCATGGAAAAGCTGAAGGAATTCTTTTTCACTGTGCACTTCTGCTTTGTTTGTGCAGGTTGGCTGTGGGGCTGGGAATACAGTCTTCCCAATTTTACAAACCAACAAGTAAGTACTGACAGGACACAGGGAATGGCTTCCCCCTGCCAGGGGGTTGGATGGGATATTGGGAAGGAATTCCTCCCTGGGAGGGTGGGCAGGCCCTGGCACAGGGTGCCCAGAGAAGCTGTGGCTGCCCCATCCCTGGAAGTGTCCAAGGCCAGGCTGGAGCCACCTGGGACGGTGGGAGGTGTCCCTGCCCAGGGCAGGGGGTTGGAATGAGATGATCTTTAAGGTCCCTTCCAGCCCAAACCATCCTGGGTTTCCAGGAAGTTCTTTGTAGGTTTTTCCTGCATGAGATACCAGCCTCTGAAAAACAATTGGCAAAGTGTTCCATGTGCCCTTAGCTCAGACAATCGCAGAGAAAGGTCAAATTCAAAAGGTTCCTTTGCCATCTGCAACTTCAAATTCTTGTGTTTTGAGCTTGGAAATCTTTGGTCTCAGAATGCAACCAATAAAACATGATGTGAGTTTACAGGTGTCCTTCTGAAAGCACTTTGCTACAGGCCTTGGTGCCTCTCCTTTTCCAGAAGGAAAAGGAAGCACTGAGTTCCACCTGAGAACAGTGGGCATAAAGGAACAATGAGATCCACCATGTGCTGCACAGAGATAGACCAAAGCCCAGGATTCCTGCACTCTGTTCATTTGAGACACTCCTGAGTTCCTAGAAATGATTCCTTTCTCTGATTCATTGCAGTGATCCAGGCCTGTTTGTTTATTGCTGTGATTTTTCTACAACAGCTGTGGATCTTGTCCAGGTAAACTCAGTGGGGACTTAGGAAAGTGGGAAGTCCCTGGGGCCAATTGCCCATTAACTCAGATATATCCCAGCTGCCAGCAGCTCCCTGGCTGTGGTGGCAGCTCCCTGGTTTTAGCCAGCCCTGCTGCTGACCCTAAACCCAGAAAACGAGCCATCAGATCTTGGAGAAATGAGGGAAGTTGAAGTTCTCAAAATGTCACGCTGGCAGCAGAAAAGTCAGGCAGATTTTCTTCTCCTGTGCTTGGCAGTTCTCAATCCAGGGCTCTTTTAGCTGAGTAACTGCTAAACCTTGGAAACATTCAAGCTATTTTTTAACAGGAACTGAAGCTGGTTTTGGTTTGTGTGTGTGTGTTACTGTCGGTTCTGGAAGGGTGGTCTGATTGCTCCTGCACAGACTGCTGAGGAGGCTGGGATTTAGTCAAGGGACAAAAGCTGCTGACAAATTTCAGGTCAGAGCAGAACTGAGAATATGGGAGGTATCAAATGCAATCAGTCACTTCAGGAGATAAGAGGGAGAGGCAGAGACTGCACCCATTTCATCCCCCTGAGGTGACACAACCACTTTTTATAGCAGCAGCTTCAGAAAAATACACAACTTCTTTTAGAAGACTAAATGTGATTTTTAAGAGTGTAACTTTAGGCAGCCAAGTTGGATTTTTGGTGTGTAGGGAGTAGCTGCTTGTAGGTGAAATGAATCTCGATTTCAGTGATGCAGAGAGGTGCCCTGACATTCTCATTTGTGTAAAGATTAACAGTGTCAGTCCCTCACTTCTTAACCCTGTTAGTGGAAAATTTGGCCTTAAAATTGCAGTAAACCCTGGAGTTGTGACAGTGCTGCCTGTCTGGCTGTAACAAAACCAAATTCTTTGTACTTATTTTTTAACATTTCACCCCTGTTCCCTGCCTGACCTGCCTGACTTCATCTACCTTAGTTCAATGAAGCTGATTATGTGATAATTAAAATGCTCTGTGTCCAATCCTATACTGAGATCAGAGTCTGCTACTAATGCTCTCCATTTCTCTCCCGTCCCATACAGAACAATGCAGAATATGATTCTTCTCGCTGCTTTGCATTTGTCCACGACGTGTGCAATGACCAAAGTCCTTTCCCAATGCCAGAGGAGAGTCTTGACATTGTTATTCTTATCTTTGTCCTCTCAGCAATTCTCCCAGAGAAGTAAGTTTTAATCTTTCTGAATGCAGGAGATAATTTTTCTACAAGTGGAGTTATTTAATAGCCTCACATCAAGGGAAATTAAAGTTTGGTCTGTGTCTGGTGCAGTTTTCCATGAGGCCTCTGTAAATGAAATTCTCAGGGATTTGTAACAGATTCTGGCAGAGGACAGGTGTGATCTTGAAGTGCCAAGAGGCTGCAGGGGAGGCTTTGCTGGGGTCACTGTTCTGACACCTCAGCACCTCTCCTGGATTTTCAGGCTCAGAGGGTAGATGGATTTCTCACATGGGAGGTGGCAGGGGAAGAAGGGAGGGGACAGGTTCAGAAAAGTGCTGTGATCTCAGTGTGACAGTGTGTTACAAGCTACAACAGCCTCTATTTTTGTCCCCTCTAGTTTTACTTCATGACATTTTTCTTCAAGTTCATTTATTACTTTCTTGTTTTACAGAAACCAGGGGAGATCCTTTTGTAATCAGTAAGGAAAGCAGTTAATCCCTGCTGTGGCAGGCTGTTATCCTTGTAGGAAAAAACCCCGGAATCAGGGAGTGTCAGAAATAAAGAGGCCAAATAAAATCCACCCACCTGAGACTGGGAGAGCCCAGAACAGCGCTGGCTTTGGGGAGCTCTTTATATTTCTACCCCTTATATATAAAGTTCAAACTTTATACCAATCTTTTTGGAAGGAAACAAGCATCACTTTGCAGAATGTTGAGCAGTGCTGGTGTGTTCCTCCCTCAGGATGCAGAGCATTGTGACCAGGCTGAGTCTCCTGCTGAAGCCAGGGGGGATGATTTTGTTACGAGATTACGGCCGCTACGACCTGGCCCAGCTTCGCTTTAAGAAAGGTATTTCCTTCCCCCTGGGAACTCTGGCCACATCCCTGGTGGATGATGCTTCTCTGGAAGCTGTGTCTGCCCTCATTAATTCCCTGGAAGCACAGCATGTGCTGGAGAAGAGCCTGTGGCTGGATGGCAGTTGTTGATTTTTAAGTGATAGCTGGTAACTGTTTAAATCCCTCTTGCCCTTAGGACAGTGTCTGTCTGAAAACTTCTATGTGAGAGGTGATGGCACCAGAGTTTACTTCTTCACACAAGGTAGGAGCTGGAAAACATCCCTCTGACTCTGGAAAAACATCCCTCTGACTCTTCTCACCACATCTTGTCCCTGTGCCCCCAAGTTTGGCCACCAGCTCTTCCAGCCTGTCTTTCTGGGAGCAGTGTGAAGTGTCTCACAATGGAACAGTGACCTGAGATTGCCAGTTCCCAGTTTGCCATGGTGAATTCCTAAGTGGGAAATCCTTTTAGAGAAAGACCTGTGTGCTTGCTACCCTGGGAGGGGTGGGATTGCAGGAGCTGTGCTTTAATCTGGCCTGCAGATGATGGAGGCAGTTGGGCACCACTTGGAGGAACTTCCCTTGATTTCCCTGTTCTCCTATGAGGAAATCAGAAGGGTGTGGCTCAGCATGGGGCTGAGGCAGGCCCTCCAGTTCTGCTGCTCCTTGCTGTTGCTCTCCCAGTTCATCACCAGTTACACCTCCAGTCACTCCACCCCTCAGGCCCCTCTGCAGTGCTGGGGCAGTGGCACAACTGCATGGAACTGTTCCCTCCCCCACTGCACAAGTCTTGTTTGTCACAACAAAATGAATGTTTAATGAATGTCTGGCAAACACCTCACGATGGAAAGCATCTGATAAAGGAGCACAAGCTGGGACCTGTCAGCCTTTTCCTACAGAAACTCCACACAAACCACGTGCTCCTGGGCTGCTGTGGAATGAGCTCTGCTGCTCAGCAGGACTCACTTTGCCCATGGCCAGAGTGCTGGGGCACTGTGAGTCTGATTTGCTTGGTCAGGAATACCTGCCAGTGGAAGTGTTGAAGCCTCCAGGCCTCTTAGTGCTTTGATTTGGCCCCAGCAGGGTGTGGTTTTTAAGGATTTTCTTTTTTCCCAAATTTAACCTTAATGAATCCCATTCCCCTCCAGCCTATGCAGCACAGATCTCACTGCCACCATTTAAAAGCATAGGTGTGTTCTTTGCTCTTGCAGACTCTGAAATTCCTCTGGAGAGGTGGGGAAAGGGCAGGAATGGTTCTGTCCCTACTTGCCAGAAGATGCTCCTTAATCAGTTACTGGAGGCAGTGCCCATGTCTGAGACTGCTGTTTTCACTGTCAGGTCTCTGTAATTCCAATCGTACTCCAAATAATTCTTTCCTTCTTTGCTAGAAGGAAAACTTGAGACCTTGTGATGTCAAACCCCCCCTAGAACAGCAGTCAAGTCTTGTTTGACCATTGCCCTGCCAGGTGAGGCCTTGAGTTTCCTCTGGCCCCTCTTTGAGCACAGCTTAGCCCCCAGTGTGAGCAGGGATAGCTTCAAGGAAAGCTCTGACCTCCTCAGTCTCCTTCTCTCTGCTTCCAGATGAATTAGATCATCTTTTCACCACGGCTGGGCTGGAGAAGATCCAGAACGTGGTGGATCGGCGGCTGCAGGTGAACCGTGGGAAGCAGATGACGATGTACCGGGTGTGGATCCAGTGCAAGTACCACAAACCTGCCCCTCCCCGGCCCTGATACACGGCCTGGGCTGTTGGGATGGAGCCTCTTCATGGCCAAGTGGTGTCTCCTCCTGGTGAGATGTGGTTTGATGGAGTTGTGCACACCCAGGACCCTCAGTGCCTTGTACAGTGCCTGGCAGCACTGGAAGTGAGTTCGGCCTCAGAGTGGAGCAAGTGGTATTTTAGGTGTTGGAGAAAATACTGAGCTGGAAGTGACCCCCAAAGATCATCCAGTCCCACCCCTGGCCCTGCCCAGGACACCCCAACAATCCCACCCTGGCCCTGAGTGTTGTCCAAACCCTCCTGCAGCTCTGGCAGCCTTGGGGCCGTGACCAAACCCTGGGGAGCCTGTTCAGTGCCCAACCACCCTCTGGGGGAAGAACCTTTGCCTGAGATCCACCCTGACCCTGCCCTGGCACAGCTCCAGCCCTTCCCTGGGTCCTGTCCCTGCTCACACGGAGCAGAGATGGAGCTGCTCCTCAGGAGGGTGTTGGAGACCCCACTGAGCTCTGACCTCAGCCTCCTCCAGCTGAATAAACCAGATGCTCTCAGCTGTTCCTCATGAGGCTTCCCCTCCAGATCCTTCCCAATCCTCATGTGACCCTCTTTAATGTCGTTTTTATATTGTGTTGCCCAAAACTGCCCCAATATTGCAGATGAGGCTGCCCCAGTGCAGGACAATCCCCTCCCTTGATCCTGCTCCTGATGCCCCCAGGACATTGATGTCCCTCCACGGCACTGCTGACTCATGGCCAGCTTGCCACAACCAGGACCCCCAGGTCCCTTTCCCTGGGGCTGCCCTCTAGCCTCTCCTTTCCCAATCCATGCACAGTCAATGTTTCCCTGTCCCAGGTGCAGAATCCAGCACTTTCCATTGTTGAACTTCACATAGTTGGTGGTTGCCCATCTCTGATTAATTGAAGTCTCTGCAGAGCATTTCTGCCCTCCAGGGAGTCAACAGCTCCTCCCAGTTTAGTGTCTTGGTATCCCTTCAAGTCCTGTGTCCAGGTCATTAATGAAGATGCTGAAGAGAACTGGGCTGTGGATGGAGCCCTGTGGATATCCTGTGGTCTGAATTTTTAAAATTATTTATGGTTTTAACAACTTTAGAAATGGTTCTGGTGTCTTCCAGCAGCTGAGCAAGTTAAGTAGTGAGTTGTTCATACTCTGGATTTCCACGTGAGACAGGAGAGCTCCAGCCTCACCTCTGTCTTAGAAAAAAAAAAAAAACATAAAAAGGCAAAATCTGCTCTTCTCTGCACTGATAAGAATCCCTTGGCCAGCCTGTCTCATTCAGGTCTCTTCTAGTCATTCAAGTTTGTGCCAATCCACAAGTTAAAATACACTGATCTGAGGGCAGGAACTGAGTGTCTCTGTGCCAGCTTCCCCTGGTGCCTCCAGGTGTGCAGCCAACCTGTGGAGAAAGCAAAGCTGCTGCCCTGCCCTCACGGTCCACAGGGGTGCCCACCCAGGGAACCAGCACACTGGGTCAGGTGCTACAAGTTCCTGTCAGGCAGAGTTCAGGTTTGCAAAGATTTGGGGCTGCTGCCACTTTTGGGGCACCTCCAAAGTGCAGCTGAGCAGAAGCAGCTCATGGGACCAGGGTTTATAAATAATTACCTGCCTTTTCTGCTGACTGCAGCCCTCAGGTCACAAACTGCCCTGTCATGGTGATGTGCTAAACCCAGGCAGACAAGACACCTATCTTTGATCCAAAATCTGCAGGATATTTCATCTCTGCACTCTTATTTTATTCCTTAGAGGAAACCAACATTGTGGCTTTCTGAAGGTATTTCCCCACCTCTGACAGCAAATATCTTTTATCTCAGCTTGTTTTCTTTTGTTATTTTTAGGGTGTGGTACCACAAGTGTTAGAATAAATTTTGTGGTCATGCTTTTCAGTGTTGGTTTGATTAATATAAATCAGGCTTGCACAGAACCTCACCTACTTCTGTGTGCCTGATCTGAAGGATTTGGGCCACCAGTAGATAACTGCAGTTTTCTTTACTGTTTTTATGAGTCTCACTAGTGTCTGTCCTCATCTCTGAAGAAGAGAAAGCCTTGGCTGGTGTCTCCTACCTTGGTTTAGTTCAGGAAGCAACAAGATGTGTTTTGTGTGTGCCCCACTGGCTGAAGAGCAGTTCCTGTGTGTTTTGTCAGCCAGACACTTTGTTTGTAGCTTGCAGTTGCCTAAGAGTAACTGCCAACTCTAGAGACATGTAGGTTATGAAATAACTGCTGTCCTGGACCAGAGGAGAGAAGGGAAAAAGCTGAGGAAATGGCATTGCTGCCTTTGTCATTTGCAGGAGCCTTGGAAAGATGGACCAGCAACAACTTGATTTGGGAAGTGTTGAAAGGGGCTGGAGCAATAGTTCCTGCTGGGCATGAGGCAGCATGATCAGTTCCTAAATTCCATGTCACTGGGTCACCCTGGAGGTATCTCTTTATCTGAAGGCTTCTGAGTAGGACATTTCAGCCCTTCCTGGGAAAGGTGACCCTTGGAATCCACTCACACCACAAAGGCTGCAGTGGAAATGCACCACTGCTTTATTATGTATCTTAACTGTTCAATGATCTTGAAAGTGAATCACATCAGTGTGAATCACATTCACTTTGTTGTAATGTATTTTCTAAAGGGCCAAGAGCTTTTCCAGCACTTGCAAATGAAACAGGAGATCAAGTTTCTCTCTTCCAAAGCACATTTGGCACAAGCCTGACCCACCCAGGAGCTGTGCAGTCACTGCTGTGTTTTCATGCTAAACCTGCAAAGTGTGGTTCCCTGGCAAGGCTGGAACCTCAGGCAAAACACAGCTCAAGTCTCAGCTTACCCAGGCTCAGAGTCAGGCTTAGCAAGAGTCCTGTGATGTGACTCCTCAGTGACAGACCTCCCATGTGTTACTGGGCCCTCACGACTCTGGGGTCCTTTTCCTCTTGGTCCCTGGAGGGAGGTCTCCTCCTAGGATGGCTTTATCTCCCTGGAAGAAAAATTATTGACTGGGGTAAACAAGCAGTGTAATTAGTGTGAATTAAAGTAATTTGAAAAATGCCTTATTAATCATCCAAAGGCTTGTAAGCAGCACAGGAAAATATGTTTTTAATTATAAACATGATTTATGTAAAGTTGATGGACTCCCCTTTAAATTTAAACTCCTGAGTGGGAGAAAATGAAGGCTAGTAATTTATTTCTTTCTGCTTTCAAGGCTACATCCCAGTTGCCTGCCTGGCCTTCATGCAAAAACTTGCAGTGCTGGGAGCCTGGAGCCACTGAAGTGGCTCTTTGCCTTTCCTCATGCTCCTCATTCTGCTGCAGTGTTTAAGCAATCACTCAGCAGGGCCCATGCTGGGCAGACGTGCTTTTGTTTCCAGTCCTCTTGGTGGTGTTCAGAAAGCAACAAGTTAATGGCCTTGAACTGAGCCAGGCCTCCTACAGACAGATACTGCCTGAGCTTCCTCCTTTCATCCCTGCCAGCTCCTGTTCCCTCTGAAGCTGCTGCTCTCCTGCCACTCCAGGCCTTGCCTCCCACACAGCTCTGCTCAGGTGCCTCAGTCCTGACTTGCAGCAGCTCCTGCCATTCCCACCTTGGCCCTGCTGAGCCAGCTGGGTTGCACAACCCTTTCCAGCATGTTCAAAGAAATCTCCAAATTGACTTTAGCCATGCTGAAAAGCCACTTTAAGTGCCTTTAGTGGTTTCTGGTGGGTTATTTTTTTCCTCTTTTCAGCAGAGTAACATTCATTTTAAAGCCTCTCTGAGCATATCTGCTCTGGTTTTGTTCCCAGCATTCCAAGTCCTGTGGTCTGTGGCTTACAGGCAATGCCAACGTGGCCTGTTGAACCTCCCAGGCAGAAGAAATGATTTCATAGCTCTTCACTGGCAATTCTGGAGCCAGGCATTGTTACACTTTGGAAAGTCTGGCTCTGGCTCTTGCCAGAGGATGGTGGATTTCCTTGGAGATTCCAAGATTGTTTGGGCTGGAAGGGAACTTTATCACCACCTATTCTGACCCTTCACATAACCCTTTCAGGGAGGGATTATGGCATCAAGCCTGTGATCTAGGCTTGGACTTGGAACTAGTCCTTCAGAAAGGGGTTTGATCCAGCCATGGTGCTGAGGGCTCCAGTGGTTGGCAAAGAATCCTTAGCCTCCCCAGGTACATCATCCCTCTCCCAGCATCCTGATTTCACAGATGGACTAGAAATTGGGAGGCAGGAGGGAACAGGAGAGCTGAAGAAAACAAGGGGTGGAGGAGAGCGGGAGGCATTTCTGATGCTGTCACTTTAAAAATAAGTAAATTGTAAATTCCACTGAAAATTGGAGCTTTCTTGGAATCTTCCTGACAGCACAGGAAAGTGGGAACAGCAGTTCTTTGTAGTGATTTTGATTGCTGCAACAGTAATCATCAAATGCTTCTGACCAGGGGCCTATGAGACCAAATGTAATTGCCTTCTCTCCAAATACTTCAGCTCCACCTTTCCTGGGACATTCCTTTCCTGACATTCCTGGGAATGTCACCACCATTTCTAATCTGACGTGAGTTGTAGAGCTCCAGGATAAACGAGACCTGATTGTTTTCAACAGAACAGAGGTGTGAGCAGAAGGAACCTCCATGGACCCACACCAGCTTTTGGCACTGCATCCTGACAAAAGCTGGAAGAGCTTCCTTCTGTTGTTGGCGTTGGGATGAGCCCCAGCTTGTCCCCACTGGATTCCCTGCAGGAATCACAAACCCAAATAGAGCTTAACCATTTTTCCTGAGTAAAATGAAAGCTGCAGAGTTTGAGTGCTTAGGAGTGAGGATGAGACTGCAGGAATCAGGCTGGTAAGGGATTTGAGGAGTATCCTTCCATCTTTGGAAACACAGATGGAGGGAAACTGAGTCGTGGCATCTTTGTTCTGATCATTCAGCAGGATCTGGTTTGTCAGAGCAGTGCCACCACTTTTAGTTTGGTGCTATATTGGGGAAATTAGTCCAAGAGAGAGGATGCAAAGTCAGGATCACTTTTGCTCTTGTAGCTGTTCCTCTGCCTGGACAGGGGGTGCCTGTGGACAGTATCCCTGGCCACTGATTCCAACAGAAGGTTCTCATTCTGTGTCATTGTACGTATGTTTCCAGGGCAAGAGAGAAATTACTAGAAAAGTGAGAACTAGAAAGGAATTTTTGGAGGACTCTCCTGCAAAGTGAGGTGCTCTGGAGGAAAAGGAGTTGTCAGCTCGGTGCTTAATCAGCAAAGCTCTGGAATTTGTGCTTTTAGCTCTTGCTGAAGGCAGTAAGTTCCTGTAAGTGCTTGGCTGAATGGGAGCTTGTGTTGCTGAGAAAGTGGGACACAGTGCAGGAAATTACCTTTGTAGGCAGCCCTGAGTGTTAATCTGAACTAAATAGGATACAGCTACTTCTGCTGTGGAGTGCACGAGCCAGGCAGGCCTGGACGCTTGGCTGGAACACAGGCAGGGAAAGGCAAGGGAGTCTGAGCCCTGTGTGCCTCTCCTTCTGCCTCCTGCCCAGAGGTTGTATGGCATGGCAGGAGGTGAAGGCTTTCATTCTTGAGGCTTTGCCCCACAGTGGGATGAGCAGGAACTGGCTGTGGTTGGAAAGCAGTGATGGCACAAAACATGTCAGCACCTGCCTGCAGCTCCCAGCCTGTTGGTCCATGGCTGTTTCCAGGTAGGAAGAACATCCTGGTGAGGTTTGGACCCTGCTGCTCCAAGCTGTGCTCCCTGCTGATAAATAACCCCAAAGAGTCCTCACTGCAAGCACCAACACAGCAGCTTGCTTTTGGGGTGGAAAGTGAGCCTGACTGCTGTGTTCAGGTTTTAATGCTTTGCAGTCCAAAGGAACTTTGTAGCTCTTGCAATTCCGTGTTATGTGGGGGCTGAGGAGTTCTGGGGGATTGCAGCTAAGCCTTCCTGCAGCTCATGTGAAGTGGGAAGTGCTGTTTGCAATCCCAGGTCACAGGGGCCGAGCTCACACCTCTGTGGTGTGTGTGGGGACCACTGGGGGATCTGCTCCACAAAGGTACCACTTCCTCCAGGGTCACTGCATGTGGATTTCCTTATTTACAGAGAAAACTGCCCGATCTCAGGCTCCTTCTTCATCCCTGGGCCCAAGCTCGAGGTGTGGTGCTGTTCCCCCTCCTCTGGGGAGCAGTACCTGGGCAGGTCCCTGTCCCTGCAATCTGTAATTACACAGCCACACGGTTTTTTCCACATTCAATGCCAAGGGTGGATGTGAAGAGGTCAATCAAGGTTGCATAGAAAACTAAATCTGGCTTTTCCACAACTTCAAGTGACTCCTTCCCTGCTGAGATGAGCCTCGTTAGAAAGGTTGGAATGTATTTACAGACACTCACACGGAGGCTGAATATACTTGGAGAAGTGTGTGTGCAGTAACTCCAGCTTTACAATAGGATGTTGATTTAATTTCCCTCTCACACAAATCTCAGAGCATTTGTCTAATTAAGGCTTTCCAAAGCCCTGTAAGGTAGGGTGTTATTATGCAGGAGGAAGAGAAGCAGGGGGCAAACCCTGCTGAGAATAAAACCCTCTTGTATTCTAGGAAGCGAGTTGAGGACAGGGAAGGATTTGCTGGCACACTCAGGAGAATCACAGCCTTTTAGGTGTGTGCAGAACCAAAACCAGTGGATGTTTTCCAGTGCCAGACACACTGAGGTGTTTCCTTCCTACCTGCAAGGTTTGGATCCTCTTGGCTGGGCCGTGGAGGCTGCACAATTCCAGGTGCCTGCACAATTCCAGGTGCCTGCAGACAGCTCCCTTCCTCCCGGTGCACTCCTTGGGATCAGGGCACGGCTCTGAGGCTGCACTTGGCTGCCTGCAGTGACCTGGATACTCTCCTCCTGGGTTTGGGCATCAGAGCCTCCCTAATGGGAGACCTGAAGGTGTAGACAGAGGGAGGGGCAGGAACAACCTCCGAGATAACCCCCATTGTGTAGGAGGGTGGAGCCTCTATGGCCTCAGGAAAGTGTCATGTTATCCTTGAGGAGCTCAGATACCAATTTCCTCCCTAAGAAAAATGGGCAAAGACCCCTTTAATGCTCACAGTGTGACAGGAGCCCCACCCTTCATAGACAAGAGCCCACACAAGGGTTTTAATGCCCCGAGTCCAGAAAAATGTTCATTTGCAATTTGTGCCTCTTTAGGTCCAACAGAATCTGCTCTGCAGACAAGGGTTGGCCTCTTGGATGTGATGCCTGGAAGTGATATCATGCCTTTGGTGCTAAATCCTTAAAAAACCTGTTGAGCGCTGAACTCTTGTTGTGGTTTTGGGCTGTTTTTTCCTCTCAGTGCTAGAAAATGTTTGGATTCGAGATCACTTCTGCCAGCTTTTACATGTAAAGGTGCAGGCTATTTGTTGCTTTTTTCCAGTGTCCTGCTGTCACTGAGGAATCTCAGCTCTCTTGTCTGTGTGTTACCTTATATCAGTAGAGTTCTAGACTTCCTATCAGTACAGAAATGCTTGCAAAATGAAATTAGACTATTCCACCAGCCTGGAAAGCAGAGGCAAAGAAAAGTCACCATGACTTCTGTCAAAATCTTTTCAAAACTCAAGGCAGCAGGAACCTGTTACGTGCTCTGTTAAAATCCCTACAAAACCTTCCCAAATTTTTGCTCCAATCTCTCCTGGGTTAACAGAGGAGCTGTGATGGGAGGGCAGGGCTTGCTGCAGTTTTGCTGAGCGTGCTGTGCCTGCTGGAGGGGAGCTCTGAGCTTCTCCAGTGGGAGAATTCCGTGAGCAGAAAATGGCTGCGGCAGCCGAGTCGTGCTTCCAAACATGATCCAAGAGCAGCCTGCCAAGGGTCTCCCTGCCATCCAAGGAGATGAGAGAGCTGCCACAGGGGATGGAAGCAGCAGCTCTAGCACTGGCTGATGGCAGAACTGGAGAGCAGGAGGTGTCCAGGAGGGATCTGGCAGAGCTGGGAAGGGAGGAGGGCTGGCTGGCCCCCATGGATGAGATAACAGTTGGTCGTCCACGTACCTTCTGTGTTGCTCATCACCAGCTCCTCTGAAAGGACCACAGCTCAGGGGCTCTTCCAAAGTTACTCAAAAAGAGGGAAAACAGAATAGTTTTGTGCATCACTCAAGTGTGGGCTGGAAGGAGGAGTTTTCCTGCATGAGAATTCGTGGAGATCCAGAGTCTCTTCTCTTGCCAGGCCAGGAAGTGACATGCACAAACTCTTCCCAAATATTATGGGGAAAATTGAGCTCAGATCAACAGAATCTTGGGTTTCCAACCTTACATTGTTTTAGTTTTGATGCTTTATAGGCTTTTAAAAGTAGTATCTTAGAAGTTGACATTAGAAATTTTAGTTGAATCCAAGATTCTCCTGTACAAAATTATGAACTATTTACATATTCCAGCCACTGCGAAGTAGCAAACCTTTCCCTGTAAAAACAGAAACTCACAAACCAACCTTTTCTTGCCAGAAGCACATTCCAGTTAAGTTGGCTTTTTGTATTTAGAAAACAGAATTACACCAAACAACCCACCAGTTCTCTGCTGAGTCCAAACCTGGGGGATCAGCTCCCATGGGAGGTGATGTCATAAAAAATAATCCAAATGTGCTGTGTCTCAACACTGGTAATTATATTTTTACCTGAGAGACCTTTGCTGTTCCAGACCCCCCAGTCTGGGATGTGCTGAACAGCACAGTCAGAAGTGTTGTACCACTGGGATGGACAGTGAGTCCCTGCTCAGAGCTGTGTCCTCATGGAGTGTAGGAGGAAAATCCTGGGATCCCTCAGCTCTGGGCTCTGCACTGGGAAATCTACCCAGTAACTTCCTTCCTACTGCTGCTATCCAATGAATTTGTCTAAAATCCCTTGTACCTACCTGGCACTCTGCTGCCAACAAACAGGACCTTCAAAGGCTGCTCCAAAATTCCTGCTCCTGGCCAGAAATACGGCTGCAACTTGTTGAGTTCCTTCCCTTCTGTGCCACAGAGGGACCAGCTGCCATGCCCAGTGTGAGCTGTCATTTTGGCATCTTGGGAAGGAAACTGCAGCTGGAAGAGTTGGTCTGAGCTGCCCTTCAGAGGATGGAGGTGGAGAGCACCAGAGTTGAGTTTGGAGCAGAGGAGTAGAGAAGGAGGTGATTGTAGGGCTCAGGATGAGAGGAAAGGGCTCCAGGAGCAGAGCTGAGCCAGCAGAGCCCTTGGACTACAAGTCACAAGGGCTGTTTTCCCAAGATGTGCTGAAGGGGATGTGCCCTATCCCTGAATTTGCAAGTGAGAAGGTAAACCCCAACCATTTGAGAGGAACAGGAGCAGGGTGAGGGCTGAGCCACATGAGGAGGGTGGTGCAACCTCAGCTTATCTGTTGGCTCTCAGATGTCACCACCCCCTGCACCCGCCTGACCCAGAGCCCAGGGCTGTGGCCACGAGTCCCATGTCAGGCCCAGAACTCATCAGAGCATCGTGCTCTGTCTTGGAAAACATTCCTGGCTGCAGTGGATTCGCCAGGAGGCTGTTACCTCCGTGGGAATCTCATCCTGCCAGAGGGAAGGAGAGCAGGGGCGTTGATTTGTGACCGGTGGAAGTGACAGTGAGCAGGACAGCCTTGGGAAATGACAGAGGTTGTGGCTGCCCCATCCCTGGAAGTGTTCCAGGCTGGGTCAGACAGGGCTTGGAGCAACCTGGGAGAGGTGTCCCTGCCCGTGGCAGGGGGTGGAAATTTGGGGTCCCTTCCCATCCAAACCATTCTGTGATTGTATGACAGTCCCTGGGCTTTTCTGGTGGCCTTAAGTGGAAATCTTGCTGGCAGTGCGATCCCTGGCAGCGCAGGGAGGTGGAGGAAGTGCCCCAGCAAGGGCTGTCCAAAAAGCACAGGGAAAATCGGACCAAGGTGACCCCCTCACCCCTAAAACACAAAGATGGGGGACAATGGGTGTTACTGGGGTCCAGTTCCTCCTGCCTGGCACTCCGAGAGTGAACTGCTCCCTTTGGAGTTCGAGGAGTGTCTGGGGGCAGTGCTGGGGAGTCCACAAGAGCCAGAGGGGTCGGGAAGTCGGTCCCTTTATTGGGTGTAACAGCTCCCAGATCTCCTCCCTCCACCCAAAATCAAACTGAAACGCACACATGAAATTTATACCTCCTTGAACAATGTTCACTGCAAGTGGTCCTAATTAACACTCCCTAAATGGCAGCGATTAGTTACCAGCTGATGGAATATTTACTCCAGAATAAGTTGAGTTTTTTTTTCCTTTGAAATCCACAACACAACACAGGCACAAAACGCTATTTATTTAATTATTTATCTTACAAATTCCTGCCGCTGGTCGTGCTGAAAATGTGACTCACGGAGCAGGAGCTGAAAGCGGAGTGGCTCTTGTAGTGAGCTAAAAAAAAAAAAAAGATATTAAAGCACAGGAAGCACGGCTTGTGCGAGCAGGCAGCGCTCCCAGAGCCGCACCGAGTTAACAAAGTACGAGAAATTAGCGATTTTTAAATAACACGCCGTGCCCCGTCGCCTTGCCGGGAGGGTTTTGCCGCGGTGCTCCGCACAGCGCTCCCCGATGTGCCCGTGCAGCGCAGGGGGCCCCCGGCTGTCCCTCGGCATCCCCGGAGCTCCGGGAGCCTCCGCTGCCATCGCCAGCCCGCGCCTGCCTCCCCTCGGACGGGCCCGGCCACTTCCTTTCCCAACAATCC